>CAWUFW010007206.1:600000-1039002 GCA_963921515.1 Calotriton arnoldi
TTTTGAGGTCGCCTCAATACGTTGTGGGCCCTTGCCTATCGCGGGTACTTGGGCCTCCACACAAGTGAGGCACCATTTTTATCGGGAGACCTGGGGAACGCTGGGTGGTAGGAAATTTGTGTGAGGCCAGTGATGCCACACTTTCCCACACAAAAATGTGTGAAAAAGTGATTTTTCAGCTAAAATTGAGGTTTGCAGGAATTCTGGGTAGGAAACGTTGGGAGATCCACGCAAGCCATACCTCCCTGGAAGCCCCGGTGTCTACTTTTCAGAAATGTGTGGGTTTGGTAGGTTTCCCTAGATGGCCACCGAGCACGGGGCCAAAAACCCAGGTAACCCCCTTGCAAAACCAGGTGGTTTTGTGAAAGGCCATTTTGAGGTCGCCTCAATACGTTGTGGGCCCTTGCCTGTCGCGGGTACTTGGGCCTCCCACACAAGTGAGGCACCATTTTTATCGGGAGACCTGGGGGAACGCTGGGTGGTAGGAAATTTGTGTGAGGCCAGTGATGCCACACTTTCCCACACAAAAATGTGTGAAAAAAGTGATTTTTTCAGCTAAAATTGAGGTTTGCAGGGGATTCTGGGTAAGGAAACGTTGGGGGATCCACGCAAGCCATACCTCCCTGGAAGCCCCCGGGTGTCTACTTTTCAGAAATGTGTGGGTTTGGTAGGTTTCCCTATGTGGCCGCCGAGCCCGGGCCAAAAACCCAGGTGACCCCCTTGCAAAACCAGGTCATTTTGAGATAATGTGTTGTTTATTTCTGCAGCGTGAATTTTGGCACAATATTGCAAGGAAAATGTGACAGACATTTTGAGGTTTGCAGGACATTGTGGGTACCATAACTTGTTGGGATCCACAAGAGAGATATCACCATGTACTCCCATGGGTGTTTCGTTTACGACAATATCTACAGTTGGTAGGTTATTCTTAGATGGAATGTACACCTTGGCAGTCAGACTAAAAAGACAAAGATTACTGCACAGCCATCTATTCCTCAAGCACACACACATACTGGTTGGATTTGGCACGAGGGCAAGTGATGGTTCAGTATATACAATTTTATTAACAAGAGATTTCACAAAAATGAAATGCACTGTCAATAATTGAAAGGACAAAAAACGGAACCAGTGACTCGCAGCTCGTGAGCTGTAAAGCCACGTCAAGGCCCCAACCGCTTTACAGGCCATTCACACACCTTTCATACGTGATACACACAAGACCATTCACACCCCCAGGCACGAAACAAACACATTACAACATTCACAAAAAGGGACAAGGTACACCCTGCTTGAGAAAGACAAAAAAAAATATTACTGCACAGCCATCTAATCCTCAAGCACACACACACATACTGGTTGGATTTGGCACGAGGGTGAGTGATGGTTCAGTATATACAATTGTATTAACAAGTGATTTCACAAAAATGAAATGCACTGTTAATAATTGAAAGGACGAGAAACTGAACCATTCACTCACAGCTCGTGAGCTGTAAAGCCACGACAAGGCACCAACCTCTTTACAGGCCATTCATACACCTTTCATACGTGTGACAAATACAAAACCATTCACACCACCAGCCGCGGGCCCATCACATTACAACACTCACACCAGCAGACAGCGCCATTCAAGGGCCCATCACTTTCACACGCCCACATTCCTAACACAGCAACCACACAAGCTGATGGATTGCGTGGAGTGTCGCTCGGCTAGCAGTGTGTGTAGTGACCAGCAGCAAGTCACTACTCACACACTGCCAGCCGAGCGCCAGTCCACGCACACCGCCAGCCAAGAGCCACTCCCCGCACACCGCCAGCCAAGCGCCACTCCACGCACACCGCCAGCCAAGCACCAGCCTACACACACCACCATCACATTTAGGATTTTTTATACAAAAAAGAAAACACAAACAAATTGCAAA
Organism: Calotriton arnoldi; assembly: GCA_963921515.1. Taxonomy (NCBI): domain Eukaryota; kingdom Metazoa; phylum Chordata; class Amphibia; order Caudata; family Salamandridae; genus Calotriton; species Calotriton arnoldi. The sequence goes on from CAWUFW010007206.1 coordinate 601,920, forward strand.
TAGATACAAATCTACTAACACAAAATCAGAAACTAAATACATTGCACTAATGCCAACCTTGAAACAGAACAACAATTCTTAAACATTACAGACCAGGCAGTTCACTTTACCACTCATGGTTGCTCCCAATAATTCTTTTGCTTGTGGTACGCTCTATAACAAGCAGGCACACACAGCCCAGGGTTAGAAGGACACTCAGGGCAGTACATACGAGTCTCCTTCCGCGTACCTCTTCGCCAACAGACTCTACATCTCCTAGTGGGAAAGTCTTTTGAGAGTGTAGGAGGAATGTGATCAGGAAAGTGGCGATCTTTCAATCGAGCCACATCCTCCACCACTCCAACTCTAGGAACACTTGCCTGTTCCACAACAACAAGGCTGCCTATGACAGACTCCTGAAACTGAACAAAAGTCAACTTTGACGCAGGAGAACACTCCTTGAACACAACAAAAGCATTGAAAGTTGCTAAATTGAAGAGATGGATGGCCAACTTCTTATACCAAATGTAAGACTTACGAATAGCAGTGTAAGGTTCCAACCTCTGATCTACTCTATCAACACCACCCATGTGCTTATTGTAGTCTAAAATGCACACAGGTTTGCGCACTTCAGCAATCTGACCCCAAACAACCACAGGTGAAGTACTCTCATCATGGATGGTAGTCAGCATGTACACATCCCTCCTGTCCACAAATTTCACAGCTAGCAGTTCCTCACTACGCAAGGCACTGCACTGTCCCCTCTGAAGTTTTTTGCAAACAAGCTCTTTTGGATAACCTTTACGGTTAGAGCGGATTGTGCCACAAGCAAAAGTGTCCACTTTGAACAATTCCTTAAACAATTGCACAGCAGTGTAGAAGTTATCAAGGTACAAATGGTGGCCTCTGTTAAACAGTCCTCTAGCAAGATCCCACACAATTTTCTCTGAAACTCCAAAAGTGGACGGACAACCAGGGGGTCAATAGTGGAATCCCTACCAGTGTACACACGCAAATTAAAAACATATCCTGTCCTACTCTCAGACAACATATACAGCTTAATTCCATAGCGTGCCCTCTTGCTAGGAATGTACTGCCTAAAAACCAAACGGCCCTTGAACAGGACCAAAGACTCATCAATAGATATTTCTTTCCCTGGAGTATAGATCTCTGAAAATCGATCTACAAAGTGATCAAGAACAGGCCGAATCTTAAAAAGACGGTCACATTCAGGGTGATCTCGTGGCAACGCCAAACCATTATCAACAAAATGCAGCATCCGAAGCAAAAGTAAATACCGATCACGAGTCATAACTGCAGGAAATATGGCCGTTGCCATCAAGGGACTGGTAGACCAATATGAACCCATGGACGGCTTCCTTATCAAACCCATCAAAAAAGTCAAACCCAAAAACTTCTTCATCTCTTCCAGATTTGTGGGACTCCACCGGGTAGCTCTAGAATGGGGCCTAAGTCTGGCACTGTTGTCCCTCAAAAACTGTTCAGCATACAAATTAGTCTGCTCAACAATCTCACCCAAAAATACATCATCCATAAACAACTGAAAATACTGTATAGGCAAATAATGTTCACAATCCACTCTACACCCTGCATAACCACTAAAGGCAGGCAACACCGGCTGCACCATGTTTGGATCAACCCAGAGTTCAGCACTTCCAGTAGGAAGCCTAGCAGCCCCAGGCTGCAATCCAGATGCCTCTTGCACCATCGGCACAGTAGTATCCTCCTCTAAATCAGGCACTTCATCTGCACTGAGAGTACCTTCATCATCCGATGATTCCATGTGGAGAGAAAACTCACTGCCTGAATCTTCCCCTCCCTCCTCTCCCTCAGACGCACTGTCAGTCTCATAATCCTGCTCAGAGGAAGATTCAAGAAGCAAACCAACCACCTGCTGAGCAGTAATTCTACGGCTAGCCATAATGCTTACTAATAAAGGTTACTTGTCAAACAAGTCAACAACAACAAACCCTTTGTAAAAAAAAGAAATAAACAAAATGTAGCTTTATCACAAAGACCTATATACTCCAACACTATACCACTCACGTGACAGAAGAAGCTAGACTCACCACCACCTACTCTGCACAGACACAGTAAGGATCAACAATATCCCACTAAAAAAGAAGAAGAAAAAAATTATACATAAGACAATGCAAAACATCGCAAAGAATTTCATGCTCTGAACACTAACAAATATGCTGCCATTATGGCACCACTTACAAAAAAATTCATTCATGCATGACAATAATACTCATTTGGAGTACACACAACAAAAATATTTTTCTTACCAAATAAATGCAATTACGCAAAACTGCAGAACCACAACTGCCGAAACCGCAAACAGGAATCAAAAGCTTTACACTAGAATAAAAAGGAGAAAAAAAAACATTACAATCACATATGCAAATAATGCACCAGTCCACACACAATCCACCAGCCAAGCTAAGGGGTAGGTGGGCCTAACAGTATAAATAAAATATTCACCCCCGTAAAAGGGAGCAACCCTTGCCCTTTTGGCCACTCCCCAACACAAAAATAAAAAAAACCCTGGTGCCTAGTGGGCATTCCTGCTGCACGATCACATGATCGTGCAGCAGGAATACACAAAGAGGCATCGGGGAAAGGAAAACCCTTTCCTTTCCCTCGATGCCTCTTTTGATACAAACCCCCCTCCCGAGCCAAACCTCACCTGATTTCCCCGACGCGCTGGAAGCAAATGGCTTCCAGCGCGTCGGCAGAAAGAAACCCTCAATGATGTCAGCGCGCCTCGCGCGCTGGCGTCATTGATGGGGCGAGGGGAGGCAGGGAAGCCCTTCCCCTGCCTCCCCAAAAAAAAACTAACGATCGGATTCCCACGGGGGAGCGCCAGCGCTTCCCCGTGGGTGGTCTTATGACGAGCTGGACTCGTCATGAGCACACGAGCACTGTGTGCCATGACGAGTCCAGCTCGTCATAGCATCGAAGGGGATAAAGGGTCAGAGCAGGATCTCAGCGGCAGACGAGGAGAAGGAACCTCCTGGTCACAGGAACTACACGAGCATTGCGCTCGAGAAATTCAAGGATGCAAAGACCTCCATCAAGTATTACAGCTAACTTTTCAGGGTGTAAATGGAGAGAAGCCACATCTGCTTAACCACGCTCACGAATTCTACACGAGAATTGCGCTCGAGAAAATGAAGGAGAAGGCACATCTGCCCTGCATATTTATCCACGAAGATGCCACCGTTTTGTGCAATACCTCTACTCAACTGGAGTACTTTCTACTGGCTAATCAGTAAGTGCTACCTCGTTGGGTAAATGTATAGTGCCTTTCCTACACTACAGCTGCGTAAAGGACCAGAAGAATTGTCTCCAGTGACCTGTGTGTCTGTAACTTTGCCACCGCGCCGAAAGCGCCGGGGTCCTTTGAGTAAGCTGTCCATCATAGTGGGGAAAGGGCGGGCAGACGTTGCATACCGCTAGTGTATGTGTGGCGGGGCCAAACGAGCGGGGCTTCTAGGCCCGTTCACATGCCTCTTGTTATAAAGGGTCAGAGCAGGATCTCAGCGGCAGACGAGGAGAAGGAACCTCCTGGTCACAGGAACTACACGAGCATTGCGCTCGAGAAATTCAAGGATGCAAAGACCTCCATCAAGGATTACAGCTAACTTTTCAGGGTGTAAATGGAGAGAAGGCACATCTCCACGCTCACGAATTCTACACGAGAATTGCGCTCGAGAAAATGAAGGATGCAAAGACCTCCATCAAGGATTACAGCTAACTTTTCACGTTGGAAATGGAGAGAAGGCACATCTGCCCTGCATATTTATCCACGAAGATGCCACCGTTTTGTGCAATACCTCTACTCAACTGGAGTACTTTCTACTGGCTAATCAGTAAGTGCTACCTCGTTGGGTAAATGTATAGTGCCTTTCCTACACTACAGCTGCGTAAAGGACCAGAAGAATTGTCTCCAGTGACCTGTGTGTCTGTAACTTTGCCACCGCGCCGAAAGCGCCGGGGTCCTTTGAGTAAGCTGTCCATCATAGTGGGGAAAGGGCGGGCAGACGTTGCATACCGCTAGTGTATGTGTGGCGGGGCCAAACGAGCGGGGCTTCTAGGCCCGTTCACATGCCTCTTGTTATAAAGGGTCAGAGCAGGATCTCAGCGGCAGACGAGGAGAAGGAACCTCCTGGTCACAGGAACTACACGAGCATTGCGCTCGAGAAATTCAAGGATGCAAAGACCTCCATCAAGGATTACAGCTAACTTTTCAGGGTGTAAATGGAGAGAAGGCACATCTCCACGCTCACGAATTCTACACGAGAATTGCGCTCGAGAAAATGAAGGATGCAAAGACCTCCATCAAGGATTACAGCTAACTTTTCACGTTGGAAATGGAGAGAAGGCACATCTGCCCTGCATATTTATCCACGAAGATGCCACCGTTTTGTGCAATACCTCTACTCAACTGGAGTACTTTCTACTGGCTAATCAGTAAGTGCTACCTCGTTGGGTAAATGTATAGTGCCTTTCCTACACTACAGCTGCGTAAAGGACCAGAAGAATTGTCTCCAGTGACCTGTGTGTCTGTAACTTTGCCACCGCGCCGAAAGCGTCAGGGTCCTTTGAGTAAGCTGTCCATCATAGTGGGGAAAGGGCGGGCAGACGTTGCATACCGCTAGTGTATGTGTGGCGGGGCCAAACGAGCGGGGCTTCTAGGGCCGTTCACATGCCTCTTGTTATAAATGGTCAGAGCAGGATCTCAGCGGCAGACGAGGAGAAGGAACCTCCTGGTCACAGGAACTACACGAGCATTGCGCTCGAGAAATTCAAGGATGCAAAGACCTCCATCAAGGATTACAGCTAACTTTTCAGGGTGTAAATGGAGAGAAGGCACATCTCCACGCTCACGAATTCTACACGAGAATTGCGCTCGAGAAAATGAAGGATGCAAAGACCTCCATCAAGGATTACAGCTAACTTTTCACGTTGGAAATGGAGAGAAGGCACATCTGCCCTGCATATTTATCCACGAAGATGCCACCGTTTTGTGCAATACCTCTACTCAACTGGAGTACTTTCTACTGGCTAATCAGTAAATGCTACCTCGTTGGGGAAATGTATAGTGCCTTTCCTACACTACAGCGGCGTAGATCACCCTCCCTCCCTCCCTCGTGGGCATTCCTGCTGCACGATCACATGATCGTGCAGCAGGAATGCACTAAAGAGGCATCGGGGGAAAGGAAAACCCTTTCCTTTCCCTCGATGCCTCTTTCGAATCAAACCCCCTCCCCGAGCCAAAACTCACCTGATTTCCCCGACGCGCTGGAAGCAAATGGCTTCCAGCGCGTCGGGAGAAAGGAAACCCTCAATGATGTCAGCGCGCCTCGCGCGCTGATGTCATTGATGGGGAGGCGTGGGGGTGGGGAAGGCAGGGAAGTCCTTCCCCTGCCTTCCCCAAAAAACCCGCCGATCGGATTTCCACGGGGGGAGCGCCAGCGCTTCCCCCGTGGGTGGTCTTATGACGAGCTGGACTCGTCATGAGCACACGAGCACTGTGTGCCATGACGAGTCCAGCTCGTCATAAGCACCGAAGGGGTTAAATAAGTACTGTTTAAGAAGTATGTTCGAAGGGACTGATTTTAAATGGAACACTAATTACATTACCTTTTTGGGAATAAAATACGCCTCTTCCATTGCTAAAACGGTTCAGCTCTGATGTTCTATTAAAGATATCTAGTATGGCAGAGAAATGGTCTCCCTTATTTTTGTCATGGTGGGGCAGGTTGGACACTTCCAAAATTATGATGCTCCCTGTTATTAACTTCTATTTGTCCATGCTACCAGTTAGACTTCCCTTAAAAAATTATAAAACTCTTAATGGTGTTTTAAGTAAATTTCTCTGGAATGGCCGGAAAGCTCGTATTTCTTTATTTTCCTTGTCTGCTCCTAAAGATAGTGGAGGTGTCAATTTTCCCAACTTTCGTCAATACCACTCCTCCTTTTTAATCCGTCAGGTTTTACCTTATCTGTCTTCTTCTGAGGATCCCTCCATATCGGTATGGTATAGATTGGAGGAATCTGTGGTTCACCCATTTCCCTTTTCCTCGTTAGCCAATTTTACTCATTCCCCTCGTTCATTTAAGTCCCCAATCATTTCACAGTTTATATTGACCTTTAACCCGGTCCTTAAAAAATCCCTTTCACCTTAGCAAATATTCCTGGATTCCCCTATATGGCATAATAAGTCCACTAAACTTTCCAATCGTACCATTTTTTGGAAAAATTGGGCGGCTACAGGGATTATCCAGGTTAAACACTTATTACAGGATATGCTTTTTCTATCCTCAAAGGAAGTGCAATCTAAATTCCGTTTGCCTGCCACTTCCCTCCTTAAATATGACTCTTTAAGACTGCTCTTAACAGCTTTCTCTTATCTCTGGATCATCCTCCTCTCCGTCTGACCCCCCATTAGAATCACTCTCTACTTCTCTTTCCGTTCGGGCCTCCCATATATATAAATATCTCCATTTCTCTCTTCCCTCTCGCCCCAAGAGTAAAACTGAATTTTTATGGGAATCTGATTTGCAACGTACTCTCTCTATACACACCTGCAACTCTATTTGGACACGAATTCACCACACTTCCTGTAATGCTAGCACTACTCAGACTCTTTATTATTTTTATCAAAGGTTGTTTTTAACCCCATTATCTATCACTAAATTCAGTTCCGACCTATCCCCCAACTGTTGGTCCTGTAAAAACACTCCTGGCACATACTTACACTCCTTTTTCCTCTGCCCTAATATTTCTCTTTTCTGGACAAAGGTATGTAAATTAATTACCTCCATTTGCTCCATCAATTTTCCTTTTGATGTCTACTCCATATTTTTGGGCAGTAATTCCATACATTGGTTTGGTGCTCGTAGGATGGGCTCCTTTGTGGATTTGTTACTTGCCATTGCCTTTCAGGTTATCACTTCCAACTGGAAGGATGCATCTAAAGTCACTTTTTCTGCTTGGTGGAATCTTCTCTGTTCCCATCATAGGTTAGACAGAATCTCTGCAACTACCTCTCAGCAGCTCCTTCGAAAAGAAGCCTTCTGGTCTCCACTTACTAATTATTTATCTTCTTCTGCATTACGTAACAAAGACAGTACCTTTGTTTTTCAACCACCATGAGTATACTGTTAAATCTTTCTCATAATGTTCATATTTGATTGCTATTAATTTACTACCTGAGATTGTATAATGTTCATTATTGGATATCTCTATTTAATATATTTGGTAAGGATGTTGATTTTTTGCTGTTTTTTTATCCTTTTCTTTTTTCTTTCTTTTTCTCTCTCTCTATCCTTCTTTCTTATAAAACCTAAAATGCTAATTTTCTATGGTACATAACTCCTTAATTGCTCTTAGCTTTGGCTCTATTTTTTGATAAAGTGTGTTACATTAAGTTTTCACCTTTCCTTTATCATATACATTTTATATCTTTTGTACCTCTTTTATGACCGTTGATATATTATTGTACCTTGTTCTCTACTTGCTTCAATAAAGCACTTTAAACTAAAAAAAAAAAAAAAAAAGAGTGGCAATCACCTAATCCTCCTTCGAGGGAGGATTGGATGGTAGCTATGATTGAGACAGCTTCCCATGAACGTATAATATATAGACTCTAGGATAAAGAAGAAATATTCCAACAAGTATGGGCTTCTTTTCCTCCGGACCCCTGAATGTTTTCTTTTATTGCCTTATCTGTTCCCTCTCCCTCTCCCATCTCATCTTTTCTCCATCTCCTTCCCCTTCCCTCCTGTTTCCCTCTTCTCCAACCTCTTTCTTTCTTTCTTTCCCCCTTCCTTCTCCCTCTCCTTCCCCCGCTCTTCTCTCCCCAGTTATCTTTTTCTTTTCTCATCCTTCTCTTTCTCTCTTCTTCCGGGTAATGAGATGACATTCCTCCTCATTCCTTTATTTATTCATTCTTCTATTTATTCATTCACCTAATAATTCATCTATTTACTCATTTATCTATTTATTGATGTAGCTATTTACTTATTTATCCACTTTATTTATTTATTTATGACTTTTTAGGACCTTCCATTATCCTCAATGTACATCATACTTATATATTTAATATTTTTATAGGTCCAAATCTATTTGCTCTATCCATGATTCATTCTATCTAACATATTCCGTGGTGATGTTCGCCCAGAGTTATAGATCCTTTTAAGCATATTATGTACAATATCCTTCTTCTCCACTATTGGCTTCTTGTCTTGTATTTCATATCTCTTTTTCCTTTCCTCCCTCCTCTTATGTATAGTTTTATCTCCTTTATAGCACTTTAATATATGCAATGATAACTTACTCTTGTGGATCCATAATGCTGTGCTACACCTTTATGTATCTATTTGTCTTTAATTTACAATAAAGAATTACGACACAAAAAAAAATGAAGAGTTAATTATACAGTGTTGAGATGAGACTGAGCAATGGAAACATTCTAGTAATAATTTTCAAGGGAGGTGCTGCTGAAATGTTTTCCTTCCAACAACTTAATTAATTCAATTATATATCATGATTCAAAATATTCTAATTAAAATGATGGTATTAATAATTTTGGTACAAATAAAATCCGAACCCTTAAACATATCAAAAAGTAGTTGAATGCCTAACTTTCGGAAATTGGGTAATGGTTCAGGGGCCAACCTCAATGGAGCACAAGTGGGATACAGGGAACAGGTTAGTCCCGCTGAAAAAGTTACCTTCTCAAAGTGTGTCATGAAGAGTTTCATTTGCGTGGAGGAGACTGAAAGGAGCAGGTACAGCGTCTGGATGATTGTCGCTGTAGCGCAAAGTGCACATCTTGTGTTGCTGGTCGTCGCTGGTTGTCACTGTAGCGCGAATAGTTGGGCTCACCATAGCTTCACATTGGCGGTCATCGCAGGCAGCAGAGTCTCAGCGCAAACAGGCCTGTTTGAGGTCACGAAGAGCCAAAAACATCAAAATTTCTCCTTTCATTACAGAGGAGTGCCCTCTGATGCCAGTGAAAGGTTCAGGACCTCGGGTGGCACCTCTTGGAAATTAAGGGCTCATTCCAGGCCAGCAAGGCTCTCGCAGGCCCAGGCTGAAACCAGTTGCAGCAGGTCAGCTGGGCACTTGCAGGGAGGCCTCTGGAGCTTTTTGTGCCCCTGTAGCTCAGAACAGGAGGTCAGCCACCTGACCGTTGGAGTCACTCAAGTTAGCCTGGGAGGAAGAGAGGAGAACTAGTCTTCCTTCTCAGAGAGCAGGGAGCAGGTCAAGGCTCAAGCAGCAGGGCAGGGCTCTGGAGAACAAGGCAGGGCTCAGCAGCAGGACAGTCCACAGGTAGCAGTACAGCAGTGCTTTGAAGAACAAGGCAGCCCCAAGCAGCAGTACAGTGATCTGGCATGCAAGGCCTCCCTTCTTTTGTAATGTACAGGTCCAGGAGCGTACTGAAGAGCGGTTCAGGAGGTCACTTATTTATATCTGGTACCAGCCACGGAAGTGGGAGAAACTTTGAGATCATCACCCCCACCATTTGGTTCTGGATATTTCCTTCCTTCCCAGCCTAGGCTCCAAGTGGGTTAGGGTGACCATGTCTGGTGTCAAGTTCCTTTGTGAGTGTGCTGGAGGCAGCCCTTTGATATCTAAGTGGAGCAGGGAACAGCTCTTCACTCCCATCCTGCTAACACATAGTCCTCCTTTGTCTCACTGTCAGTGAGGAATACAAAAAGGCCAGCTTCCACTCTAATCACAGTCATGTGACTCAGTACTCAGGCTGCAGGCACCAAATGGTTAGTACAAGAAAATGCCAACTTTGTAAAAGTCTGAACACAGACAGGATCTAGCTGTAATTTTGTAACCCTCTTCTTTTTGGAATCAAGGACAAGAAAATTGATTAATCTTGGCCCGTAGAATTTAATCACAAATCTTTCATTACCATTTCAACATTTATGGTAGATTTTCATGTTTTAACTATTCTCATCATTATTTAAATTCACATTTGTGTTTCCAGTACCCAACAATGGCAACAAAGTCAGGGGATGGATGGAGTTGCTGGACTCCAGGCTTCCCTTTCTTTTTTCCTTTTGAAACTCTGGATCTTAGTTTATCATGAATATCCAATTAATTTAACGTACATTTTCCTCCAATCTGACCATAGAGATCTCCAATCAGTTGACACATTCTAATTTACTTACATTGACAATTGCCATATTTACTCTCCTGACTTCTAGCATGAGTAAAGCCCTAATTTCAGCTACTAAATGAGATTCTCCTTGGATCCCTCCCATTGCACATCTTTCATCTGGCTTTAAATGCTTTGGCCCACACAATAATAGATATTATTAAGTCCTTATTTTTCACAGTATGTGTCCCATAAACTCAGAAACAAGCCTCTACACTTCCTCTTCTCAAAAAAAAATTGGTGGCCAGCCCTAGTCTTCCTAGTAATTACTGTCCTATCGCCTTCTCACATTTCATTTCATTCAGTAAATGAAAAGGACATAAACATAAAAATGACGAACTATATTCAGGAAAATGGTCAACTCTTTGTTCTGAACTAGCCCTCATTTCTATCATTAACCACCTTTGCTTAAACGAGATATTGCTGCGTTGATCTTTTCAGATGACCCAGCAGCCTTTGATCACATGTCCCATATATTCCTTCTTAATAGACTGTAAGAGGCTGGTATCAGACTCCAAGCAGTCTCCCTGCCTCCTTAATAACCTGAGTTCAAACATGCTAATTGTGTGTTGTTCCCCAGGGCTCCTTGCTCAGTTCTTCTCTCTTTAAATCATATTTTGTCCACTTTGCTAAACTGTAAGGTTTTACTTCATCAAGGTTTAATTATACACAGACAATACTAAATGTATCCGTTAGGAAGGATGAACAACCTGCCAAAGGCCTGTCTAACTTTCTTAATTGTCTCACAATGGTAGCTGTCTGGATGACTTCAAGCTGTCTAAAGCTTAACATGGATAGGATAGAGGTGATCTACATGGTCATTTGGTTAGAAGCTTGTAGTTTTCCCTCTTACTCTCACACATTTACTGAAGATCGAAATTTAGAAGTCACAATTGATCAAGATATTATTTTTAGCATTTAAATGTCCAAAAGTAACATTGTCCTGTTTTTTTTATATCTGAGAATTCCAAAAAGCCCAAACTGCCAGGCCAGGTCCTCCCTGGACTGGAAACAAGCATCCTAGGACCGGTTTCAGGGTTTCACCCCTCATCAGCCAGGCTAGCTTGACGCCTTTTGAATTTGTCGCCCTAAGTGGGAAGGGTATGCCCAGACGTGGGTCCCGTGCTCACTGCGCCACTGGATTCAAGCTAGCCTGGCTGATGAGGGATGATGCCCCGAAACCGGTCTCAGGATGATTGTTTCCGGTCCAGGCAGGACCTGGCTTGGCAGTTCGGGCTGAACTGTTCCCATAAGGAACAGGGTCAAGACTGATTTGCATATGGCTGGGTCCAAACTGGGGTGGCGATGCGAGCAAAAGAACGATGGATTAAACCCAGATCTTTGTGACTGCGGGTGAATGTTTGCATTGTTTGGCATTCCGTCCATCAGTTGTTCCTTTTGCATATCTACAAGGAGGTGTCTTTTCTGCTAGCGCCCGTGCACAAACTGCAGCTGAGCGCAAATGCAGGCACCCTTGCACCGTGGTGCAAGGATGTCTGTGTTGTTGGCATGATTGTGTTTGTGCATGGAAGGGACACCTTCCTGCACAAAACAATCAAATGTGGCATTTTCCTTTTTCTATGTGTGCTGCAGAATACAGCACACGTGGAAAGAGGAAAAAATGAGGAGAAATGCATTTCTCCTTCTTACGCCTTATTTGGGAAGGTGTTAGTTTGGGTGCTGCCCCAGATTTACGCTATGTTGTAAATTTGGGGCAGTGTCAATAACCATGGGAACACCCACAGCAACACCCATGGAATGCCCCGTCCATGCAGAGTAGGCATTGCCTTACTCCATATTTACAAGGCCATGAAAAGCCACACAGTGCGGCTTTGCGTGGCCTTGTAAATATGGGCCAGCACACTGCACCTCGGAGCGTCACAAAAGTGATGCTCCTGTGGCGTAACAGTACCACAGGTGCATTGTAAATATGCCCCCATGTCTTAACAGTCAAGTGGTGACTTGAAACCTGGTACACATTAAGATGCATATTATATGTTATGTAACAGACCTCTCCCGGCACACGTTTGTTGTGTGGCTGAGTGTGCATACGGTAAAAATTGCAATAGATATTTTGCTTCAACAAAAAATACTTATCACACCTACTGAAATATTCTTATTTATAGATGATGTATTGTGTGAGGTATGGTAGAACTTCCTTTTTTAAAATTAGGAATTTATACTTATGCCCAATCACCACTGGCAAGCTTTCCTGTCACTGATAATAATCCAGAGCGAGACTGCTGTGGCATTACCGTCCTGAAGCCTGCTAGGAGAAGGAGTAGTTTGCAAAAGCTTTAACAGACCAATAATACTCTGTAATGCCCATACTAATGTGGAATACAGATATCTGAGAACTGATGCTCAAGAAGGGCTTTGCAAATACATTTGCAAGGTTACTAAATTTCCAACTTGCAAGGCTACTACATTTCCATTCAGTGCCCGACATGGGGGCTGTGAATTAAGAAGAGACAGTGTTTATTGCTGCCTTATTGTCATCAGGCTTGTTCCTCACAACATTCACTATTACAGCAGACATGCCTTGAATTGATTTCCCAATATGATCAAGTGCCCTATTGTGTTTCAAGGCATCTTTTGTTTTTACTGTTTCTACTAATTCTATGGTGAATGTGTTGTGATATTTGCCTGTTCTGCGAAGGCATGTAATAGATTCATGTAGCTTCATATTCCTTCTAAGTTATCATGGTCACTTCCTAGTCCTAGTTCAACCACACTGACTGTGGGCTTCTTCAACAACACTGGATATGTGCTCCAGACATATGAGCTCTCTTGCCTAAGTAAATTTGATGTTGTTCGTCCTTTGTAGACTCCCTTAGAAGAGAGTTATAAAGTACCTGAGTTAGATGAGGGCTTTACCTTAGTCCTGATTTGATATTGAATGCTCTCTCAAAACAACCTGCCGTGTCTTGATGAATACATGACTGTGTTGCTGACCCTGGCCTAGAAATGCCTTTAGTAGGGTTTGTCATTATGTGGGTGTTGTAATTCTACCTCCCAAAAGAATGACAGCTAGCTATAGGTCTTAATGGTTAAACAAGAACTGCAAAATACACACACCAATTGAGATACAGCACAACATAACTTTTCAGCTACCTGTTTAGTTTATCGCTGTCCAATATCTATTATACTTTAAACACTGAACAGGCCATTTGTACTTTCAATGTGTTACATGGTAGAGCTCCCATGGTGCGCCAATGTGACCTGAGAGGGCACGCTATGCATTTGCACACAGTTGGGGAATATTTCATTTTTTTGTCCTGCAAAGGGCAAGCAGTGTGTTCAGATCTGGGCTTGACAGGATCGTTGCCAATTTCTATGAAGACATTATCTGGTCTGTTACACATAGCAGGGTAAAATGCCTTATACTCATCACTGACAAGGAGCGGGAGAATAACAACTGCATTTCATCATAATTTGCCTTATGCATGTGCATAAGGGTATATACCAGATGTGTGTCTTACAATTCATAATTGTTCATGTGAATATGAGGTTTGTGGCTGCGATAGTGTGATCTGCTTCACATCACCCTTCAATTCCAGTGACTATCTTGTCGCAGCTGTGGCTTCCACCTGTTACTAAGTGGTAGAGTGCTCTTTCTGGGTGTCAAGTCTCTCTGCATTGGTTTTTGCACGCCCTTTTTAGGTCTCGCCTACGCAGCGCGCATTGCGTAGGAAAAAGACCTTTAGCAATCGATTCGGTTTTGAGGCCAAAAACGTGCACGCGTTGCATTGCTTTCAATGGCAACGCGTGCACGTTTGGCGATTCCCTTGCGGGAGCGAGCTTTGACACCATATGTTTGTAATTAACTTGCAAACACATGGTGCCCCTGGCTCGCTCCGGCAAGGGAAACGCTTTGTGTGCTCTGGGCACCATCCCCCCACCCCCCCCCCACTTTTAGCGCGAGGCGCGCGCGCGCTTGTTTGACACTTGTTTTTGTTTAACGTGTGACTTAAAATCCCTTTTTTCAGTTTTCTTATGATTTGTATTCTGTGCACCATTGTTTAAGTTTTTAAGTAAAATCTTGTTTTACGCATGTCATTACGAGACGTAAGATCATGTTATTTCGAGACATGCCTCCGGCCTTTGTGTGCACAGTGGCCGCGGTGCGGCGCTGCTGAGCCGGAAGGCGGCCCTGGAGGAGCAATGCATCTGGCGTTTGCAGGCCTGCGGGTCTGAGGCTCTGTGCTGAACTTTCCCGGACACCGGGCTCGGGATAGCAACAGTTGCAGCTCTCGCTGTCCGGCTCTCGCTGTCCGTGCCATGACCCCGGGGCAGGAAGGAGCAGAGCGCGTGTAAGACCCGCAGCCGGCCTCCCGCCCGCAGCTAGCCCTATGAGAGAGACGATGGGGAACGGATTCTGCTCCCGCAGGCAGCGGAGGGTTTTCCAGGTCCTGCTGCTGCTCACCGTGGCGATGGGCTTCATCTACGGGGCCATGCTCTACGACGACTTCCGAAACCAGTTGAAGAAGGCGGAGGCGGTGGCAGCCAAGTACTAGCAGCACCAGGAGTCCCTATCCGCACAGCTGCAAGGTTGATACGACAGCGGCTTCAGCGCATCCCTTTGCTGCCTGTATGGGTCTGTTTGTATGCATGTGTTTTTTTTTCACATCGCATACGCGCTAACCTGCATGCATTCCAGCTGAAAATCGCGACCGAACACTCTTCCTTTTTTATTAATTAAATTGTTGCTTATTCTGAACATTGCATATCCAGATTTCCATTATGATTTATAATTTCTCCCGTGAGCCTTCCTAAGTGTTAGCATATGAGCACATGTCGCCATGTCTGTTAACTGCACTTTTAACAGCATGTAGTACATTTGAGCAGAGTACTTTTCATGAGGGTCAACTCTGTGTCCACAAGGAGCTTTCACTTATGTTGGATAGCTCCGTTGCTTCGTGTGCTTGCTGCAGATGGCTGTAGCCTGTACGCCACTAGTTCCATTCCATGAGAACCTGACTCAGTCTCTCCCCCCCCCATCAATAAAATAAACTCGTGCCATTCAGTTTGTTATAGTTCAGGGTGGTACTGCGCCGTGAAGCCACATTACTGCCAGTGAGTGCTATAAGACACACTTTTTTTGTTGTTGTTCTCAAATTTGCACCCACTACATCTTCAGAGAACCAGGGAAACTTCTTGTAACTTGCTTTCGTGTAGCATTTGCACAGCTCTGTGGAAAGGGCCCGAATAAGTTTGTGTTCGCCTGGCTCCACTGGGTACCTGGGCATGGAACAGACCCGGCATTGTTATCACCACCTCCTCTGTGCGACAAGGGGGCGCGGCCGGGTGGGTCTGTGTTAGTTCTCAATGCGTGCCATGTTGCCCGGAGGGTGTAAGGCACCCTGGCAAGTGATGAGACAGGCGATGCCTCTCCCTTTGTCACATGTGGCTGCAGGCGAGGGAAAGGCAGCAGCATATGAATGAAAAAACACAAAACTGCCATTTGGGAAAGTACCTGCCCAGAGGCTCAGTAGCATACCAAGTTTACTTTCTTTGACACAACACTACGTTCTCCAGCTTGTGTCCACTGTGTTTCTAGGTCAGATTTGGACTTACTTTCACGGTCTGTAATTTTATAGCTCAGCCTGAATGCTCCTGACGACTTCACCACGTTCTGCATTTTAAACAATTACGTTATTTGTATATTTATCTGAAAAGTACTTTCTGAAACGCCCCCCCTTAAATCCGAATGTTTACCAACTCTCTGCAGCGTGCAGGAGAGTATACACGGCTGCCCCGCTGCTTGCCAATATGGAATGTGTGACTTGTGTGAGCAAGTATTTTAGTTTGAAGCTCACTTCCAACGTTGCAATCCCAGACATAGCTGTTTGTTTAAATCATTTTTTTCCAACAAACATAGTCCATTTGTGTCTCAGCTCGGTTTATTGTTCAGAGCTGCGGGTGTTATGCGGCTTCGTGTCGCTTTGCAAAACGGCCCAATGGTAAATATGTTTAAATAAAAGGGGCGACAGTACCTTAGATCCGGCCTCAGCTTGCTGTGATACCAGCGTTTAATTATTGTTTTAAACAAAGTGCCGTTTTTAATTTCTGTACAGTGTAAACAAAAAAAGAATTTGTTGTACGTAATGTTTGCTCTAGGAATGCATGTTGATGGCATTGTTAAAAGGGATATTATCATGTCAATGCCATTAACATTCACATCAGACTTTCAGCAGCCACACTGCAGCGCGCCAGCCTCCCGCCAGCATAGCTTCCAGGGGTCATCCGAGTTTATGCATTCAGCCCTAGCTGTTTATCTGAACTAGCCCGGGGAGGGTTCACTCCTGAAAGACCCCCTGCCTTGTTTGTACTTTCAGAGAGGGTGTGGCGCATCCTGCTATGCTGCAAAACCTGACTGGAATCTGCCTGGCGGAGGTGCGCATGGAAAATGTTCCTATACAAAAGCAAAATATAGGCAGTGTAAAAAACATAGGGGACCGATTCACAAACAGCTTCCCTGGCGCCACGACTGCGGAGGTTCTTTCTAAATCGGCCCTTTCGCGCTTTCGGTTTTTATGTTTTTTTTGCAGTTTTATATAGTTAGGAGCGCTTTACACGTGCACCAGTTACATTACACAAGGACACAACCTTTTTATGTTTAGGCATGATAAATTAAGTGATTTTTCCCAGACTAACAGGCTGTTCAGCCTACGCCGAGACTCGAACCGGGGTCCCCAGGTCCATAGTTGGCAGCTCTGGCCTTACGTCACATCCACTCCGTGTCGATTGTACATATCAAGCTGAGGCGCGGTCATGCATTTGGGACAGAATTACACAACAATCACGTTTTACATCAGGCACATTCTGTGCACACACGTGTTATATTTGACAAATGTACAGTTTTGAGACTTATGGAGGTGACCGGGAGTTTGTGACAGAAGTCTATAATGTTGACAGAGGACACCATTAACCGCTGCCTCTCGCGCTCCTCGGTAGTAATCTGGAATTCCCTTCTGGGGCTCCACAGCCCGAGGACCACAAGCTGGTTCTACCAGTGGAACTCGATCACACCTGCCGACGTATTTTATTTCTGCAATGCAACTGGTGCTCATGTAAAGCGCTCTGATACCTTCAGGTCGAGTTCGCGCTATATAAAATTTGTAAGAGGATGTTCCATATGCATTAAATAGGTGTAACGTATATCCCTCTGCAAATACATTTATTTGAGGTATTCCTTGGAAAAATTACGTCTGCATCTGTTTGAAATGGTGTGGCAAAGCTACTGCATACTGGAGGGGAAACGGCCATTACAAAGCAGCTGTTACCACACATAGCTTGTACCATGTACCAGTGGCACGAAACTATCTTATATATATTTCTAAATCAGACTACTTGAACTAGTGTGTAGCAGTTGTATAGCTCTTCAATTCCTGGCTGCAAAACACCCAGGAAAATTTGCTGCATGGCTAAACACAAAGGCGAGACCTATTGGCTATGCCAATGCTTGTTTGATTTTTCCTGTCGGTTGCCACTACATTAGTTTTAATCAAGGATGTAGTTCTTCGATGTAGCTTTATTTAATGGTGCAATTCAATTCTAGATGTTACATATGGTTTCTTCCTGTGCTGATGATCTGAAGAATGAGAATTTACACTTGTAATTGGTAATATGATTATAACTTTCTGCCTTCACTCCCATCTGCTTTCTTACTCTCAGACAGTGACATTTTGACAGTGACATTTTGTTAAATTATCCTCATCGTCCTCTCTTGGTGTTGTCTGTCACTGTACAGGCAGACCTCTTAGCAGTTCTGGGGCTTGAAAGAAAATGTTGGATTTTTTGCAAACATACAACTCGAAACTATGGGTTTGTGTGTGACACCTGTGTTTTGCTTCAGTACACGTTACTTGTGTGTTGTGTTTTGCTGCATGTCAAGTTGTTTGTGCGTGTGCTCGCGTATATATGTAATTGGCATGTTATTCTCTGCATATGTTTTGGGTGTCTGGCACTGTGCAAACACAATGACATTGATTCAATGCAATATTTATGTTGCAACACACTGCATCATTATTGGCAAACCTATACCTGAATTTTATAAGGGAGCTGCATGAATATTTGTTACCCACTTGGAATCTGCAGCGCCAGTCTCCCAGCGCTGATGAGGTCTCACTATCCAAATGCAGAATCAGGGATGGGAGTAGTTAAAACAAGCATTTGCAATGCAATAGGTCTCGCATTTGCGAGAGTTTAAGCTATTGGCATTGTAAATGGCAATGCCTTTTATTTATGTTTTAAAAACCAACACGTAAATAAAAGGCATTATCCTTACAATGTCAACAGCTCAAACTCTCGCAAATGCGAGACCTATTGCTTTGCAAATGCTTGTTTTTCTTACGGGGAGGCAACTCGAACAGGATAGTGGGAGGGAAGCAAAAAACATGGATAATAGGGTTAAGAATTAACACAGTCAGCCCAAATACAACACCACATAATTAAACACTTTAATCAGCCAATAGAGCAACATCAACCCTCATAACTTATCTCCAAGGTTAAGTCTGGTCTATGCGGATCTGTAACAAGTGCTCTCCAAAAATAATGGTCACAAACTGAAAGAACTGAGTGGTGTAGCAACAGCTCCAAACCCATCCAATTAATCCCCGTGTGTATGCTCTATACAGGGCAAAACACATCTTTCAGAATCCTTGCGGAAAGCACCTTTTGGAAGCAGACGAAAATGTAAGATGAACTTGAACTATTTCATGCACCACTGTGAACTCTCCAGCGTTCCTTCCACAATGTTTTGGGGTGGGCTAGAAGTGAACTCTGCTCTACTAAAACAACCAACATGATATAAACGGGTGCAATGGCTGTACAACAAACTCTTAACATGAAGCTGTGCTGGGGTTACCAAATATCTTAGGTAACAGTATAACGCATGTACTTATAGACAAGTGTTGGCTTTTTGTAAGACGCTGAAGTCAGAGGCATACTATTAAGATGCTTAAGTAGGAACGTGGAAGGTTAGGTAAAAACAAACAAAAAATTTGACAATAAGGTAGTAAATGGTGTGAGCATATATTTTGGAACAGACCACGAGGGAAATCAAACCCTGCTAATTAGCAATCACGGCAGTCGTGTGTGCCCTCCATGTAAAAGTATCACTGGAACACCCAATACCTATACAGAGATTGAAGGGGCAGCTGTGCAAATGGCGGAGAGGGGGCAGGAAGAGACAGACCTCCAGGTGACTGCAGAGGAACATACGGAGGGCGGGAGTAAATACAGATGCAGTCTAAAAAGCATTAGCAAATTCAATAGGTTTTGCCTCCGCGAGATCTATTGGCTTTATTAATTTTTTTGTACAAGTTGCACAGCAGTGGAAGCTGCTGTGCAACATAGCTTAACGTTAAATAAATTTAAAAAAATTAAGAGTAAAGATGTGCCCAGGGTTGACCACATTATAGGGTTCCCTCCCCCCCTTTAAGCCATGTTGCACAGCAGCACGTGCTGCTTTGCTGTCTGTCTAAAAACAGCCCAGGGGTGGGGGGGAGACAACAAACAGTAAACAGCGGAAGGAGGGCAGGGGGTGGGATACAGAAAGGACACAGCAGGAGGATGAAACAACAGACAGCAGGTGGAGGGCGGAGGAGGAAACAATGGACAGCGAACAGAGGGAGCAGAAACAGCTGTAGGAGGGGAAGGAGAGGGACTGCAAAGACATGCACTCTTTAAGAGTGCATGTCCCAAAGTGTTATTAAAAAAAAAAAAAAAAAGTACCTGCAGGAGGCTTCAGTCTGTGGAAGGACACTGGCAGCAGACAGGAAGCTGTACTTGGTCCATGCTCCACGGCAGAGACACACAAGAAGCCAAAAGGAGAAAGGTATAGACGTGGAGGAGGCACTGACCAATAAGAAGCAAGGAAACGAGAGTGATGTAGGAGCCAACCAATAGTAAGTAATGGACCGGCACAAGTCCAAAACTGTTTTAAGATGATTTTGTTTTTGTTTAGAAGAGATTTACCAAGTGCTGTGTAGTCAAAAACTAAAGTGTCTAGCACTAAATCTACCACTGTGGTATAAAACCATTGCAAACAGCACATCTCACAATAGCAACTAAGGCCGGGGGGGAGAGACATGAGTCTGCTTCAAGGGCTTGAATCTGTGCACATGACAAAGGAAGGTTGGGAAGTGAATCTTGCAATAGAAAACATGATCCTAACATGCCAGGCTTTTAAAAAAAACGCTACCTGCAAGGAACCACAACCCTTAAACAGTTTTAGAAAAGCAAAAGTAAAAAAATAGATAAATTAAAAAAAAGGGAAAAACAACTTTACAAAAACACCCTCACCTTTGATTTCGAATCCCAGACCAGGGTTTGTGAAAATGAGGTTGCAGCTGAAAGCATGTTTAGATTGGAAGAAAAAATTCAAAGCAACAGTTATGTTTTTGTTACAGCACCTATGATGGAGCAAGGTTTCATAAATGAAACTTGCTTGTATTCAATCCTCCTCACAGTATTAATTTATTAAATTTGTATTGTTAATACTAACCTTTGTATTCACGACACAAAAGAAAAAGATGCTTGCCTATGTGTTTTACTAATGAATAACGCTTGTCTGTAATCCAAAATGGCCGCTATGCGCGGGAAAGCTCAATGCGCATGTCGCAACCATATCACATGGTGTGACGTCTTTCTTTGCTTGGTGGGAAACTTCTGCTTCTGCGCAGTGTGCATTAAAATGGCTGCTTGATGTTTTCACATGCTTCTGCTTGCTCTCATGTCATTATTAAATTGTCGTTTCCTAACGCTACTAACGCGGGATAGTATATATATTTAATTGGGAATAGAATAGAAATAGTGGGTATACAGTGAAACATTTTATTTGTGATTCTAATATTTTCTTCTTGCACTTTTATTAGTTCGTAAACTTGGGCCTGAGTTGGTGACCTGAAACTCGAGAGGCAAATGGTTCTGCGCATGTGACTTGTGTGCCTGCCAAATGAAGTCAACCTGGACGAAGTCCAAGGCCGTAACCTGATGGCCGAAGATGTTGTACTAGTGCTTTCCTGTCACACATCGATACAATGTTTATGAAAATTGGTTTACATTTGTCATGAGACGGGTGGGAAATAAAGCGAATGTATTAATTTGAAGGGGTGGGAACGTAAAGACAATAGGCTTTACAATTGAGGCCAAATCAACATGGTGCGAGAATCCACCCCCTGTCCCTGTCCAATCAGAAGTAGTGGTCCCATATTTTAGCAACATTAAGGGGAGGTACATGGGCGTAGAAGGGTATAATAGATATAGAATTAGTTAATTAAGAGTCGAGAGCCAGAAGTCTTGAAGCACAGGAGAGCGGAGATGCTGACAGGAAGAGCTCCAGACCGCTAAGCTGATCGATTGCAGACTGAATCCCTGTCCAGAAGAGGTCCTGAGAAGGGGGCGGCAGAGTCCATTAGAAGGAAGGCACGGGAGAATCGAGGAGAAGCTGAGTATCAGAGAGGAGAACGACGCAGGCGTCGTTGTCGAGAGGTCACCGGTCCTGTCCTGATCCTGGAGGAGGTCTTTGCTCTTCATCCTTCCTGGGTCCTATTCTTTCAACTCCTTGGCTAAGGGGTTTGGTTCTCGCACTTAGGTAATTATAATGCAACCTTTAGTTGCGCTGCTGTCTCTATCTTCTCCTTTTCTTTAAACACCGTCATTGATTAGCAATAATCATTTCTATGCTTAATCTTGGGTATTGCGATTAAGTACCATGTGGCTCTGTATTTTACTCTGCTAAATCTTTAGATAAACATTTTAAAACTTCCTGACTCAGTGGTTATTTCAGGATTATGTACTATAATGAATGTCACTCATTTTAAATTTCCCAATTAGCAAAGGATTCATTGGTAAGTCATTACTCTTCAATCAGAAGGTAATTGGTAAAAGGGATTTTGATAGAGAGTAACAACTGATAAAACCCAGCGTAAGTATTAGCGTAGTATGAATGTATGGGCCCAAGTGAGTATCTAGTGTATGAATGCTGTTTGCTAATATCGCGCTGGATCACCTACATTACCTACTGCTGCCTCTTTGCACTGCCAAGTCAGAAGTTTGCAGGCCAATGCCTTCCATATAGGGCCAGTACTCACGAAGAGGCCTCTCGAACTACAGGTAGCAGATTTGGACACAGAATGACCTGTGCCACTTGCCTGTAGACACACAAGCATCCATCAGCCAACACCTACTCCATCCTGAGAAACTCAATGCTTGGAATTACGAAGGTTTTGTTTTTTGAAAATGAAGAGCCGGAGGCAGTTCTGAGCTGGTGGACATCTCTTTGAAACCATCCTAGGATCTACCACAATGACATAGTGTAGAGGCACAGGGTTAGGTGTGCAACCAAAAAAAAAAAAAGAAAAATGCCTTAACAGCGATGTGTGATCCATGACACTAAACAACCAGCCCTGCACCATCGCAATAACCACATAATGCAAAGTCAGACCCTGCTTTCTTGAAGGACGGCTGCTGCAACCACAACAACTTTGGTGAGACCCTACCTCCTGCAAGATTTAATGGCCACAAAACATCTATTTCATCAAGGCACGCATCTATGGAGCTCAAACTCTCGAGCACTAGAAGGGCCGTGGTTAGAAAGTCAACAGTCCTAAGACACAACTTTGGTACATGGGCGACCTCCCACTACGATCCGCATGGGATGTAGCCATCAATAACACAGGAGGACATGCAGTGCCCCCAACATCACTGGTGCTAGAGGCCAACTCACCACAGTTACGTCTGTATTTTACTCGCAACCAGAGGACTGGACACCAATGTTCTCTGCTTCCACCAAGGACCACTGTACCCTTGCTATGGCACTGCCCCTACCCTCCACATACGAACACCACCTCATAAGCACTCTAAGGCCCAGGGTAAAAAAATAAGTAATGCCATAGACCACAAAGGTGATCTTCCATTACCATCCGACCAACCTACATACTCCTTAGGAGACATGGTCGAAGGAATAGAGCACACTATTATTCTTGAGGGGGAGCACCAGAGGCCCTTGCAGGGTTTGAGAGCTCAGGCTAGTAACCTGGGCTCAGGCCTGAGGCTGGGATGACCAGCCACCATTTGTTATTTGAGTATTAATGGAGCTCCCCGTCGTGTATTGGTCACTGCATTTGCTTGTTTTTAATGCCTTGGGAAGGGAAGTTAACATGCAATATTTTATCACACCACTCGTATCATCAGACAGACTTCTATATAACATTTAAAATGCGTTATTCTTAGTCACCGACTATAAGGAGTGGGCTTTGGCTGATCTGTCACACAGGCTTGAACTCTGAACTTGTCTTCTACATGGAACCCTTCCACTGGTTCCCCTGTGAGCGCGTGCTGCACACTGCTGCACTGTAATCCCCAGGAGAGAGCCGTAGCAATGAACAGATTATTGTGGGATTACGGGGGCTTGTTTCCTTCTTGTCGACATCATTCCTACACATTGTTTAGACAGCTGGGGGGGAGGGGGTGGGAGAGACAGCGCCGCTCATAAAGACTTCCCTTAAGATTGTGCTGCATTCAACCAACACAACACATCTCCCAAAACCTTGTAGAAAGATTCGTTTGAGACCTGTAGGCCCGCATGGCGCTGTGGGGTTAAAACGACTACACGACGTATTTGTGCATGTGTAGAAAAGCGACTGGTAGTTGGAAATTGTGCAATTGTAAATACCATGCCCACTTTTCCTTCAGTAAAAGGACTGTCTATTATGCTTTCGCCAACCATTTATTCAGCAGTGTTTTGTTCCTAAATTTACGATGGTGAGATAAGACCCGAAGTCCAGCCAGGTCAGATGCCTTTCATACCTCCGATTCTCAGACTTGGCAGCCGAGTTTGAAAAGATGTATGAGTTTTCTTCTGTGTGAAAAACAGTGCCAGAGGCAGCTTCGTAACCCCTTTAGCATAGCACCCCCCCAAATCAGGAGGAGCTCGATTACGAAAACATATGCAGTGCAACATCTGGGCGTCTCAATGTCAGGTTGTCTAATATTTTTAACTACCAACGAGTGAAGGATTTGAATCCTCAAACTATGCTAACGCTGTGCTTACCTTTTCTGTGTGAAACTTCTGCTTAACATCCCAGCAACTCCTGACATTTACAATTGTGTCCGAAAAAAACACAACATACGAATGCACAGTGGTGCATTTAATAGTGAAGGCAGGCAGACAGGTAGGTGCACACTTATTTAAATCGCCACCTGTACCCGGAGCAGTGAAATTAAACGCCTCCTACATCAGTCTAGTCACATACCAACCACAGCATCGTCAGCAACCCCAACACGGTGACGACGGCGACCGAGCCCAGGACAAGCATTTAAAAAAACATGTATGTTTTACGTTAGACATCGGCAGAGCAAACTCCACAATATTTGTTCCCAAAGTGTTTACACTTTATTTCCCCTTCAACAAATCATTCTCAGCTAGGTAAGCATGCAACGGATATGCAATCTTGCAACTTTAAAGAGGTCTTGGGAAAAAGTCAGCAACACAGAAACTGCTTAACAGCACTGGCACTGTAAGACACAAAAACAGTATCTGCTGCTACAAAGTAGTGAGTGTTAAAGAGCAGAGAGGGGATGCCAGCTAGCAATGCCAACTGTGAAAGATAAAAGAGGGCATTTACAACAGATGGACTGCAGAGAGCTCCCTGGAGGACGGGCTTTTTATTTCAATGCAGCCGACGACGGCTGGGCGGAGCTTAGGGGAGACAGGGCGTGCACCAATCCCACTTCCAGAGAAGCCCGACAGAAAACCAACAACTATAGATCTCGCCTGCGAGCAGCTGTGCTGCATCGCAGGCGAGACCTAAAAAGGAGTACTTGCTTTTTAGCATTCTGGTCAAAAATACTATCTCTTGGGGGGCGTGGCTTCGGAGCCTCTGGAGATGGCCGCAGATCGGGAGAGCTCCGTGACGACGTGAGGCACCGGACGGCCTCCAGGTCACATTTTTCGATAATTGGGCTCCAAACTGTGCCCACATGCATCGGAACTCCGGCTCCAGCGTTTGCCAGCTCTACAACTCATCGGGGTGAGCGTCAAGGCTCTATTTTTGACTTTCTCCCTCAGCCGCGGATGCATCGTTGTTGCAGCCGCCATTTTGAATTTCCAGCCGTTTTTTCCCTATATTGCTGACTGAATGCCTCAAACTCCGTTTTCCTCTCAGAACTTTGTTGATATGGCAATTTCTCAACGTTTTTCCTCATCTCTTCACTAAAGTAATTTATCACTGGTGGTGGTAAAGTGCACTGTATGATATTGGGCTCAGAATATGTAATTATTCTTTTATCCGCAACAACCCATATCTTGTGTTCTTTTCAGTCATTGCTGCAGTCAGTCTTTCATATTTAGACCTGTATTGCTACAATATTTTCAAAGAAATCTCTTTTTGTACGATATTTCATGGCGAAACCACGCTCTATTCGCAATAGTGCTCAACCCAATAATTTTACTTCATTGGAAGAATACAATCCTTTCAGTGTTTTACAAGAAAATATGGAAGAGGTAATTTCTGGTCCTTCGATATCAAATGGCTCTGTGCCCAATACTCCTCGATCCAACTCCAAACCGAGTTCTAAAATACCCTCCGCCTCAACTGCTACACCAGGCAAACGAATCAAGAAGGACCCACCTTCTCCTACTGCTCCTCCTTCTTCAATCTCCATGGAGTTACTTCTTGAGGAAATTCGTGCTCTTAAACCTCACATGGAGGAAACCAACATACGCCTGCAGAATCTTGAAGATAATTGGGTACATACTGAACAAAGAGTTGAACATTTATAGAAAAGAATTGACTCTGTTCAAGCTATCACAGACCAAGTTCCTTGCATGAATAAAGAGTTAATTTCTCTTAAACAACAGATAGAAAATTTGGAAAACCGCAATAGGCGTAATAATTTACGCATTTATGGCCTTATGGAAGGTCTCGAAGGTTCCAATGCTCTCTCCTTTTTCAATCCTTTTACCCACTCTTCTTGGCTTCTCAGATTCCCCACCATTGAATATTCAGCGAGCACATCGATTGGGCCAGGGTCCTCGCTCCTCATCCTCTTCTTCAACGAAACCTAGAGGTGTTATTTTATACTTTCTGGAGTACACTGATCTACTCAAAGTCCTTCAGGCCGCCAGACAGAAAGGAAACATTTCTTGGAATGGCTCTAACCTTTTCTTTGCGCAAGACTATGCTAAAGCCACTGCAGATCGACGGAAGCAATTCCTGGACATGAGACCAGCCCTTTGTAACCTGAACGCTAGATATGGCTTGTTTCACCCTTGCCTTTTCAAAGTGACTTACAACAATAAAACAACATCTTATGAAGATCCTGCTCATCTTCAACATTTTTTGAACACTTGCAAAGGCGAATCTATGGACATTCCTCGATCCTCGATGGCTTGACTGTTTCATTAATACCTGTCGTTGTTTATACCTTGTTCTCTTCCTGATGTGTCTTTTGTAGTTCCGTCATGTCTCTGGTTGATAATTTCTTTATTTTTCTCCAACAGGTGCGGTTTTGTGATCCCTTGATTTATGTTTCCCTCATTATACCTGGATGGTGTCCCCCTTGCCGTCGTCGCTTTGGAGTCTCTCGTTTTGACGTGCAGTCTCCCCTATGTGGCTTCACCAATCCCGTTTTATCGTACATTTGTGGTATGCCTTTTTGTTATCTCCTTTTCAATATCAACTGTTTGTCTTGTATTGTATTCCTGTTCTTTGTTATGTTCTTCCTTTTTCCCTATCTCTTCCTCTTCTTTTCCTCTCTCTTTATCTCCCTAATTTCCTATCCTACTCCAATTACTGGTCATTTTTCTATTTCTCTGATTTATCTCATTCTTTATCACATTTTCACTTCCTTTCTTCCTCTACATTTCTCTTCTTCTACATTCCTCTTTTCTCTATGATATTTCCTCCAGTTAATATTTTGACATGTGATACATCGCTATATACACATACTTAAGAATGTTTATATTACAAATTTTGGAATTTAATATTCAATTTTAGATGTCGTTAAATATTATATCTTGGAATGTTAAAGGTTTGGGCTCTCCCATTAAACGACAGCGAGTTTTATCACATATTGCAGGCCTAAAAGGGGATATTGCTCTATTGCAAGAAATTCATGTAACAGATACTGAGATAGTCAAATTACGTCGTCATTGGGTGGGCCATGTTTTTGCATCACCGGGTTCAGGGAAACGTAATGGGGTTGCTATTCTCTGCCATAAACGTTTAAATGTCCAGCTCATACGTCAAGATGGGGATTCTGAAGGTAGATGGGTCTCAGTATCTTTATTGATTAACAAGATTCCTTTAACCATTTTTAATGTATACGCCCCCACTAATCATGATAAATTGTTTTGGCCTCAAATTCTTTCCTCTTTGATGCAATGTACTGATGATTATTTAATTTTTGGTGGTGATTGTAACATGGTTATGGATCCTTTTATAGATAGACGGTCTGCCTCTAGATTCTCACCTTCTTCCATGCATACTCAATTTACCTCCACTAT
Organism: Calotriton arnoldi; assembly: GCA_963921515.1. Lineage (NCBI taxonomy): Eukaryota > Metazoa > Chordata > Amphibia > Caudata > Salamandridae > Calotriton > Calotriton arnoldi. The sequence goes on from CAWUFW010007206.1 coordinate 629,621, forward strand.
ATCTCAAAGGTCTCTTGTAGATTCTTGGAGATTATGCCACCCTACTTTACAAGAATACACTTATTATTCCCCTGCTCACTCCTCTCAATCACGAATTGATTACCTTTTTATTTCCAACGCCCTAACTCAGCACATTTCCCAATCTGACATAGGCTCTATTTTAATCTCTGATCATGCCCCAGTTTCTTTAAGTTTAGATTTACTTCCTCCCATTAAAGGTGCTAAACGATGGAGGTTTAATAATTCTCTCCTATTAGATTCTAAATTTACATCAGCCTTTCTCGATTTTGCAACAATATTTTTTGCAGAAAATGAGTCCCCTCAGTCATCCCCTCAACTTATTTGGGATACCTTTAAAGCTGCCTCTAGAGACTTCATTATTTCGTTTGTAACCCAAAAACGACGTACATCTTCCCACTCCATACAACTACATAATACACAAATTAAAAAATTGGAACACTATTATTATTTAACAAAGAGCCAATCTGATTTAAATGAACTTATTAAAGCTAAATTCACTTTTAATAAACTTTCTACTGAGTCTGCCAACCTGTACCTCCTCAAGTCTAGTGATAAATACTATTGCGCACAAAATAAATCTGGCAACCTTCTGGCCAATTATCTTAAGATTAAAAAGGAACGTACTAAAATTGAATCTATCGTAAATCCAGCCAATAAGACAGTTCATAAAGACGAAGATATTCTATTTGAGTTCACTAATTTTTACCAAAAGCTTTATACACCTGAATTTCCCCCTCAACCGACTGATATTTTGCAATATTTATCTTCCATTCCCCCACCTTCAGCTCCAGATGTAGTTTTCTCTTCCTTAGAGGCTGACATACAAACTGAGGACATTCTTAAAGCCATTCACGTACTCAAAAAAGGGAAAGCTCCTGGGCCTGACGGCTTTACAATAGAATTTTACACACATTTTTCTAGCCTCCTCATTCCCAAACTACATCAATTATTTCTATTCTTTATAGAGTCCCAGAAATCTGAAGGTTCTTTTCAAGAAGCTTTGATCTGTCTTCTCCCTAAAGAAAATAAAGACCACACAATGTGCAAGAACTATAGACCCATTTCTTTAATAAATTTAGATTATAAGATTTTTGCAAAAATTCTTGCTCTCCGCTTAGACAATATTTTACCACAGTTAATTGGCAGAGAACAATGTGGTTTTATAAAAGGCCGCCACCTATCTTATAATAATCGACTCTTTTTCAATGTCCTTAGTAAATCCCAATCCCATAAACAATCATTAGCAGCTGTTGCACTAGATGCTGAAAAAGCATTTGATAGAGTCAACTGGCAATTTATTTTTTCAACACTTGTTTGGTTTGGTTTTGGCCCCAAATTTCTTTCTTATGTCTCGCTACTCTATTCTTTTCCTAGATCCTTTATCCTAGCTAATGGTCAGGTATCTTCTTCTTTTCCCCTATACAGAGGGGTTCGGCAAGGTTGCCCACTATCTCCCTTATTATTTATTTTGGCATTAGAACCCTTTCTAACAAAAATTCGTCTGAATAAAGACATTACCGGTTTTCCATACGGTGACAAACAACTAAAAATCTCAGCATATGCAGACGATATTCTTTTATTTATTTCCAACCCCCAAACTTCTGTACCGACTTTTCTTTCGGAAGTCTCGGATTTTGCGTTAGTTTCAGGGTACAAACTCAATGTGGATAAATGTGAAATCCTTCCTCTAAACAAACATTGTTTCCATGCTGACTTCTTGGCTTCCTCCTTTCACTGGAGCCCAACTAAGATCAAATACTTAGGCTTATGGTTCACACCTTCCATTAAAGATACTGTAGCATTAAATTTAAAAAACTTGCAATCAACTTTAACCAACTCCACGACACGTTGGCATCCCTTATTCTTATCCTGGTGGGGTAGATTGGATTCTATAAAAATGATGCTAGTCCCAATCATTTTATTTTTCTTATCTAATCTCCCAATCAATATCCCCAAATCTTGTTATAAAAATATCTACAGTATATTATCAAAATTTTTATGGCAAAACAAAAAAGCTAGGATGTCTTTCTCCAAACTTAAACAACCTAAGCATATGGGTGGAGTCAACTTTCCTGATTTTTCTTCATATCACACTTCATTTTTTCTTAAACATTCTTGTTCTCTGATATCTGAAAATATGACTAACTCTAATTCTCAACCTTTGTGGGTAGAAATTGAAACTTATTTCTTCCACCCCTTCACCTTTGAAGAGTTTGTTTCTATTTCTTATACTCCAACAAGATGGTCTCTTCCCATTCTTAAGAATATCCGTAAAATATTTCAACCTCTCATATTAAATGGACTTGATGATCGTATCCGTTTTTACAATCTCCAATTTGGTATAATAAATATATTAAAATTAAAAATAGAACTCTTTTTTGGAAAGATTGGTTAAACCTTGGGCTTAACTGGACTCATCAACTTTTTCAGGGTGATATCTGTATCCCCTTTTCTACACTTCAATCCCGCTTTTCTTTACCTCTCTACTTTTACTCCAAATATATAATGCTGACTACAGCCGCTCAAACTGCCTATGACGCATTCTCACCCTCCTCTTCATTTACTAATCCCTTTCCTACCACACTCTCATTTTTACATACCTCTCCTTCTGCATCCCAAATCTATAAGAAATTAAGAGGTACCTCTGTCACTCGTGATAAATCTAAAGTAGAATGTAACTGGGAGTCTGATTTAGGTGAATCTTTTCCTATTTTAGTATGGAACAAAATTTGGACAAAAATAGGAAGTCTTCTAGAGCAGCTAACACTACACAGACTTTATTTTTCATATATAATAGACTTCTGATCACTCCAGCTAAATTACATCACATAGATCCTAATATCCCCTCTACCTGTTGGTCTTGCTCGTCTCCTGTAGCAGATCTTAAACATATGTTATTTACGTGCCCGTCTATTCAGGATTTTTGGACCAAAGTGTGGCAACAGATTAATAACATTTTTCTTACTCATATCCCTTTTTCTTTTTTACATATTTTTCTAGGTAGCATCTCAGAGGTATGGTCCTCCTCCAATTTTAACGTTTCCATTATTGATCTACTTATTGCTGTAGCATTCCAACAAATAACCAAGTCATGGAAAAATGCCTCAAATGTTTCATTTCAAGCATGGTGGGATGGAGTTTGTTATAACCATAGATTGGATAGGGCTTACGTTCACCCAATTGCACTTGCTATCAAACGAGATTTACTATGGTTACCTATTACTAATTTCTTAAACACGTCTGCAAAATCTTTACCCCTACATAACCCTAGCAATGAAGAAGTACCCAAACCTCCTTAAAGTTAAAGTTAACGGTTAATAATTGTTGTATCATTTGTTTTATATCTTAAATATACCATAAGTTACTAATATAGATAATTATTGTTACTCAATTGCTTTGTTTTAAATATAAGACCAGTTTTACCAGATAATGCTTCCTTCTCCCCCTTCCTCCCTTCCTTCCTTCATCTCCTTTTTCCCCCTGTATGAAATTTTTGCATTCTATCTTGTTTATATACTGTATCTTACTGCTGTTACATCTTATATTTATATTCAATAAATTCTCTTTTAAAACTCAAAAAAAAAATACTATCTCTTATGGGAGGGGGGAGGAACTGTCTCTATGGAACAAAAAAGCAATCATGAACAGTCAAAACTGCCAGCCAAGCCTATATCTCCATCTGGATTTCCAGGGAACAACCACTCACCTACTACCTGTGAGGCACCAATAAGCTGGAAAGGCAAAATCAAAAACAGAGAAAACCCACAACACATTTCATGGTCAACACTTTTAAAAATGAAAGCAGAAGGAAGTGTGGATGTACACATCAATAAAGGTCAGGAACTGCAGACACGAAATTCAGTTGAAATAATTAGTAGTTTATTTCATTACACGAAGCTCCAGCCACTGGCACCAACAGTTCGCAGCTTTCAAACCATCTGTCATTTTACCTCTCGCATACAACATTCCAAATAGGCACTTACCAACAGGTGGAGGGAGGAAAAGGAACATACCATGGAAGGATAATTAATACAAGGATGTCACACAGAACTGCTGAATGGCTTATCCTATGGGGTTCCGAAAATCACATGAACCATACACCCCACAAAGCAAAAAACAAAGGGGTAATCAAGGTCAAAATCTAAATCTCCAGTGAACTAAGGGGCATACTTTTTGTGAGAAAGTGAGGCTCCGGTGGCGCAAAACCTTGAAATCAAATCTATGCGGCCAGGTAAAGCCATTTTGCGTGGCTTTGAATGGCCTCATAGGTATGGAGTAAGGCAAGGCAGCGCAAATTGCTGTGTTGCCTTGCTTTGTGCTCAGGAGAAGTTCCATGGGCGTTGCGGTGGATGTTCCCACTGAACTCCTATGGTTTTTGACGCATTCCCAGATTTACCAAACCTGGTAAACCTGGAATGCATCAAAAAGATTTGCCTCCCCATGTGAGGTGTAACAAGGAGAAATATCTTTATTTCTCCTCGATTTTTCCTCTTTCTATGTGTGCTGCCTTCTGCAGCAAACATAGAAAGAGGAAAACGCCTCTATGGATTGTTTTTGTGCAGGAAGGTGGCCCTTCCTGCACAAAAACAATCCTGTCCACAACACAGACACCCTTGCAGCATGCTGCAAGAGTGCATGCGCTGGTGCTAGGCTGCCGAAAAGAGCACCAGCGCAAGGGGAAAGGATAGGAATGCACTGTAATGTGTTCATTGAGTCTGGACATAGGTTTCACAGAGTGGAGTGGAGTAGAGACATAGGCTATGGAGCCTATGTCCTAAATGAGCATTTTGTAGCATATGTCTCTCTTTAAAGCTGTGTGGTATTCCAGAATGCATCTGGGTAGTATGAGTTTTTCTTGTCCACCTCTCCCTTGAACCACTCCTGAGACAGTCAAGGTATTTTTTTGATATAGGCATGAGCAGCACATAATAAGTCTTCACAACATACATATATAACAAGCATTTTCAATGCAATCGGTCTCGCCTTTGGGACCCTATATGTATTTAGCTATGCAGCACATTAGCCTGGGTGCTGAAACATCTACTGTTCTTTAACATGTAGGGAAAGTAAGCACCAAACTGCGTGACACGCCAGGTATGGGAACACATGGAGAGAAATTTTGCCTTTCAGCGGGAAATGGTATAGTCCAAAGATCTGTTTTTTAGGGGAGAGAATGTAGCCTTACGGCTAGATCGGTCATCCTCGAAGCTGGGGAACCGGGTTCCAGTCTCGGCAACGACGCTCAACATCCTGTGATTCTGGGCAAATCACTTAATCTCCCCGTGCTTAACAAAAATGAATGTGTCCATATGTAACGAAACTGGTGCTTATGTAAAGCGCTCTGATACCCGATGTCTCGGGTCTAGTTTGCGCTATATAAAACTCTAAAAATAAAAAATAAGTACTCATGGGACATTGGCGACTCCCTGTCCATACGGAAATGTGCTTTGTCCACAGCCCACCATCTCCAGCAGACATCAACCAACTACGTCCCGCAAGCATACGAAGAATGGAAGGGGAATTAATAGGGGTCGGCGGGGAATAACAGTCTTGTGCTGCCACGGGCAGGTGACTCTTATTTCTGTACTTTAATTAAAACTACCACACACGCTGCCAAAGGTCACATGTTATGCAATGAAACACACTTAGGGTTCCAAGCACTTGCAAGAGAAGCAGCTTTGACCACTTTAGTCTCGGAAAATGCTATTACTACTATCACACTCCTGCCTGACTACAGTTCTGCTGCTTAAACCATCACCATCAAACCAATTCCTATGAAAGGATGGGAGGGCTGGGGCGGAATCAAGCATTTCAAGCCATCAGGAGGATTTCCCATTGGTCAGTTTACTTAAGTAAATGCGGTCAAATTCTAGCCGTCCCTTATCGCCTTTGGACTGGCGCTGGGGCCTGTGGCGTCTGGAGTAAGCACTGCACACGCCACTGACATCTTTTTAATGACTTCAAATAAAACCAGCCCAGCGCACTATAAACAGTATTCTTAGCACTGAACACTAGACGTAATGATGGGGAGGGCCCCGGCTACCTGGAAAGGCACACACCCTGACCACACCACATGGGAGGGGGCAGGAAACTGCATCATAAAGCAGTCAAACCTGGGGTTGAATTCTGGCACCAGCAGATCTAGCCGCAAGGCCATGGTTGAGGACATGGTGGGGTAAAGGCCAAGGAAACGGGAAATGTGACAAAAACAACGGGCAATGAAACCGGACACCAGGCCAACAGGGAAAGGGAATTCTGCGAAAAGACCTCAGAAAAAAAGGAAACTGAAATCGATTTTCCAAAGTCCCACCCCTAGAAGGCACAGGAAATCTCGGTGTCCCCACCTGCCACCAACCATGCACTCACTGAGGGCGACACCTCCCTGGTGGATGAAAGGAGGAGCACTTTTGATGCGCCCCACTGGTGGGTCAGGTCGAAAGCGAGAGCAATAAATAAAGTTGCTTTTAAATTCTGTGTTTAACTTGTCACATTTGATGCTTCAAAGACAAAGGTCAAATGTCAGGCTTTGTCTTCTGATAAATTGCTTTGAGATTGGTGTTTACTTCTGTAATTCTGAAGTGTGCTGGAAACAGAGATTTTAATAGGATCCAAACAGATCAAGAGACTTGGTGATGCACAAATGATAAATATTCACATAAAACCGATCACCACACGTTATCACGTGTGTGCTACATAGTTCAAACAATAGAACTGCATGTCTGTGCAAAGGTGGTGGCCATTTCAATGGAAAATGTGCTGCCAATGACAATGCGCTACCAAAGCCAGGTCTGGTGGCGTAGACGACTAGTGGTCCACTGTAGGGGCCTGTGTTTGGTCACATGGTCACTTGTTTCAATCCTGACGGGCCCACTCAGCCTTTCATCCTTCTGAGGTCAGATAAAATGAGTACCATTGAGTTGCGTAACAATAAACATCTGTTATTCAGTGCCAAGATGCCCACAGGTGAACGTGCACTTTACAAATGTTACAAGTGCACGTCATGTGATGTTACCATAAATTGAGTTTCATTCAGAAACGTCCCTCCTCGTGTTCGTTAACGGTAGGCGGGTCACTAAAGTTTGTTGCTCTAAAAAGTGGGACATAGTTCTAAAAAGTTTGGGAACCACTGGTCTATAGTCTCATTTGGACTTGGGAAGCGTCAGGAAAGGCCCCTTGTCTTTGAACACCTTGAAACAGGAAGTTATTAGGAATACAGCAAAGGTCAGGATGGTACAGCCGCAGCAGGGGGCGCTGGGCATTCATCATTACGCCATTTAAGCAGCATACGTCACAAACCGAAAAGTCCTTCAGCAAGCGTTACTCTAGCCCACCGTAGAGGTCGCCCCTTCACACTGGTGGTCTGCGGTTTACACACAATCTCTGCAGCAGGTGCTCGAGCCAATGAGCTATCTTACACTGACGTCACAACAAGGTCAGATGCCACGAGGTCCCCCTGCCCAGACTCTACTACCACACGCACGGCCCTATCACCCGTGCGCATCTGCACATCTTGTCCCAAGGGCTGCATGTGCCATGGCTGGGCAGAGGGTGGGGGCACCACCGTGCCACGGGCCTCGTCACCCCCCTATCTCTCTGCGCTCGAGGTCCGCCACAACTTTTTATTACAAATGGCTGCGAGATATTTCCAGCTTATCAGCGCTGCCAAGCCGCCCTTATCAGCTCCAGGGCAGATACGACGAATGCGCCAGGATGCTGTGAGTAATGGCGCCTCCTGGAGGCGGCGCTGTCCGCTGCCACCTCCCACAGACTGCAGGTTTAAGCCCCCCCCTAGAGTGGGGGTCGGGAACGGGGTGGGGGCGCCCCCCATGCCAGACTTCTTCAGCGATGAAAACATACCATGGCGCACCTGGGCGAGCAGGCGATTAATTAAAAGGAAACTGGTACCGGATACGCTTCTTCAAACGAGGTTGGGAACGTGACGTGAGTACCTCGATGGCGCTGTCTCCCAAACTGCAGCCGAGAGGGAGAGAGTGTGGGGACCAGGGGGAGGGGGCGAGGGGAGACAGGAGGAGGGCGCGAGGGGAGACAGGAGGAGGTGGCGAGGGTGGGAGTGAAGCAGAGGAGAGGGAGCAAGAGGAAGGAAAGGGTGGAAATAGGCAGGGAAAGAGCGTGACAACCTAGGGAGGGAAGGGGGCAGGTGGGTGAGAGAGAGAAGCACAAACAGGGGAAAGAAAGGCGACTGAGGCGGGAAGGACGGGTGTAAGACAGGTGGGCAGAACAGGGGACAGATTTAAAAGGGATGACGAAGAGGTGGTCCCGAAAGTGAAAGAGCAAGGATCTCTTGTCTTTATGGGGCCATGTGTTTAAACACATGGCCCCATAAAGATAAGAAATCGTTTACGACAGAAGGAAAGCAGGAGAGCCAGTCCAAGTGGGCCGGCACAAAAAGCCAAAGGGAGGCAACATAGATAGCTCATTTCCAATGGCTGGCCACCGTTTAGCATAAACAGTGACGCCAGCCAATGGAAATGAGGGGCGTGGCTTAAAGCCCTCTTCTGAAAATCCTCTCCTACAAAATCTCTCGCGGAGGCGGAGCAGGGCTCTGCCCTGCAACGCCACTCGAGACCTAAAAAAAACGGCAGTAGATTGCTTTGAGAGCTCAGAGAGTTGACTGCAGAGTAGGGTGACCAACTGTCCGTAAATTTCACGGACCGTCCGTTATTTTAGTATGATGTCCACAAGGCGTCCGTAATTTGGGGACCCCAAATTACGGACGCCTTACAGGCATCATACTAAAATCGAAATGGGAAATTTCAGTAAGGTATGCTTTTTCCCTGCGAGAGGCCCCATGAGTTTAAAAGATTTCACTCGGGGCCTCGCGCTCTTATCTTTTAAACTGAAGAGGCTGCCTGAAGCGGCCCCTCCCGAACCTCGCGCAGACTGAGGCTGCCTGCAGCTGCCCCTCCCGGACCTCGCGCAGACTGGGGCTGCCTGCAGCGGCCCCTCTCGGACCTCGCGCAGACTGAGGCTGCCTGCAGTGGCCCCTCCCGAACCTCGCGCAGACTGTGGAGTGGCCCATTGTCATTCTGAGACTGCTGACGATTAGCCCTTATAGAATGACAATGGGCCCTATTGTAGTGACAGCATGAGGTGTGCCTTCTCCTGCATCTGACTAGGGCAAGGCATTCTGCTTTTGTCTTGGCGCCATGCTGGAGAAAATAAAAATAAAATAACTAACAGCGTTTTCACTGTACATTTAAAAGTCAGATTTCAACATACAAATAAAAAAATACTATTTAATGTTTTTTGTTACATTAGCACAAATCTTGATTGCAGAAAGGGCCTGATGTCGCTTTGCAAAGCTGTGCGTATACTGAAACACTGTGAAGTGCACGATTGTCTCAACCTTATATAAACTTATTTTGACTTGTATTTATTTTGGTTGTCTATTTACTTACTTAAATATTATTGTGCGACCTCCTCTGATATGTCTGTAAAACGTACGTTTTGTCCCAAAGTTTTGTCCTGAATTTTGACCCTTTGTCCTGAATTTTTACACTGACCGTCCTGAATTTGCCCCCATGCCAGTTGGTCACCCTACTGCAGAGTGAAATACAGAAGAGAATAAATCGTGCTTGCTATTTTTAATGTCAGACAATCAGCAAGAGTTTTGGTTTAATTTAAAAGTCAATTGCGTTGCGTATCGAAGGTCCATTCCCACTAGGTAAAGCTCTACCGGGTTCTTGTTGAATGTGACGTGGACCCACGGTCTTCCAAAAATTCCCACTAAAAGCCTCGTCCAAGTTGTGTTATTTCCTTTCCGCATTGAAAGGCGTTATTCATTTATATGCAAAACACTGCATCATCTCGCGGTGATGAGTCAGTTTCCAGTGGCCCGTTTTACTTTCTGTAGTTTGCTGCGGCGCTTCTTGAAGTGTGTTTCAACTGTTCAGCATATTCTCTAATGGTATTCGCTGCTTAATCTATTTCTACTGATGCGTGTTTCTTTTATGTTCTGAAATGCAGCCAAAAACGGGTTTCACTTTATAAACTGGTTGTGCATTCCTCCCTTGTGACAACTGACTTGAAACTTTTTGGTACATTGATGTACGTCTTTCCTTTCCTTATATTCCCCCCACTGTCCCTCCATACTGTTCACCATCTTTTCTTAAAAGAGCTTCTGCTCTTTGAGAGCCAAAAATAGAAAATTTAAGTGATTAAAGCACAATTTTAAATTTCAGTAAAAATGAGCTTCTAATTAATTTTAGAAGGAAGAAGAAAATGCAAGAATATATTGGTTAGATGCCATTCTGCTCAATATCTATGGCTGGAAAGACTCCAAGGGAACTCAAATGCACTACTAAGTCATGAGTATAAATAAAGGAGCCCAGTTCTTAAAGAGCATCAATATTGACTCACGGCAATAATAAAATCAATGTTGATAAGAAGGGATAATGTTTAATAGACCTGAGCTGTCACAACCGTCCATGGGCCAAGGCTTTAATCAGTATCAATGCTATCATGAAATAATGAGCATCAATAGTGCCATGCAATTATGATACTGAATCTGGTCAGTATATTATTATATTATTTCATTGTCCAGTTCATAGGATAACATAATTAATTGGATAAAAAGCTAGATAGCAAGGGGATTCTTTCTTCACAATATTAATATTTTTTTGGGCATGATAGTTTCATATCAAAAGGTCCATAGTCCTCAGCACTATGCATGGGCAATTATGTATACAGTGCATTATGCTTGTTTTAATTCAGCTATGGGACAAAATATTCAGTTTCATATATGGGGTCTGATTAGGATGTCGATTGGAGGACACTCTGGGCGACATCCCTGCAGTTTCGAGACCGACCGACCTCGTGTCGGCTGTCCAAATCCGCAATTACAATGCGACCGCCAGTCGCAGAGTCCCATTTTCCTATGGGAGCTTGTGAGGTGGTCGGAAACCGGCCCCAGCAAAAGCTCCCATTGAGAAACGGGAGTCACTATAAATCCATACATTGTGTGGCAGGCACCTAATGCAGAAAGGACGGCCCTGCTAGGGACCCCCAAAGTTGCTTTCCGACAGGCTTTCCATGTCGGAAAGCCCGACATGGAAAGCCTGTCGGAAACCAACTTCATAATCCTGATGGCGGAAACGCCATCTGCACGGGATTTTGTGTGGTTTCCAACTGGCCGACGGGTTCCATGAGCCCGTCAGAAGCCAGCCAGAATGACTGGTTGGTTTGAATTCCGGCCACCATAAACCCAATGCAGCGATCGGAATTTAAACTAAGGATGTTGGTTGGAAAGCCTCTGAACTGTGGTCAGAGGCTTTCCGACTGACATCATAATTAGGCCCTTAGTGTTTGGCAGAGGGACCACCTACACTAAAAATTGACAGAACACCCTCTGTTCCCCCACTTCATATAGAGAAACGGGAACTGCCAGAGCCTGGCTGGCCTTTTATTCCATCGGGCGTTTCCTGAGCTTCTGGAGGCAAGTTTTGAAAGCTCAGGCTGCTGATGCCTCTGTCACTTTATCCAACTCACTGAGATTAATTGCAGCAGGCACAGCCGGCTTCAAGACAGAAGGGAAGAGAAGGATGCAGAGAGAGTGAGTGATCACAGAGGGACAAAAGAGACGAGAGAAGGAGAGAGAAAGGATCGTCAGAAAGAGAGATAGAGTGAGAAGAGGAAGGAAGCAGGATAGCTTGAGTATTTTTGCAAGAGCTGCTCGTGGATCCCTAGCCCAGCCCTGAGGACTGGCAGTGTTCTGAAACCGGACCCTAATCTGACTTTGCCTTTAGAAGCCTTAAGAAGTAGATCACCTACCAGAGGTGACAGGTTAACTAAGTTTTGTGCATGGCACTAGAGAAGGCCACTTGGTGCACCTGCATAGACTTCCAAAATGTCATTCTGTGGGTAATCATTTTTTTACTATTTCCCGTTGTCTATCCATTTACATTGTGACTTTTACCTTACCAACATGCATTCACTAGAAAAAACACAGTTAAACATTGAGTTATATTCAGAGCTGAAACGCACAAATCCACTGAAATTATTCACCGGTTATGGCTCCTGGCCCAAACAACGTATGATATATATAACATCACCCTTGCTACAGTGCCTTTAGGTTCCTACGCCATTGGCGAATGGTTGTTTTGAGCATGGTGGGTGACATTAGTTATAACGTGCGTTGTGTGTGCTGTGACCCAAGACTGGCTTGGGGGTTTTGTGCATGTGAGCCAGTATCATAACTCATTTTTAGACTGCGTTTTTTCAGTGAATTTGTTTTTATGACACACTTTACTCCCATTCATCACTGAAGACTGTGCCCTTGTGGTGAGGCTCTGTGCCCCACCCACTGCATTTGTCCTCTCCATGCACACACTCTCCGCTGCCAACACCATTTGGATCTCTCCCACTCAGTCTTTTTTCTTTGCCTTTCTCTTTCTCTCTGTCCCACTCTATTTATGTTATGTTATGTTATAATATGTCATGTTATGTTATATTATGTTATGATATGTGTTGAACCTGGCGCTTTTTGCAGGGTTATCCCCAAATGATTTGCCGTCCTCCGCCTGTTTTTCTGAGCTTCTTTTTGATGGCTTCAGAACTCTGGGCACTTTACCACTGCTAATCAGTGCTAAAGTGCATATGCTCTCTCCTCTAAAACATGGTATGATTGGTTTCTCCATGATTGGCATATTTGATTTACTGGCAAGACCCTAGGCACTACATGTGCCTAGGGCCTGTAAATCAAATGCTACTAGTGTGCATGCAGCACTGATTCTGCCACCCACACGAGTAGCCCTTCTAGCATGTCTCAGGCCTGCCAATGCAGAGCCTGTGTGCGCAGTTATAAACTACCATGTCGACCTGGCAAGTTCACCTACCTGCCAGGCCCAAACATTCCCTTTTATTACATGTAAGGAACCCCTAAGGTAGGCCCTAAGTAGCTCCGTGGGCAGGGTGCAGCGTATTTAAAAGGTAGGACATGTACTTGTGAGTTTTACATGTACTCATAGTGAAAAACTGCTAAATTCATTTTTCACTACAGCAAGGTCTATCCCTCTCATAGGTTATCATTGGAGCTGCCTTGTCACACGTTACTAGTGTATCTTTCAATTGGGAGCTATTAGAAGATTGGAGGGAGTTTGTTGTCTCTGAACTAAAGTAAAGTTGTTTTTTAAATTGCAGGTCTGATAATGCCACTTTTAGAAAGTTGGCATTTTCTTACTTTAACCATTCTGTGCCTCTGCCTGTCCTTAGAATACATGTCTGGGTGGGATGACAGTTGGGATTTGAGAATTCACTCTAGACAGTCACCCACAAAAGGAGCTGAGGTGTGCCCTGCATATTCTGATGGCCAATCACCAGGCTGATGGGTCTTCCTGGGCTAGAGTGGTGGGAGGAGTTGACACTTGCACCTGAAAAGGACTGTGCCTGTCCCCACACAAAGAGTTGCATACCCCCCCTGTAGTGTGTCTGGAGCCACGGCCAGGAAGGGCAGGGTCTTGTGCACTACAAAGACCTTTCTTAGAAGTCTCCCTACTCCAAAGGCTAAAATGGGTATAAGTACTTGACCTCTGACACCACATACCCTGAACACTTCTGGACTGAGGACATTCGGCCTGGAAGAAGAGCTGTTGTACTGCTAGGGGGGCCTGCCACTTTGCTGCTAGCTTTGCTGTGTTGGCCTGCTGTCGGCTGCTTCTTGCATGGGAGAGAGAAGACTGGACTTTGCTCTCTGCATCCTGCTGCCTAAAGTTTATCCAAGGGCTTGCATTGAGCTTGTCTCCTGTTGGAAGTCTCAGGGCCATCAAAGACTTCACCTGCAGCACCTGGGCTCCTCTGCTGAGAGCCCTACTCTGCCAAGTGGTGCCAAATCCAGATCCTGGGCCCTTGCAAGTGAGTTTGCTGTGACAAAAAGAAGAATCCAACCCATTGACTTCGAGCATCACTTCGGAACTGGTGCTTGTTAGACTTGGCACCATTGAAGTGGGTCTCCCTTCCATTTTTTGCTGTTGCCTCGTGTGTTTTTGCTGGTCTAGATGCTTTGGGCACTTTGCCACTGCTGGTCAGTGCCAAAGTGCAAGTGCTCCCTTTTGGAAATTGTTGTTATGGATTAGTGACTCCATGATTGGTTATTTGATTTACTTGTCAGACCCTAGTACAGTGCACCATGTGTGCCCAGGGCCTGTAAATCAAATGCTGCTGGTGGGCTTGCAGCACTGATTGTGCCACCCACAGAAGCAGCCTGTAAAATGTGACTCAGGCCTGCCATTGCAGAGCCTGTGTGCAGTCTGGAACTGGCATGTCGACTTGGCAAGTGCACACACTTGCCAGTCCCTAAACCTTCCCTTTTCTACATGTTGGTCACCCCTAAGGTAGGCCCAAGGTACCCCTGTGGGCAGGGTGCATTGTATGTGAAAGGTAGGACATGCCCTGATGTGTGTAACATGTTCTGATAGTGAAATACTGCCAATTTCGTTTTTTTCACTATTGCAAGGCTATCTGTTCCCATAGGCCAGAATGGGCAGTTTGTTTATAACATCTTATAAACATAACTGACCCTGGGAACAAGATAGGAAAATAACGTTTAGTATGCCTGAACTCAGAATGTTAAAGTGCCACTTTTATTGTGGGTGACTTTTACATTCTGTGTTTGAAAATACCACTTTTAGAAAGTAGGTAATTTCTTGCCTAACCACCCAGTGTGTCTCTGCTAGGTTTGTGTATTGCATGTCTGGCTTGTAAGTGACAGGGGCTGGAAGAGGGCAGCGGCTCCGGCAGTCTGATGAGTCAGGGCTGGGCTGAATGGACCTGGGCTGAATTTAGAGTAGGGGGAGGAGATTTCCTTTCAACTGCCTGGGCCAGGTCTGCTTTCAACAATGCTGTCTCCACCTCCTGCCAGGAAGCTGCACCAGTGAGGACAGAACTGGTTTTGGCTGGGTACAGACACTCTCTGCCTTCAGAGAACAAAGGATTTGCGTGTATAAAGAGGGGGACCCAGACCCCAGAACTTTAGATCACTTCTGGGAAATCAAGAAGAACCTTTTCCAAGGAGAAGAGCTGGAGAAGCTGAGGAAGATTACTGCCCCTGTGCTGTTTGGGAATGGCCTGCAGTGGCTACTTGCTGCCAAGGAAAGGAGAAAAGGACTTTGCTGTTTGCTTTGTCATCTTGAGGAAGATCTCCAAGGGCTTGAAACTGAGCTTGCCTCCTGTTCTGAAGTCTCAGGGACACAAAGACTTCACCACCAGCTCCCCTGAATTTCCTTGCTGGGAATTCTAACCTGCAAAGTGGTGCCTGCTGTTGTTTAGGACCTCTAGAGACTGTTTGTCGCTGGGAGCTGGAAAATCGACGCAATGAGGAAGAAGCGTGTCGCATCCGCACCGATTCCTGACGCATCGCCGAGCCACGGGGAAGAAGCGTGCAGCATCCGCACTTGGTTCCGATGCCTCGCCAAGCAACCAGGAAGAAGCGCGCCACATCCACACCGGGTCCCAACGCATCGCCGAGAAAACCGTCGCTGCACCTTCCGTGCGGCTGCAAAAGATCACGCATCGTACCGGACCGTCGCATCGCATCAAGCCGCCATTTTGACGCATCGCACCGGATCGTCACCACGCATCGAGGCGCCATCTTGTCGCATCGTAACCGGAACGCAGTAAGAAACAGACGCATCCCCTCCTCTCCGGTAAGGAACAGACGCATTGCCTCCCCTGCGCTGCAGTAAGGAACAGACGCATCGCCTCCCCCGAAGCAAGGAACTGACGCATCACCTTCCCTGCGACCCTTTTGTTTGTTTTGCGTGACGCATCTAAGATACTTTGTGGGAAAAGTGTCGCATTTACAACTTGCATTGAACGGAACTATTTCTACCATTTGAGAGCCTTATTTTTTGATACTGTATTGTGGATTTTTGTCGTTTGGTCTTGTTTAGATAAAGATTACTTATTTTTCTAAACTGGTGTGGTGTCCATTTGTAGTGTTTTCACTGTGTTACTGTATGTGTTCACAAATGCTTTACACACTGCCTCTGAGATAAGCCTGTCTGCTCGTGCCAAGCTACCAAGGGGGTGAGCAGGGGTTATTTTAGGAGTGTATCCCTCTTACCCTGACTAGAAGCAAGGGTCCCTATTTGGACAAAGGTGCAAACCATTGCATACTAGAGACCCCCATTTCTAACATTGGTGGTTAGCGGTGGGGATTTGGACTTGCATTTGTGATTTACATACAGTGATTGGTGTACACTACTAGTGAGTGCAGGCCATTACGCAACCACATACATTTTGGTAGAGTTTTTCCTTGGAACTTCTATTTTTTGAGAACTGACAATTTTTCACCATGAGCAAAGCAGCATCCATTGCATCTGTGGATATTGAATTTGAAGAAGAGAGGGTTGATACCTACACGGTGCCACACCTCAAAGCTGTCTGCAAGAAATTTAAAATCTCTATAAGAGGCCTCACCAGAAAGGAGGAATACCAAAAGGCGCTGAGGGCCTGGTTGGAATCTAGGAATGCCAGTGAGCATCCTGAAGAACCTAGGGAGGAGGCAGAGAATTTAGATGGGCAGCTGGAGGGGCCATTGGGCCTAACTGGGGGGAAAGTGCTTTCCAGGGTGGGCAGCAGTGTTTCTTCAAAGGGCCCGTCCCCAGATGAGTTGGAAGATAGGGAGAAAAGCAGAGTGCATGAGATGGCGCTGGCCAAGCTCAAGGTGGGGAGTCAGAATGACATAGAAAGTAAGAAATTGGAGCTAGAAAATAAGAGGTTAGCCATGGAAGAGAAGAAGATGCTTTTAGAGCATGAGAGAGTGGTGAGGGAGATGGAGCTGAAAGCAGAAAGCTTAGAGATCACTCTCTCTGGTGGCAGCACACTGTCAGTGCCTGTAGAAGGAAGAGTATATATTCCCAAGGATGTCATTAAGGAATTCATGAAGTTGGAGGACATTGGGCAGCGGTTTAAGGCCTATGAAGTAGCGATGACGTCCCACCGGGTCCCTGAGAAAGATTGGGGAGCGGGGTTGTGGAGCCGCTTTATGGATGAAGGAAGGGAAACCTTACTAGCATTGCCCAAGGAGGATCAGATGTCCTATGCCCCCATGAAGGGAGCCTTAATAGCCAGGTATGGATTGACCCCAGAGCTTTATAGGCAGAAATTTAGAAATTGCAAGTAGCTGGAGACTAGCACCTGGGTGGAATATGTGTCTTATTTTTGCAGAGCATTGGATGGTTGGGTGAAGGGTAGCAAAGTAAATGATTTTCAAGCGCTCTATGATTTGATTGCATGGGAGCACTTGTCCAGTAATTGTTTTCCAGAGCTATGCCAGAACCTGATTGATAGTAAGCTGACTGATCCCAGGAAGCTTGCTGTGGAGGCGAACCGCTGGGTCAGTACCAGGGTCCACAAGGGTCTTGTGGGAGACTCCGCCAAAGGTGGGCAGGGTCCCCAGCAGAAGAGTGGGGGGGACAAGGGTAAACCAAAGGAGTTCCAGAAAGGGCCCCAAAGTAATCCCCAAGGGAACCAAGGGAAGGGTTCCCAGCCTCCCACTGAGAAGAAACCATGGTCCCCGCAGATAAGCCTGTTCAGAAGGGTTCCAAGACATGTTTTGGTTGTGGTCAGGTGGGCCACTTCTACTGGGATCCTAAGTGTCCCAACAAGGTTAACGCTGCACCCACTGGTGCACCGCCCCGGCAGATGGCTAGTGTAGCCCTGGGGAAGAAGTTGGGTGCCCAAGGTGGGTGGGGTCCCGCAGAGATGTCCCTAGTCTCTTTAGGAGACAGTGAGATGGTCCCTAGGACTCAGCTGCCTGATAACACTAAGAAGTACAGGCAGTGGGTGACCATCAATGGCCATAGGGTGGAGGCTCTGAGAGACACTGGAGCCAGTGTGACAGCTGTCAGTTGTCGGCTGGTGTCTGAAGAGCAGGTGATCCCCAACGCATTATATCCGGTAGTTGCCGCTGACAATTCAGAGTGCCAGTGCAAGGTGGCACAGGTTCCCTTTGAGTGGGGGGGGTCTCAGGTACCTTTCAAGTAGCTGTGGGGCCAGCCATGCCTGTTGACTATCTGCTAGGCAATGATTTGGAGAGGTCCCCTTGGGCTAAGGTGGAGAGAAGGTCTCATTTGGAGATGTTGGGTCTGCCTGAGTGGGCGTGTGTGACCACTCGGTCAATGGCAGCCGGTAAGGGTATTCAAGAGGACCTGGAGCCTGAAAGAATGGCCCAGCTGCCTGCCTTAAAGAGAAGAGGCAGGGGGAGCGGGAAACTGGCCCCTGAAGTTCCCACGGTCCAGGAGGAGGCAAACCTTGAGGGGGATGCCCTGGAACCTACAGGGGAACAAGTGGCTGAACTGGGGACCTGCCGGAGCTGACCCATTGGCAGCAGGAAGGAGGCCCCTCCAGGGAAGAGTTCTGCGAGGAGCAGAAGAAGTACACTTCTCTTGTGGGTTTGGGGCAACAGGCTGCAAACTAGGTAGCAGGTGATCAGTCTAGATCACATTGGATTTACTGGGAGAATGGTCTCCTGTATAGTGAGCCTAAGGTTGCTGAGTCTGAGGAAGCCTGTGTGCTGGTGGGACCCCAGCGCTTCAGAGCCTTCCTATTGGGTCAGGCTCATGATGTGCCTTTAACAGGACATTTGGGGCAAGACAAGACCTTTGAAAGGCTTGTCACCCACTTTTACTGGCCCCAAATGCGCAAGAGTTCAGATACTCATTGCAGGACTTGTCAGACTTTCCAGGCAAGTGGTAAGAGTGGGAGGAAGCACAAGGCTCCTCTCCAACCTTTCCCTGTGGTCAGCACCCCCTTTGAGAGGGTGGGTATTGACATTGTGGGGCCTCTGGATCCCAAGACAGCCATGGGCAACAGGTTCATCCTGGTCTTGGTGGACCATGCCACCCGGAAGCCATCCCTCTCCGGACTGTGACGGCCCCCGTGGTGGTTCGTGCGTTGATGGAGATTTTCTCCTGTGTGGGGTTCCCCAGAGAGGTGGTGTCATACCATGGTACCAACTTCATATCAAAGTATATGAAGTCCCTGTGGCAGGAGTGCGGTGTAACCTATAAGTTCACCACTCCTTACCACCCCCAAGGTAATGGGCTGGTTGAGAGATTCAATCGGACCCTGAAGGGCATGATTATGGGTCTTGAGGAACCCATGAGGCGTAAGTGGGACGTCCTCTTGCCATGCCTTCTGTTTGCTTACAGAGAGGTGCCACAGAAGTCCCTAGGGTTCAGTCCCTTTGAACTGCTGTACGGCCATCCTGTAAGAGGACCTCTGAGTCTGGTGAAAGAAGGCTGGGAGAAAGCTCCCAGTAAACCCCCCCCAGGATGTATATAGCTACATGCTGGCCTTCAGAAACCAGACTAGATGCTTCAGACAACTTGCTCAGGCGAATCTGGAAGCCAGCCAGGAGGAGATGAAACATTGGTATGATCAGAATGCCACTCTGATCGAGTTTTAGCCTGGACAAAAAGTTTGGGTCATGGCCCCAGAGGAGCTTTGTGCGCTCCAGGATAAGTGGACCAGACCATTTGAGGTGGTGGAGCGCAAGAGTAACGTCACCTACTTGGTGGACTTGCAGTCTCCTAGGAACCCTTTGCGGGTCCTGCATGTGAACCGCCTGAAGCCCCACTTGGAGAGGTCCCAAGTGGGCATGCTCTTAGCAACAGATGCTGGGATGGAAGAGGAGACTGAGCCTCTTCCTGACCTCTTGTCTGCCAAGGAGCAAGATGGGTCAGTGGACGGTGTGAACCTCTCTACCGCCCTGACCCCTGAGCAGCAGAATGACTGTCGCCAACTGTTGGGACAGTTTCCTGACCTGTTCTCCCTGACCCCCGGTGTCACTCAGTGGTGCGTCCATGATGTGGACACTGGGGACAGTCCTCCAGTAAAACATAAGATTTACAGATTGACTGACAGGGTCAGAGCTTGCATCAAGGAGGAGGTCTCCAAGATGTTAGCACTAGGGGTGATTGAGTCCTCAAGCAGCCCTTGGGCCAGCCCAGTGGTCTTGGTCCCAAAGGCTGCCGCACCCGGTGCCACACCAGAACTCCGGTTCTGTGTGGACTACCGAGGGCTCAATTCAGTCACCAGTACTGATGCGCACCCCATCTCCACAGCTGATGAGCTCATCAATCGGTTGGGGGCTGCCCGGTACCTCAGTACATTTGACTTAACGTCTGGGTACTGGCAGATCGCCATAACTGATGGGGTAAAAGAGAGGTCAGCATTCTCCACACCAGATGGGCACTACCAATTCCGGGTGATGCCCTTTGGGATGAAGAATGCCCCTGCCACCTTTCAGAGGTTGGTTAACCAGGTGTTGGCTGGGCCGGAGGATTTCAGTGCTCCCTACCTGGATGACATTGCAGTGTTCAGTGCCACTTGGGAGGTACATCTGCACCAACTCTGGGAAGTGTTGAATGCGCTGCGGAGGGCAGGCCTCACAATCAAGGTGAGTAAGTGCCAGATTGGGCAGGGTTCCGTGGTGTACTTGGGACACCAGGTTGGGAGTGGCCAGGTGGCGCCCCTACAGCCCAAGATTGATACCATTCTGGCTTGGGAACCCCCCAAGACCCAGACAGAGGTGAGAGCCTTTTTAGGACTCACAGGGTATTACAGGAGGTTTGTCAAGGGGTATGGCAGCATTGTTGCACCCTTGACAGAGCTGACTTCCAGGAAGCAGCCCAAGAAAGTGAACTGGACTGATGCCTGCCAGAAAGCTTTTGATGCCCTGAAATCTGCCATGTGCTTCAGGCACCCAACTTCTCAAAGGAATTCATTGTGCAGACAGATGCTTCAGAGCATGGTGTGGGGGCTGTGCTTTCACATATGAATAAAGAGGGCCTAGACCAACCTGTAGCCTTCATTAGTAGGAGGCTACTTCCACGGGAACAGAGGTGGAGTGCGATTCAGTGTGAGGCATTTGCTGTGGTCTGGGCACTGAAGAAGTTGAGACCATACTTGTTTTGGACTCACTTCCGGGTTCAGACAGACCACAGGCCCCTCAGATGGTTGATGCAGTTGAGGGGTGAGAATCCAAAACTGTTGAGGTGGTCCATTTCCCTACAGGGGATGGACTTCACGGTAGAACACTGCCCTGGTACAGAACACGCCAATGCTGATGGTCTGTCCAGTTTTTCCGCCTTAGTGAAGAGAACTCCCGAGAGGGTGGGTAGTTCTCCCCACATTTCAGCTGGAGGGAACATGTGTTAGACTTGGCACCATTGGCGTGGGTCTCCCTTCCATTATTTGCTGTTGCCTCATGTGTTTTTGCTGGTCTAGATGCTTTGGGCACTTTGCCACTGCTGGTCAGTGCCAAAGTGCAAGTGCTCCCTTTTGTAAATTGTTGTTATGGATTAGTGACTCCATGATTGGTTATTTGATTTACTTGTCAGACCCTAGTACAGTGCACCATGTGTGCCCAGGGCCTGTACATCAAATGCTGCTGGTGGGCTTGCAGCACTGATTGTGCCACCCACAGAAGCAGCCTGTAAAATGTGACTCATGCCTGCCATTGCAGAGCCTGTGTGCAGTCTGGGACTGCCATGTCGACTTGGCAAGTACACACACTTGCCAGTCCCTAAACCTTCCCTTTTCTACATGTTAGTCACCCCTAAGGTAGGCCCAAGGTACCCCTGTGGGCAGGGTGCATTGTATGTGAAAGGTAGGACATGCCCTGATGTGTGTAGCATGTCCTGATAGTGAAATACTGCCAATTTCGTTTTTCACTATTGCAAGGCTATCTGTTCCCATAGGCCAGAATGGGCAGTTTGTTTATAACATCTTATAAACATAACTGACCTTGGGAACAAGATTGGAAAATAAAGTTTAGTATGCCTGAACTCAGAATGTTAAAGTGCATCTTTTAGTGTGGGTGATTTTTACATTCTGTGTTTGAAAATACCACTTTTAGAAAGTAGGTATTTTCTTGCCTAACCATCCAGTGTGCCTCTGCTAGGTTTGTGTATTGCATGTCTGGCTTGTGAGTGACAGGGGCTAGAAGAGGGCAGCGGCTCCGGCACTCTGATGAGTCAGGGCTGGGCTGAATGGACCTGGGCTGAACTTAGAGTAGGGGAGGAGATTTCCTTTCATCTGCCTGGGCCAGGTCTGCTTTCAACAATGCTGTCTCCACCTCCTGCCAGGAAGCTGCACCAGTGAGGACAGAACTGGTTTTGGCTGGGTACAGACACTCTCTGCCTTCAGAGAACAAAGGATTTGTGTGTATAAAAGGGGGACCCAGACCCCAGAACTTTAGATCACTTCTGGGAAATCAAGAGGAACCTTTGCCAAGGAGAAGAGCCGGAGAAGCTGAGGAAGATTACTGCCCCTGTGCTGTTTGCTGTTTGGGGTTGGCCTGCAGTGGCTACTTGCTGCCAAGGAAAGGAGAAAAGAACTTTGCTGTTTGCTTTGTCATCTTGAGGAAGATCTCCAAGGGCTTGAAACTGAGCTTGCCTCCTGTTCTGAAGTCTCAGGGACACAAAGACTTCACCACCAGCTCCCCTGAATTTCCTTGCTGGGAATTCTAACCTGCAAAGAGGTGCCTGCTGTTGTTTAGGACCTCAAGAGACTGTTTGTCACTGGGAGCTGGAAGATCGACGCAACTAGGAAGAAGCGTGTCGCATCCGCACCGATTCCTGACGCATCGCCGAGCCACGGGGAAGAAGAGTGCCGCATCCGCACTTGGTTCCGATGCCTCGTCGAGCAACCAGGAAGAAGCGCGCCACATCCACACCGGGTCCCGACGCATTGCAGAGAAAACCGTTGCAGCACCTGCCGTGCGGCTGCAAAAGATCACGCATCGTACCGGACCGTCGTATCGCATCGAGCCGCCATTTTGTCACATTGCACCGGATCGTCGCCACGCATCGAGGCACCATCTTGTCGCAGCATAACCGGAACGCAGTAAGAAACAGACGCATCCCCTCCTCTCTGGTAAGGAACAGACGCATCGCCTCCCCTGCTCTGCAGTAAGGAACAGATGCATCGCCTCCCCCGAAGCAAGGAACTGACGCATCACCTTCCCTGCGACCCTTTGGTTTGTTTTGCGTGACGCATCTAAGGTACTTTGTGGGAAAAGTGTCGCATTTACAACTTGCATTGAACTGAACTATTTCTACCATTTGAGAGCCTTATTTTTTGATACTGTATTGTGGATTTTTGTCGTTTGGTCTCGTTTAGATAAAGATTACTTATTTTTCTAAACTGGTGTGGTGTCCATTTGTAATGTTTTCACTGTGTTACTGTATGTGTTCACAAATGCTTTACACACTGCCTCTGAGATAAGCCTGTCTGCTCGTGCCAAACTACCAAGGGGGTGAGCAGGTGTTATTTTAGGAGTGTATCCCTCTTACCCTGACTAGAAGCAAGGGTCCCTATTTGGACAAAGGTGCAAACCATTGCCAACTAGAGACCCCCATTTCTAAAGGTGCTGCTCTTCGACACTGTGCCGCTGCCTGCATTGGAGCCATGGTCCTCGCTCAACGCAACCACCACTACTCACTAAGCAGGCCCGATGCCGCTGCAGCACTTCGGAAGAACCACCACAGTGGGAGTCTTGAGTACCATGTCACTGATGTCCGTGGCATCTGACTCCGACTCTGCCGCAGCACCTGTGGCCTCACGGTGTGACATCAACACCGCAAGGTCAACATCATCGTGGCTTGACCCTCAGAGCTTCATCGACACTGCACCACTATTGGGACTGATACATCGCAGCATCATCTCCCCTGCGCCCTGCAACATCCCCGGTCATCTGCAGCTCAACGACTCTGCCCCACCTCCAGAAACTGACGCCTCACTTGATTCAGTGACGCCTCACCCCTGTTGTGCAACGAACCATCCCCAAGCACCGCCACGCTTATGACCTGCATAGCACTAAAGGACAAACGCTGCACCTGCCTGCATGACACCTCACCTCCCCCTCACCTTGCACAGTCTTTGGTTCTCATCGTTTCCAAGGTACTGTACTGGGGTGAGTGTGACTCCATAGCCAGCCCGTGCTCCATCATGGTCAGCCCGAACTTGTGGATTCGACTTCGTCAAGCTTCGTCAAGAATAGCCCCAGCCGGAGCTATTGTTTTATAAGCTCCAGAACTGCATTTAATATTGAAAAATCCATATCTTGACTTGTGTATGTTGGATTTATGCATCTTTGGTCTTGTTTTACTCAGATACATATTGGCTATTTTTCTAAACTGGTGCAAAGTACTTTTGTGGTGTTTTCACTGTGTTACTGTATGTGTGCAAATACTTTACACATTGCCTCTTTGAGGGTGAGCACAGGTACAATTTTAGTGTGTACTGCACTTACCCTGACTACAGTGGTGGTTCCTGCTTGTTCAGGGTGCATACTCTGATAACCAGAAACCCCATTTCTAACAATATGTTATGTTGTGTTATGCAATGGTATGCTAGGTAGTGTATTTTTATTTTATTTTATGTTATGTTAAGTGTATTTATATAGCACACAAATCACTTGGGAGAGACAATCCTTTGTGAAATTAGTGAATCAAATGAAAAGTGCAGTTTTTTCACAAAATGGATGAATACACTACTTATAGTGACACAAACACAACTGCATTTTGATTTGGAAATTATGTGCTGTTTTCTGCATTATTGCCTGATGTCGTACTTAAGATTTCCACACGTCTAGGTCCCCGCTGGACTCCCCTGGGTCTGGACACCACTCATAGAGCCGCTCCCCCCCAATTGCTGTGGGCATTTTTTCAAGAGAACACGTCATAACGCATTCTGCACACTTCGTTGTTCTCGTGATAGCTCTTTTCCTTTGTTGGGAGCATTGTGAATCATAACTGGTCTATTTAAGTGCTTTTGCATGTTTGAGTCAGAACCGTAGCCCAGTATTTTCAGTATTTTTTTTTATGTAGTTAATTTTCAACCCCTGCTGTGACCGGACTTTTGCCATGTCCAACCGGGTTTGCCTTCAAGACCAGGTCTGTGACCAGGTCCTCCACCTAACATGGTGGGTGAGAAGCCATTTCCACATGGGCAAGACCCACAGTGGGGGAAGGCTACAAAGCATGGCCTCGGGCCAGGCTTTGCACGCCACCCTCTGTGGCCAGCCAAACTCTGCTACACATGGCCAGGTCTGTTACCAACCCACTGTGAACAACCAACCACTGCAGCACAGAAAGGTTGGCACATACAGCTTGGCCTTTGTCCTGACCTTATTTAGTTTCTTTTTACATTTTTGGGGGACTTGCGGATCCTAGTTTGGAACCACAAATCCAGGGCAAACTTCATGTCTGGATACTGCAAACTCAGCGCAAAATTCTCAGACCCATGCTGCCACTTTAGAGGGTTCACAGTCTAAATCCATATCTGAAAACACATGACAGGTGATCAATAGGTTAGAGAAGCTTGCTCTGGGTTTGCAATACTTTTTAGAAGCTATACTAACGTCCAAAAACTCCTCTTCCATAGCAAACTCATTTTTGACTGGGCAAACCTCTTTCTCATCTACCTATTCATCATCCATATTGTCCACGCTTAAAACAGGTAGTTTAGAAAGACTGGAGTTCCACTTTTCACTTAGGGTATGTTAAACCTGGTTCTTTTTGACAGTATATCCCCAAACGTTTTGCCTTTTGCCTACTATTTTTCGGCCCCGTTTTTGTTGGCTATAGGACTGCGAAAGTGCATATGCTCTCTATGTAAATTGTGATTATGATTGGTTATCCATGATTGGCATATTTGCTTTACTGGTAAGTCCTTAGCAAAGTGCACTGAGTGTGCCCAGGGCCTGTAAATCAAATGTCAAAAGTGGGCCTGCAGCACTAAATGTGCCCCCCACACCAGTAGCCTTTCAAAGGTGTCTCAGAACTGCCACTGCAGTGTCTGTACGCCAAGTTGTTAACTGCCATGTCAACCTGGTAAGTGCACCCTTGCCAGGCCCTAACCTTCCCTTCTCTTACATGCAAGTAGCCCCTAAGGTAGGTTGAAGGTACCCCCATGGGCAGGGTGCAGTGTATGTGAAAGGTAGGACACTCTTGACGAGCAGCAGCATGCCCTGATCTGCTGGCAGCCTCGAAGGTGAGTCGGCAGGTGGCTCGCGCCTCCCGGACGAAGCGGGGGCTTGACTTGCAGTTGCACCGCATGATTGCGGGCAGCTGCCTTTTTCATCAGACGAAGCAGGAGGGGACCCAGCGAGGTTACCCGCGGACTGCAGTGTGTGTGTGTGCCCCTCCACACCCAGCTGTAACCTACCTCAGTAACTAGCAGCAACACAGGGTGAGTCCTCGATGGAGGCTCCAGAGTCGGAACTTGCCACACATTAGGAAAAATACCTACATTACCATATTCCTGGTAGTAGGCATGCTGGTGCTCCAGCGGCCTACGTGTTACATCAGCAAGCCATCTGTTCTGTTGCAGCCAGACTCACTAGGATTACTGCAACCCCGCTAATAGGAGCACAGGGATTCTGGCCCATAAGTGGTCACTGTTACTTCTGTGGTTATGGTGCTCACAAGTACTGAGGGTGATGGCTGGTAATTTATGTATTCTGTTCCTGACCAAACTGCTGCATTTTGTATGCCCTGCTGTGGTGCTAGGTGTCGTTTTATGCCTTACAGTGACAGGCTAACGTGTCTGATTTCAGGACCTGCATAATATCTACAGTGATGGTGTAGGGTGTACTTTACAACAAAGAGAAAAGGTAGTGGTGGTCTAAGCAGTAGCACATCCGTCCTAAAAATTACTATTTATAGATGAAATTGTTAACAGTAATGGTGCCCCTCAAGGTAACAAATAGCAACACCCCACTACCAAGGATGTTGCCCATCGTGAGTTCTACAGAAATCCCGTATAAATGCAATACAATAAATGATTGTACCTCGGCACTCCAACAAATTAAATGCTGTATTTTGTCCCAAGTCTTGGGCTTCTGGCCTCTATACAATGGTAGAGTATCCACAACTACCAACTCACAGAAAATAACAATCAGGAAACATAGGTAGCACAGAAATCTGTATTTATATATAATGTGTTTCACTGATCCATAACAATCATAAAGTTTTAAAGATCACAAAATCATATCAATATTCTTCAGCAACTGAGATGTAATTAAGACAACAAAAATACAATCGCCATGTGGAGGTCCTGTTCCTAGCACCTCCCAAGTGATGACAATGGATGGCAGCCGACACGTGTTTCGTTACTTTCTGTAACTTTCTCAAGGCTGCAGAATGACGTAGAAAAATGACAATCACAAAGCAATAATCTTAAAACAAACACTTCATATAAAAATTCCAACAATCATGTTATCAAATGGGGAGAAGGATTAATCGTCCTCAAATCCATTGCGTGTGATTGTGAAACTTTTTTTTTTTTTTAAATTAATTGTGAAACACAAGAACCGGATAACATAAACCACTAGTGGATACAGGAAAGGCCCCAAAGAGAGAAAAGAAACACCAAAACGTGTATCGAAATATATCTATCTCAAGGCTGAGTTTAAGAAAAAGAAAATTATAAATCAAAGACTGTGCGAAGTACAAGATACCCAGTGAGTTAAAAACGTATCTACCTTGATCTGAAAAAAGACACTTGTTTCAGTCGCAGTGGATTCCCTACAATCAATTAATCTGTAGTTTACCGGACGAGGTGACAAATAAGACCCTAAAAAACACATGGAAACAAAGTAAGCAATGTTCCTTAGGAAGGCTTAGAGTAAATTAGTATTCGATCTCTTGTATATGACAGATGTCAGGGGCACATAATACCTTGGTATGGTGCCTGTCTGAAAGAGAGTAATAGTCTGAAGCGAATGAGCCAGCCTTTGGCCTTAGTTCTCAAGAACCTCTAACAAAAACATACAACAAGAAAATAATTAGTAATATAGTATATCCATCCCTTTGAGATTCTAGTTCCATTGACCTGGATCCATGTATTTACAAATTCCCAAAAATTAGACAGGTGTCATTATGTGATTAGTACCTTAATATAACTTCTGTCTGACTTTAGATCCCAGTAATAAAGCACCCGTCATGCAAAAATCAAGTCACATGTTCATCTAACATGTAAAAGAAAACGTAATTTTTAAATGTAGTTAGCATGTGTTCCATAGTAAGACACATATTAAAATTAACATTTAATATCAACACATATTTATAGGAAAGAGCCAAAGAGATAGAAGTACTAACCAACATAGTATAGAGGTGCGTTCATTATGGCACCAATACAAAGAATATTTCGTGGATCCAATTTCTAATTGCCTCCTATATTAAAACAAACATATGGTTATGCTTGGAAAGAAATATATATAATAATCTTTACCCTGTTACAAGGTTTTAGAGCTGTATATAAGGCTCACATACTAGCATATTTTTAAAAGAACTATAAAATAGAAATATATTTTGATACCAGCACCTATATCTATGGATGACGAACAGAAATCAAGTATCGTAAAAGGTAAATATAGATATTTTCACTGTCTATCGCTAATCTGTACATGGGGAAATTTGAACTTAAACATCTGTGGACCAACGGCCCCCCCAATCTAACAGCACACATAGTTTATTGGGGTCGCTATATAGATGAAATGTTCATCATCTGGGCAGGGAGCGTGTCGGAATTTGTGGATCTGACAGATTATTTGAATAATAATGACTACAATCTCAAATTTACCTCCAATCACAATGCCTCAGAGATAGAGTTCTTAGACACTGTGATTTATGCCAAAGAACAAAAAATAATGTCCAGGTTATTCAGAAAACCAACAGCATGCAATGCCATTTTGCATGCGTCAAGTGCACATCCCGATGCCCAGATCAAGGCCGTACCATTAGGGGAAATGACCCGAATACAGATAAACTGTAGTGAAGAAACAGTCTTCCTTCGGGAATTAGACAATTTACAGGAACGTTTTGAGTGTAGGGGATATCCCACCCATACTTTATACCAATCCAGATGCAGAATTATGCAGACACCAAGACATACCCTACTTAAAAAGAAATGTAGGAGACAGCAGAATAAGTATAAAGACCAACTTAGCTTTATCACAGAATATAATGCACAAAGCCACGCCATTCATAAGATTATCTCGAAGCATTGGCATCTCCTTATGTTGGATACTTCATTGACCAAATACATTTCCAGAAAACCCAAAATTGTGCACAGGAGAGGCAAGACTCTTAGAGATAACCTTTGTTCCAGCTACTTGCCCCCTAGATCTCCGGCAACAACATGGTTACCTAGCAAACCGAGAGGCTTTTACAAATGTGCCCATTGTAATATGTGTCCCCTTGCTTGCAATGGAATCAAAGAATTCTGCTATAATACATCCAGAACACACCATGTCCAACAATTCATGAACTGTGATTCCAAATTTGTTGTATATTGCATAAGATGCCCCTGCGAATTAATCTATGTCGGGAGCACCATACGTCCATTGAAAGAAAGAATCCAGGAACATATGAGGGCAATACGCAACAATGACACTAGTTATCCTATGGCAGTTCATTTTAATACAAGTCACCCAAATATGACTATGACTAACATTAGGTTCCACGGCATTGCCCAAGCATATAATGATCCAAGGGGGGGGATAGGACATCTGTTCTGAGGAGAATAGAAGCACAATGGATTTTACGCCTTCGGGCTGTGGAGAAGGGGTTAAATTTTGACAGAGAATTACATGTATTTTTAACAGACTAACTGTTGAGACACAGTATACAGTATATTGCCTATACTCCTGGAACATCTGCCATATTGTGGCTATAATGTGCCTAAATGAGTCAAATTATCGTTTTTTGATGTATGTAACATGCAGCATTCAATATGTATATAGGTATCATGAATCTTTGTTGTAGAAACATATAAGATAAGAACTTTGCTATATTAGGGGCCGCTAAATTGAAATTTATGTGTCGATACATTTTAGTACGTGGGTATTATGGATTGCATTTCACTGTTTGATACTAATTTTATAATTAAGCACAAACAGAGTCCCCCCATACTTTCTACTTTTATGTGTAATCATAGTTCTTTTCATTTTTTGACCTTTTCCCCACACACATTGGTTTTTAAGTTATATTTTCTGTTTCTTGTTGGGTGCTATCTCTGTAGTAATGTATCATGGTTTCCATCAGGTCTCTATCTTTAAAAAATGGTACTAATCTCTTTGACTAGCACTTCAAATATGGCCGCCACGAATAGGAGGACGTAAACACGACGCACATCTTACGAAACCATAGTTCGTTAGGGAGTCCCATTTCTACCTTACTTGATAGAACTTTTTGTTTGAGGAACTCAGAGAGCTCTGCTAGTATGGCTGGCGTCCCAAGCACTAAAGTCCGTCGCCCATTTCTAGTAGACTCATGCTATTTAAGTTCCGGGTTGAAACTGGTGCGTCTCTGCTGGATGTATCAGGATCCATTTTGCAGCACGGCGTCTTGCCACAATTTAGGTAAGTTGAAAAGGGGCGACTTTTTTGTAATTCCTAAGTTGGCAAGCTGCTTATTGGATATATATCGCCTAACTCAGCGAGTTTTTTTATATTTCTTTAGGGGCATATCATAGCCTGCGCTAACTTTTGGAAATTTTTATACGTAAGTGCTTACTTTCTTCGAATGTCTGCACAGTGGTTAGACAGTAGCGTATAGACTAGTGTGAGTTTTTGGACATATTATAGTTTGTGTTAACGTCTGGGAAATTCACATACGGAAGTGATTACCTTTTTCTTTGTCTTTTCTGTTCGGTTTTTCTAGTGAGATGTACTGGCTATGGGACCTTACTTAAGCAAAAATCTGAAAGCAGTAAGGTTCATGAAATCACATACGGAAGTGATTACTTTTTTCTGTTCGGTTTTTTAGTGAGATGTTCTGGCTATGGGACCTTACTTAAGTAAAAATCCGAAAGCAGTAGGGTTCCAGAACTTCTATACCTAGGGGTTCTTTTAAATATGTTAATATCTATATTTACCTTTACGATACTTGATTTCTGTTCGTCATCCATAGATATAGGTGCTGGTATCAAAATATATTTCTATTTTATAGTTCTTTTAAAAATATGCTAGTATGTGAGCCTTATATACAGCTCTAAAACCTTGTAACAGGGTAAAGATTATTATATATATTTCTTTCCAAGCATAACCATATGTTTGTTTTAATATAGGAGGCAATTAGAAATTGGATCCACGAAATATTCTTTCTATTGGTGCCATAATGAACGCACCTCTATACTATGTTGGTTAGTACTTCTATCTCTTTGGCTCTTTCCTATAAATATGTGTTGATATTAAATGTTAATTTTAATATGTGTCTTACTATGGAACACATGCTAACTACATTTAAAAATTACGTTTTCTTTTACATGTTAGATGAACATGTGACTTGATTTTTGCATGACGGGTGCTTTATTACTGGGATCTAAAGTCAGACAGAAGTTATATTAAGGTACTAATCACATAATGACACCTGTCTAATTTTTGGGAATTTGTAAATACATGGATCCAGGTCAATGGAACTAGAATCTCAAAGGGATGGATATACTATATTACTAATTATTTTCTTGTTGTATGTTTTTGTTAGAGGTTCTTGAGAACTAAGGCCAAAGGCTGGCTCATTCGCTTCAGACTATTACTCTCTTTCAGACAGGCACCATACCAAGGTATTATGTGCCCCTGACATCTGTCATATACAAGAGATCGAATACTAATTTACTCTAAGCCTTCCTAAGGAACATTGCTTACTTTGTTTCCATGTGTTTTTTAGGGTCTTATTTGTCTCCTCGTCCGGTAAACTACAGATTAATTGATTGTAGGGAATCCACTGCGACTGAAACAAGTGTCTTTTTTCAGATCAAGGTAGATACGTTTTTAACTCACTGGGTATCTTGTACTTCGCACAGTCTTTTATTTATAATTTTCTTTTTCTTAAACTCAGCCTTGAGATAGATATATTTCGATACACGTTTTGGTGTTTCTTTTCTCTCTTTGGGGCCTTTCCTGTATCCACTAGTGGTTTATGTTATCCGGTTCTTGTGTTTCACAATTAATTAAAAAAAATAAAAAAAAGTTTCACAATCACACGCAATGGATTTGAGGACGATTAATCCTTCTCCCCCATTTGATAACATGATTGTTGGAATTTTTATATGAAGTGTTTGTTTTAAGATTATTGCTTTGTGATTGTCATTTTTTCTACGTCATTCTGCAGCCTTGAGAAAGTTACAGAAAGTAACGAAACACGTGTCGGCTGCCATCCATTGTCATCACTTGGGAGGTTCTAGGAACAGGACCTCCACATGGCGATTGTATTTTTGTTGTGTTAATTACATCTCAGTTGCTGAAGAATATTGATATGATTTTGTGATCTTTAAAACTTTATGATTGTTATGGATCAGTGAAACACATTATATATAAATACAGATTTCTGTGCTACCTATGTTTCCTGATTGTTATTTTCTGTGAGTTGGTAGTTGTGGATACTCTACCATTGTATAGAGGCCAGAAGCCCAAGACTTGGGACAAAATACAGCATTTAATTTGTTGGAGTGCCGAGGTACAATCATTTATTGTATTGCATGGTGTAGGGTGTTTTTACATGATGTTTTTATGACGTGTGCAACCCATGAGTATTTACTTTATTGCATTACCTATCATGTTATGGCAATTGCCTAGTGGCAAAGTGTTTTATGTGATTGTGGTCTATGTGTATTATATACAATATATGAGATATTTTTATATACTACTGTGTGGAGTCTCTTTTGTGGTTCATTGGTTGTGTCACTGGTGGGTGTGTGTGTGTGTGTGTTGCGCAAACGCTTTACACATTGCTTCTGGGATAAGCCTGACTGCATTGCCAAGCTACTAAGGGGGTGAGCAGGGTTTATCTTGGGTGTGTAACTCCCTTACCCGGACTAGAGACGCAGGTTCTGCCTGGCAGAGGTACATACCCTAGCCAACTAGGAACCCCATTTCTAACAGGGTAGATACATGCCCTCTATAGGAAGGATTGCAATTAGTCCCTTATCTCTACAACTTCTTTGAACATGAAGCCAAACACTTTGAAGAACACATTGCAGCTTATTACCCAGCAAGAAACTTCTTTCCAAAGCAAAATACCTCAACTCATGCCCTTTCCCAAGCCTAGAAGCAAACACATGTATAGATTTTTTCCACCAATATTCTGCATCATCTCCATCACCATACATTGCTTTATAGTGTTTTTTGTAACCATATTATCTGCATCTTCCTAGAAACAATGCATAATGGTGGCCTTTGCAGTGCAATCATTGATGTTGTCAAATTCAGATTGACATTCTCAGACCAATGAAAAGCAGCACTTTTCTTCAACAAATCCCAGAGAGATAAGGTTTTATCAGCAAAAACATCTACAAAACATCTACAAAACAAGAGCAACATTCTGCCACTGCTATAAAGAGAGTCAGCTTGTCCATACAATCTAAAACTAATACCTTTCAAATAGTCATGACCAAATCATATTTAGGCAACATTTCTTTGGATCAAATCTCATATTCCAAGGCGGGCTGAATATACAGCCAGGGGCCTTTCGGATCACTCCCCACTCTTGGTGGAGTTAGGTTTGAGGGAGCGAAGTGGAGTTCGGGGTTGGAGACTGAACCCATGGGACCTTCAGAATACCAAAATCTCAAAGGGTATCAAGGCAGACACTGACATATACTTCTTAGAAAACAAAGATTCCATCTCATCTGGTGTGACGGTCTGGAGGCTTACAAAACGGTGCTACGTGACAGGGCCTAGAATCGTATCGCGTGGGAAAAGCGAAAGAAAGACAAGCACCTGACGGATTTGGAACAAAAGATAAACGAGTTAGACGTGCAGGTTGTTCAGCATAACGATCCTGAACTGTCCGGTAAACTGGCATGCCTACGAAGGGAATACAAGGAGCTGGCCTCTGACCTCGCCAGGAAACTTCACCTGGCGACCTTACATCGCCTTTACGAAGTGGGCGATAAGGCTGGGAAGCTTCTGGCCTGGCTTAGCAGACGTGAAGTTCAAAATAGGTGGGTAGCAACAGTGATGAACCGCCAAGGGAACACTCAATGCACAGATGAGGGAGTGGCCGCGGCTTTTGCTGATTACTATAGAGATCTTTATAGGGCACAGCCACAAAAATCGTTGGTGGAGACACAGGAGTATCTAGAGGTAATCCCCACTCCAACGTTGGAGGAGGCGGACACTTGGGCTTTAGACGAAGACCTGACACTAACAGAGGTCCAAGATGTGGTGGCAAAACTACGCCCCGGAAAGACCCCCGGTACTAATGGGTTGCCCACGGAATTTTACAGACGATATGCGACCACTCTCTGTCCCATCTCCTCCGGCTTTTTCTTGACGCCCAAACGGAAGGGAGTCTCCCCCCGGACCTGCGGATGCCCACTATTGTGGTCATATATAAGGAGGGTAAGCCTCGCGATCAGTGTGAGTCTTACAGACCCATCTCTCTACTAAACTCAGAGGTCAAGATTTTGGCTACCCTGCTAGCGACGCACCTCATGGGTGTGATTGGGAATCTGATTCATGAAGACCAATCCGGTTTCATGCCGGGTAGATCCACCCAACTGAACCTCAGACGCACTCACAATTGGCTTATGGAGGTACGTAACCGTCCGAACCCACAGGTGTTTCTGTCACTGGACGCAGAAAAGGCGTTTAACGCCTTTAACTGGCAATTCCTGGATGCCACCTTGGCCAAATTTGGACTAGGGCCGAAATTCCGAGGTTGGGTGGCACTCTTATATAATCGTCTGATGGCTACAGTGGGGGTCAATGGTCGATGTTTGGCTCCCTTCCCTATCGAGAGAGGGACGAGGAAGGGCTGCCCCCTATCGCCCCTCCTCTTTACGCTTACTCTGGAGTCTCTTGCCTGCGCTATTAGGATACACCCTTCGATCCGGAGCTTCCATATCACACCCGCAGACGCGGAAGAGGAGAAAATCTCCCTCTACACGGATGACATCCTGCTATATATTAGGTACCCTGAGACGACGATACCGGTTCTCTTTGATTGGATTACCGAATACGGACACCACTCAGGCTACAAAATCAATTGGAATAAATCCACGATATATAGCCCATCAGACGCCCCCTAGATTGTCCTTTGCCTGGGGAATTGCGAGTGGTGTCGAGAGGTTTTAAGTATCTGGGTATCTTTGTTACGCCCCATGCGGAGGTGTGCAGACACGAGAATCTGCATGTCGTCCTGGGCAACTTTAAGGCCGATATAGAGAGATGGAAGGACCTTCCTCTCACCTTGCTGGGTCGCGCTGCACTCTTTAAAATGATCACCTTGCCGCAACTCTTATACGCCCTTCAAAATACATACCATCTTCTGCCTAGGGATATTTTCACTGAGATCAACGGCAAAATTAGATTTCTAGTATGGTAGGATGGACACCCCAGAATCGCGCTACAGACACTGATGCGCAACCCCTACAATGGAAGGATCGCACTCCCTGATGTAAAGGCCTATTATTGGGCATCCCACTTGATCTCCATCAACGAATGGGTGCACAAACATAGAGACCACCCCACATACCGTCTTGAAAGGAAGACAATGCAACCTCATACACACCTACATTATCTATATGGGGGAAAGGGCAGCTCAAGACTGCTACCAGCGACTCAAGTGACACTATTGGCGTGGAAGAGGGCTAGTAGGACTATGGGATGGACGAAGCGGCTTACACGCTCCACACCGCTTTGGGAGGGGGCCTGGCTTAGAGAAATCCGTAAACTTACCGGGTTCGAGGCCTGGGGCCTCCTTGGCATCTCCACGATAGGGGACATAGTTGAAAAAGGGGAACTTAAAACTTGGACTAAACTAAAGCAGGAATATGATATGGCAGATTCTCAATTCCTTAAGTATGCACAATTGCGACACGCGTGGCAGGTGGAAAGCATCCCCCATGAGCAACTCCCAGAATACGCTCCCCTAGAAGGTAGGCTCCTACAGGAGGAACTTATTGGTGAAGCGGTATCCTTCACATATATAAAACCATCAATAATAATCTTCCTGATGGTTTGCTAGGTCTCCGAACAAGATGGGAGAGGGATGTGGGGTCACTAGAAGATATCGACTGGGAGACGGCATTGATGCATCCCAGGGAGGTGGCCATTAAGGCTCGGCTTCGACTAATTCAATTCAAAATATTGCATCGAACATACTATGACAGGGAAAGACTACATAGGATGGGGAGAGCAGAGTCGCCGCTGTGCCTGATGTGCAAGATCACAAATAGTGATTTCTACCATACAATCTGGGCTTGCCCCATACTCAGTGTAGGAGAGTAGGATCTGCTTCACATGGGTACCCCCACTTTTTGCTGATGCTTCACTGTTTTTCGACATTAGTCTGGCTGGGGCCCTGCTAATCAGAACCCCAGCCTAGCTGCTTCCTCTCTAAAATGGTTTCCATGTGCCTTAGGCACATCACTGATTGGGATCTGGAGTGCCCTTATAAGTCCCTAGTATATGGTATACTATGTACCAAGGGCATAGGTACCTCAGAGGCCTGCCAGGGGCTGCAGCATGTATTATGCCACCCCTGGAAGGCCATCCAAACTGACACCACAGGTCTGCTACTGCAGCCTGGGTAAGGTGGTGCATGCACTCCTTACTGTGATATAGGTTACCTATATCACGAAATACATACACACATATAAACCTATAAGTCACTCCTAAGGCAGGCCTTATCAATCCTAAAGGCAGAGTGCATGGTTCCTATGTGAGAGGGTGCCCCTGCATGAGCAGGGCCCCTCTGCAGTGTTCGGAGACCATCTCTGATGCTGTTTGTAGTGCAGCCTGACCATATACTCTTAAGCGCATTATATCCTCGCGGTAAAATGCTAACTTTGGAATGGCTGCACCTAAACATGTCGTGTTTGGTGTCAAACATCTTGGAATACTACCCCCCGCCAATACTGGCGGCGGGGGTAGCATTCCACCCTTCTAGAGGGAAAGACATGTTAACTCTGACGAGTCCGGTAACTTCTTTCCAGAGCCCTGGCATCACAAAATGGATGCTGCTGCCACAGACACGAGTCTGGCCTCCTGCTGCTGGACGAAACTCCAGCAGGGGAGGCCTGGACAATAGGTTTCCTGTCCCAGGGAGGTGTGACCACCTCCCCAGACCGGATAATGTGTATTGGGGCTGGGCGGGAGCACTTTCGGGTGCTTTGAAGTCCTGCACTGGGGGCACATTTGGTGTCCCTGTGCATACCCCAGTTCAAACCTGATCAGGGGCTTGCAGCCCC
This sequence comes from Calotriton arnoldi, assembly GCA_963921515.1. NCBI lineage: Eukaryota > Metazoa > Chordata > Amphibia > Caudata > Salamandridae > Calotriton > Calotriton arnoldi. The sequence goes on from CAWUFW010007206.1 coordinate 666,866, forward strand.
TGCTTTGGCGCGAACTGGACAAAGGGAAAGGGGTGTAGCCACCCCTCTGCCCTGACCCACCCATAGGTGGGGCCACAGAGTAGTCCAACCCCTATTTTTAGAATAAAGGTAGGAACCCAGTCCTTAGGACTTTAGATTATACCTGGATGAAATTCTGAAACTGAATCCTGGACCTTCAACGCTCTACTCACGATTAGAGGACTGAAGAATCTCCCTTGGGGTCAAGGAGTGACTCCCCTGCTTGGCAGGCACCAAAGAAGCATCTGTCCAGTTCGCATTTCTGAAGCTCCCGTCGGACGCCGAAGTCATCGCATCACCAGAGGTGGATTCTCAGACTTCCCCGAGGCTACCCTGAGTCCCCAGCAAAGCTGAGGCCCGTGGCTATCGTGGGTGACTTGAGACCGTGACCACTGGACACCGAGCACATTTGCAAGTGCATCATCTTCTGGGTCTCCCAAGAAGTCGTGCTTTGGGCTCCGAGTAGCCCTAGCCTCCAGCACCACCTGCACCAAAGATCACTGGCCCCCACTCCACGAGTGTCCTGTAAGCCCGATCCACGTGCGGCGTCACGAGGCTCCTTTGCAGTCGCTAGCCCGTTGGCTAGTAGCCCTTAACGAAGGCCAATCCTTTTCTTACTTGGCATCCTGGTTGCTCCAGGCCTGCCCTCACTTACCCTTGCTGGGTGAGTTCCACAGACCTTGCTGGTTTGCACCATCGACGATCTACATCTTCACCGAGACTTGCCGTTGCCAAGGCTTGTTGGTTCCAATCCGGTCGCCGACACCTCAGCACTCGACAGACATCGTGTACCAGCCCGAATCCTGCTCCTGGTTGCCGACAACGCCTCCTGGACCTCGTGGCTGAAGAGTCAAGATGACTGTCAATGCACCTGAAGCACTCGACATCGGTGGGCATCTGTCCATCGCCTTCCTGGTCACTGGCTAGTGACCCAGACTCTGTCCCCTCTGCTTTCAGGTTCTTCAGAACTCCGATCCACTCTTGGATCCACCCGGACACTTTTCTCTTGGCCGCCAGCAGCACTTTGCAGCAGATCACCATTCGAATCGGCGACGAAACCCGACCCCGAAAGGCACCTATGCACCCGGCTTCCCTGGGTGAGGTAACACGAGTACTCCGGTGCTCCCGTGGGTAGAGACTCTTCAAAGTCCTAGATCTCAAAGGGTTTTGTCCTAGTCCTCTTTTAAGTGTCCCTTTCCTCTATTTTCCCGATCCCGACTTTCTCCATAGAAGTTAACGGCGTATCGCGGTTGTGTATTTACACTGCACGCGTCTCCCGTGGGTCCCCTGTGTCACTACCTTGGGTGGTTCCTTGTGGTCCAAGCACTTCTAGAGGCTCTAGGCCTAGTGTCTAGTTCAGTCGTGGTTCGCATACCACTTTATTGGTATATGGTTTGGTACGCCCCTAGGGCCCAAACGTGTATTTGTGCTATTACTGTGATTTAATATCTTATAACTTATGTACTTCGAACTCTAGCCTCATAAAGAGACTAGAGGGGTGTGTTTAGCAATAAATACATATATTTTGAATATACACCTGGTGTGGTGCTCTTTCATTTGGTCACTCAAGAGATTATAGACTGGTAAAACAAGCTGCTTTACATTCCTTCAAGACTTAGCCTGAAGGCTGCTCTCCATAGCTACCACTAGGATAGCTTTCAATAAGGTTGTCTTTAACCTATCTCCAATAAGGGGTTGTTTGGACTGGTGCAAGGTGCCCACTATAATTAGTGGACAGCATATACCAGGCCAACTTCTCACATTGGTGTGCAGCGTGTGGGATTCCAGCTTGCTATTGTTTTACCAGATAATCTCAATTGAATTGATCAACTGAAAACCACTAAAGGTACCTAAGGTACATATAATTTAAGCTTAGAATAACAGTAAGTTCTACTGAACTTAGAGTTGTGTGTTAAGGGATAGCACAACCCTGTCTACAACTCAAGAGAGTTTAGTAGGCCACACTAGAGTAGGTAGTGCATACACCACACCACACTAGTAATGTCTTTAAGGGCAGGATCCAAAGAATCCTTGCAGGAAGCCATTGAGCTTCCACCCTCCAAGTATGATACACTCCCATTCTTGGAATTGAGAGCTTTATGTAACTTGAGAAAATTAAGGACAGGCCAAAGCCCCATCACCCAACACCTCAAGGAGTTGTTGGTGGCTTATGACCTTAGTAAGCCTGTAGGGACTGAAGGGGTAGGAGCTGAGGGTGGGGCAGACGAAGAGGACGAGGCTATGGGTACCAATACCCCCAGCCCCCCTCTGAAACTGGCCAGGAGGGTGACAATGACCCTGACCTGGAAAACCAAATCCCTCCTGTGGATGATGATGAGGATGATCAAGGTGATGCCCTCTTTGTCCCCCCAGGAAGGATTAAGAGTGTGCCCAGGAAGTCTAGATCTCCTTCTCAGGAGTCTAACCACTCTGGCACCTCTATAGGGAGCTCTGTCTCATCTCACAGGAGGGAATCCTCTCATGAGAGGAGAGACCGACTGGTCCAGTATGAGGAAACTCAGCTGGAGATCAGAAAAAGCAATTGGCTTTAGATAGGGAATCCCTAGATCTCCTTAGAGAGAGAAGAAAGTTGGGACTAGAGTCCCATGGTGGCAGCCATGTCCCTAGAGACAGGGAAAGGTCCTATGACCATAGGAACCTGAACAAGATTGTCCCTCCCTACCAGAGTGGGGATGATATCCACAAATGGATAACTGCTTTAGAGAGGGCCTGTAAAGTACAGAAGGTCCCTCAGGAGCAGGGGGGAGCAATCTTGTGGCTCTCCTTTGCTGACAAAGGTAGAGATAAGCTCCTCACTGTTAGAGAGGAGGATGCTGATAATTACAAGGTCTTGAAGAGTGCTCTTATTGATGGGTTTGGCCTAACCACTGAACAGTACAGGTTGAAGTTCAGAGACACCCAAAAATCACAGACTCAAGACTGGGTAGACTATGTGGATTGTTCTGCCAAGGCTCTGGAAGGCTGGTTGATGGGCAGTAAGGTGTGTGACTTCTCAGGATTGTATAATCTGATAATGAGGGAGCAGATTCTTAATAACTGTCAAAATCAGCTGTTGCATCAATACCTGGTAGACTCTGATCTGACCTCTCCCCAAGAATTGGGAAAGAAGGCAGACAAATGGGTCAGAACCAGGGTGAAGCAGAAGGTACAGAACCAAGGTGGGGAAACCAAGAAGCAAGATGCTAAGAACTCTGACAAGGGTGGGGAGAAGGGTAAAGATCAAAAGTCTTCATCAGGCCCCCAAAAATCTTCTTCTGGTGGGGATTCCCAGTCTACCAAGGGTAAAGGCCAAAGAAAACCATGGTGAAAGGTCTGTAAGCAAAAGACCCACTGGACCAGTGATTGCACCAAGTCCAAAGACTCCAGTCCAGCACCCACCAATGCCCCTAAGGCACCTGTTCCCCCTAGTATAGTTGGTGGAAGTGCTCCAGCAAAGGGTTTAGTAGGGTTCACCCTGGGAACTGAGTTGGGCTCTGACTTAGTCAGAGAACTGACTCAGGCTGTGTTAGTCTGTGATGGAGGCATGGATGTGACCTCCACTGTGAGTCCCAGTAATCTGGGCAAGTACAGACAACAGCCTTTAATTAATGGACGTGAGGCTTTGGCATTTAGGGACACAGGGGCAAGTGTCACAATGGTGACACAAGACCTTGTGCTACCTGGGCAAGTTATGCTTGGTGAGATGTACCAAGTGACCAATGCTAGCAATGTCAGAACAGACCATACTCTGGCAGTTGTTAACTTCTCCTGGGGAGGGGTAACTGGCCTTAAGAAGGTTGTGGTAAGTGCAAACCTACCAGTCGAATGCTTGCTTGGCAATGACTTAGAGACTTCTGCTTGGGCAGAAGTGGAGCTCAGGACCCATGCAGAAATGCTGGGGATCCCTGCAGATGTGTTTGCTGTGACCAGGTCACAAGCCAAAATGTCTAGCACTGAACAGGCCTTGGATTCTGGAAGAATGGACCAAGTGCCTTCCAAGAGGAGGAGTAGTAGGGTTAAGGCAGTGCCTTCCCCTTGGCTCAGGAGGAAGATCAGTCCCTTGAGGGGGATGATCTCAGCCCTGAAGAAGGAACTGTCCCAGAGGAACTTGAACCTGACCAGGTTGAGTTCTTGGGGACAGGGGGACCTTCTAGGGCAGATCTGAGCCAGGAGCAGCAGAGCTGCCCCTCCCTTGAACCCCTCAGACAGCAAGCTGCTGCTGAGGCTGCTGGGAAAGCTAGTGGTCCCCATACAGTGTATTGGGATGATGGACTCCTGTACTCAGAGAGTAAAGACCCCAAGCCTGGTGCTACCAGGAGGTTGGTAATACCTTTGAAGTTCAGGGGCTTCCTATTGACCCTAGCCCATGATATTCCCTTAGCAGGTCACCTAGGCCAGAACAAGACTTGGGACAGAATTGTCCCTCACTTTCACTGGCCCCACATGTCTGAAGACAGTAAGGAGTTTTGTCGCTCCTGTGCAACCTGCCAAGCCAGTGGCAAAGCAGGTGGCACTACAAAGGCCCCCTGATACCACTACCTGTGGTGGGGGTGCCCTTTGAAAGGGTAGGGATTGACATTGTTGGTCCCATGGATCCCCAAACAGCCTCTGGGCACAGGTTTATCCTGGTGGTAGTGGATCATGCCACCAGGTACCCAGAAGCTATTCCCCTCAGGACCACTACAGCACCTGTGGTGGCAAGGGCCCTCCTGGGAATCTTCTCAAGAGTGGGCTTTCCTAAGGAGGTAGTATCAGACAGGGGTGCTAACTTCATGTCTGGGTACTTAAAAGCAATGTGGAAGGAGTGTGGAGTGACTTATAAGTTCACCACACCCTATCACCCACAATTTAATGGTTTAGTTGAGAGATTCAACAAAACCTTGAAGGGCATGATTAAAGGGCTCCCAGAAAAGCTTAGGCGTAGATGGGACATACTCTTGCCCTGCCTTTTATTCGCATATAGGGAGGTGCCTCAGAAGGGGTTGGTTACAGCCCTTTTGAACTTCTGTTTGGCCACCCTGTGAGGGGTCCACTGTGCTTGGTGAAGGAAGGATGGGAGTTACCTCTCAAGCCCCCAAAGCAAGATATAGTGGACTATGTACTTGGTCTCCGCTCCAGGATGACTGAGTACATGAAAAAGGCAACCAAAAACCTTGAGGCTAGCCAGGAACTTCAGAAGGCCTGGCATGACCAAAAGGCTGTTTTGACTGTTTACCAGCCAGGACAGAAGGTGTGGGTGTTGGAGCCAGTGGCCCCAGCAGCTCTCCAAGATAAATGGAGTGGACCCCACACTATTGTTGAGCAGAAGGGTGAGGTCACTTATTTAGTGGACCTAGGAACACCCAGGAGTCCCCACAGGGTTCTCCATGTCAACAGGTTAAAACCATATGTGGACAGGGCAGACATGGGCTTGCTCATGGCTACTGATGAAGGGCAGGAGGAAGAGAGTGACCCACTCCCTGACCTGCTCTCACAGAACCCTGACGATGGGTCAGTTGATGGTGTAGCCTTGGCAGGCAGCCTCACTACCCAGCAACAAACTGATTGCAGGCAAGTCCTCAATCAGTTTCGACATATGTTTTCACTGACACCCAGTCAGACCACCTGGTGCACTCATGAAGTGGACACTGGGGACAGTCTGCCTATTAAAAACAAGATTTATAGGCAACCTGACCATGTCAGGGACTGTATCAGGACTGAAGTCCAGAAAATGTTGGAATTGGGAGTTATTGAACCCTCAGATAGCCCTTGGGCTAGTCCAGTAGTCCTAGTACCGAAACCTCACACCAGTGGTGGAAAAAGAGAGATGAGGTTTTGTGTAGACTACAGGGGACTCAATGCAGTCACTAGGACTGATGCCCATCCAATACCCAGGGCAGATGAGCTCATAGATACTTTGGCCTCTGCCAAATATCTCAGCACATTTGACCTAACAGCTGGCTACTGGCAGATCAGACTAGCTGATACTGCAAAGCCCAAAACAGCATTCTCAACCCCTAGTGGGCATTATCAATTTGTGGTAATGCCCTTTGGTCTGAAGAATGCACCTGCCACTTTCCAGAGGTTGGTGAATACAGTTCTCACAGGACTGGAAGCCTATAGTGCAGCTTATCTAGATGATATTGCTGTCTTTAGCTCCACCTGGGAGGATCACCTGGTCCACCTCAGGAATGTTTTACAGGCCCTGCAAAAGGCAGGCCTGACTATCAAGGCCACTAAGTGCCAGATAGGGCAGAGTCAGGTTGTGTACCTGGGCCACCTTGTGGGTGGAGGCCAGGTTCAACCTTTGCAGAGCAAGATCCAGACCATCATGGACTGGACTGCTCCCACTACCCAGACTCAGGTGAGAGCCTTCTTAGGCCTGACTGGGTACTATAGGAGATTTGTCAAGGGGTATGGATCAATAGTGACACCCTTGAATGACTTAACTTCTAAGAAAATGCCCAAAAGGTTCAGTGGACAGTTAGCTGTCAAAAGGCATTTGATGACCTCAAGCAGGCCATGTGCACTGCTCCAATTCTGCAGAGTCCTGATTACTCCAAGAAGTTCATTGTTCAAACTGATGCATCTGAATTGGGGGTAGGGGCTGTACTGTCACAATTGAATGAAGAAGGTCAGGATCAGCCAGTAGCTTTTATTAGCAGAAGGCTGACCCCTAGAGAGAAACGTTGGTCAGCCATAGAGAGGGAGGCCTTTGCTGTGGTCTGGGCTCTGAAGAAGTTGAGGCCATACTTGTTTGGTACACACTTCCTGGTTCAGACAGACCATAAGCCCCTCTTATGGCTAAAACAAATGAAGGGTGAAAACCCCAAACTGCTTAGGTGGTCCATTTCCCTACAGGGGATGGAGTTTACAGTGGAACATAGGCCTGGGAGTAACCATGCGAATGCAGATGGACTCTCTAGGTATTTCCACTTAGAACATGAAGACTTAACTGGGCAAGGTTAGTTTAATGTCCCTACGTTTGGGGGGTTGTGTAGGAGAGTAGGATCTGCTTCACATGGGTACCCCCACTTTTTGCTGATGCTTCACTGTTTTTCGACATTAGTCTGGCTGGGGCCCTGCTAATCAGAACCCCAGCCTAGCTGCTTCCTCTCTAAAATGGTTTCCATGTGCCTTAGGCACATCACTGATTGGGATCTGGAGTGCCCTTATAAGTCCCTAGTATATGGTATACTATGTACCAAGGGCATAGGTACCTCAGAGGCCTGCCAGGGGCTGCAGCATGTATTATGCCACCCCTGGAAGGCCATCCAAACTGACACCACAGGTCTGCTACTGCAGCCTGGGTAAGGTGGTGCATGCACCCCTTACTGTGATATAGGTTACCTATATCATGAAATACATACACACATATAAACCTATTAGTCACTCCTAAGGCAGGCCTTATCAATCCTAAAGGCAGAGTGCATGGTTCCTATGTGAGAGGGTGCCCCTGCATGAGCAGGGCCCCTCTGCAGCGTTCGGAGACCATCTCTGATGCTGTTTGTAGTGCAGCCTGACCATATACTCTTAAGCGCATTATATCCTCGCGGTAAAATGCTAACTTTGGAATGGCTGCACCTAAACATGTCGTGTTTGGTGTCAAACATCTTGGAATACTACCCCCCCGCCAATCCTGGCGGCGGGGGTAGCATTCCACCCTTCTAGAGGGAAAGACATGTTAACTCTGACGAGTCCGGTAACTTCTTTCCAGAGCCCTGGCATCACAAAATGGATGCTGCTGCCACAGACACGAGTCTGGCCTCCTGCTGCTGGACGAAACTCCGGCAGGGGAGGCCTGGACAATAGGTTTCCTGTCCCAGGGAGGTGTGACCACCTCCCCAGACCGGATAATGTGTATTGGGGCTGGGCGGGAGCACTTTCGGGTGCTTTGAAGTCCTGCACTGGGGGCACATTTGGTGTCCCTAGTGCATACCCCAGTTCAAACCGGATCAGGGGCTTGCAGCCCCTGCTTTGGCGCGAACTGGACAAAGGGAAAGGGGTGTAGCCACCCCTCTGCCCTGACCCACCCATAGGTGGGACCACAGGGTAGTCCAACCCCTATTTTTAGAATAAAGGTAGGAACCCAGTCCTTAGGACTTTAGATTATACCTGGACGAAACTCTGAAACTGAATCCTGGACCTTCGACGCTCTACTCACGATTAGAGGACTGAAGAATCTCCCTTGGGGTCAAGGAGTGACTCCCTGCTTGGCAGGCACCAAAGAAGCATCTGTCTGGTTCGCATTTCTGAAGCTCCTGTCGGACGCCGAAGTCATCGCATCACCAGAGGTGGATTCTCAGACTTCCCGAGGCTACCCTGAGTCCCCAGCAAAGCTGAGGCCCGTGGCTATCGTGGGTGACTTGAGACCATGACCCCTGGACACCGAGCACATTTGCAAGTGCATCATCTTCTGGGTGTCCCAAGAAGTCGTGCTTTGGGCTCCGAATAGCCCTAGCCTCCAGCACCACCTGCACCGAAGATCACTGGCCCCCACTCCACGAGTGTCCTGTAAGCCCAATCCACGTGCGGCGTCACGAGGCTCCTTCGTGGTCGCTAGCCCGTTGGCTAGTAGCCCTTAATGAAGGCCAATCCTTTTCTTACTTGGCATCCTAGTTGCTCCAGGCCTGCCCTCACTTACCCTTGCTGGGTGAGTTCCACAGACCTTGCTGGTCTGCACCATCGACGATCTTTATCTTCACCGAGACTTGCCGTTGCCAAGGCTTGTTGGGTCCAATCCGGTCGCCGACACCTCAGCACTCGACAAACATCGTGTACCAGCCCGAATCCTGCTCCTGATCACCGACAACGCCTCCTGGACCTCGTGGCTGAAGAGTCAAGATGACCGTCAATGCACCTGAAGCACTCGACATCGGTGGGCATCTGTCCATCGCCTTCCTGGTCACTGGCTAGTGACCCAGACTCTGTCCCCTCTGCTTTCAGGTTCTTCAGAACTCCGATCCACTCTTGGATCCACCCGGACACTTTTCTCTTGGCCGCCAGCAGCACTTTGCAGCAGATCGCCATTCGAATCGACGACGAAACCCGACCCCGAAAGGCACCTATACACCCGGCTTCCTGGGTGAGGTAACACGAGTACTCCGGTGCTCCCGTGGGTAGAGACTCTTCAAAGTCCTAGATCTCAAAGGGTTTTGTCCTAGTCCTCTTTTAAGTGTCCCTTTCCTCTATTTTCCCGATCCCGACTTTCTCCATAGAAGTTAACGGCGTATCGCGGTTGTGTATTTACACTGCACGCGTCTCCCGTGGGTCCCCTGTGTCACTACCTTGGGTGGTTCCTTGTGGTCCAAGCACTTCTAGAGGCTCTAGGCCTAGTGTCTAGTTCAGTCGTGGTTCGCATACCACTTTATTGGTATATGGTTTGGTACGCCCCTAGGGCCCAAACGTGTATTTGTGCTATTACTGTGATTTAATATCTTATAACTTATGTATTTCGAACTCTAGCCTCATAAAGAGACTAGAGGGGTGTGTTTAGCAATAAATACATATATTTTGAATATATACCTGGTGTGGTGCTCTTTCATTTGGTCACTCAAGAGATTATAGACTGGTAAAACAAGCTGCTTTACATTCCTTCAAGACTTAGCCTGAAGGCTGCTCTCCATAGCTACCACTAGGATAGCTTTCAATAAGGTTGTCTTTAACCTATCTCCAATAAGGGGTTGTTTGGACTGGTGCAAGGTGCCCACTATAATTAGTGGACAGCATATACCAGGCCAACTTCTCACACTCAGGCCATACTGGTCACAAGTGATCAGCTTATTGGGAACGGTCTTGGGGGTGACATTACCAATGGAACCCAAATTTGTGCTCCTGGGAATCCCTAGCTAAGTGGACGTCAATAGGACCCAATTGATCTTTGCTTCGTTGGGGTTGGTGGTGGCCAAACGGGACATAGCTAGGACTTGGGGAGTGACCAACAGTCCGTCCATACAGGAATGGACTAAGGGGATGGACATGTACATGATGGCCGAGCAAGTCACATAACGTAGCAGAGGGTGCCCGAAGAAATTTCACAGGATATGGGACCCATGGAGAAAACACTTTGGGTTGGATACAGGGGATGAGATGCAGCAGTCCACTGGTCACACGACACAGGAGACCTTGACAGAGACCTGAATCTATACTGTCTCACGAGACTATGCCACCAACTTACCGACAACCATTTCTCGGTCCAAGACACAGTCCCCCCACAACGAGGACAGTTGATACCGGCATATATTAGCTTTCAATGGCTCATTGGTCTGGAGGGGGAAATGGGTCCAGTGATAATGATTATATTCGCAACGATTTGAGTTCTACTTCTGTTACTGTACCATACATGACTTCCTTAGTGCTTATTGTTCAGTTGTACAAAATAAAAAATAAATTTATAAAAAAAAGAATTCTCATATTCCAGTTTGCAGATGCCTGAAATCCAAAGATGTACTACTCCCTTTTAATCTGAAGCCTTTCACTTCTGTCAAACACAGATCATGCTCTTAATATGCGGCTCTGACCTCTTCCGGACCGAGGGCGATTCCTTTCTGCTCCGGGCGCTTTTCGCGGCTTCCAGGCCCTCTGGAGCCATTGGTCTCGCATCTGAGAGCACCAGGATCTGGCCCTCCAGGCCCTTGCTCCTAATCTTGAGGTGGGTGCCTGCTGGCCTGGCCCGCGGTGTTTGCTGACCGGACCCCCAGACTCGAGGTGGGCGTTGGCTGGCCAGACCCGTGTCGTTTGTTGACCTGGCCCTCTACGTGCCGGGGCCGTGAGCTCCCTCTTAACTTTCAAGCCACTGCAGGGACTCGGACCCCCACCGTGGCCTCTTGGACCTGCGGCTGTCTCGCCTGCCCCTGCCCTCCAGGTCGTTCGTTAGCGACACACCAAGCTCCCCCCCTCCAGTTGCCTCCTCTACTGCCGTCTCCAGGTCGCCTACCCCGATCCACCGCTGCCCCGCTGCATACAGTCCCTCAAAATTGCCAAAACTGGGAAGTGCCCATTGTTGCGACCAAGTCTTCACCTCAGCAATGGTGTTGGGCTACAGGAAGATGATGAAATGAATGGGATGGCTGTTTAAGATGGCGGGCGATGGTGCTCCTCTAAAAAACGATTGTGGGTGCCTGCTTCGGCCATCTCATACCCGGTGATTGCCTCCGTGTCGCATGACAGGGAAGACACACTCCACAAACTGATGTCCGACGTTCGAAACTACCTTATAATCTTTTATGAGTCGCCCGCCCCCTGCTAGGCTCACTCGGAACACTTAACTCGCATCACATGGGAGAACAGCACCCTAACGCCTCCCGTGACTCCTAGTCTGCCTCTATTCTCCGGCCCCCAGTAGACCGCCACAACACCCCTATGTCCAGCTTTTATGGCCCCTGCTGAATGCTGTAGCTTAAACTCTTGTGAGACCTCCATGGACCCATGCTGTATCCCCACCGCTGCTGACTCAGTCTTTCTGAACAGAATCCTCTGCCGAAGTCGTCTGCTGCCTCACTGACCGCATCCTCCATGCCGCTCCATAATGCCTCCAAATCTGACTCTCCGATGAGCCCGCAGCTTAATGTACTTTAATTCTTCTCCCCGGCCTCTAATTATTATTATCCCATTAAGTCCTACCCACCAAAATCTTTTAGCTTTGGGTTTAGATGGTAACCTCTGCCCCATCCTCGACTTTGTTTCCGCCAATGCCTGTTCTCAGGTTTGTTTAATGTTCAATGCTTGCACTAATTTCTTTGGATCTCACAAATCTGTAACTTGCTAATTAGTCTCTCACGATATCTTATCACCTTCCCCTTTTTATTATTTTCCACTGTCTTTAAGTCTGTGCCCCGGTGTGACCTCTACTGTGTCCCCCCCCCCCGCATAAAAAAAACAACAAAAAAAACTCATGCGTTGGTACTCACTTTGCTACCCTCTGCCCCACTCCTGAAGGCGTTCCTCCTCTAGTGCCTGAACTTACGTTTTTTTTATTATGAGCAATGCTCGCACTAATGTTTATGCAATGTTTCTACATTATCTCCTCTAGGTCCTGATCTTAGGTTTGTAAATTGTTCAAGACTCGCTCTAATGTTTATGCAATGTTTCTGCAATATCTCCTACAGGTCCCGATCTTAGGTTTGTTAATTGTTCAAGACTCACTCTCACAAATTGCGCCTCACTTCCCTACCCACCCCCCTGGCTTTCACCGGTAACATATGGTTTACTTTACTCCTTACGACCCTACAACCTCTAACCTCCTCTAGATCCCTCCCCCTCCTTCACAATTTTCTTCATCACAGCTTGCAGCACTCCTTCGTAGCCGTGGCTAGCACCACGATTTTCCAACTACGCATGACCCCTTATCTAGCGTTGTCACCTAACGTCATTCTCCCTCATGATCTCCCAAATTGACAAATTGTTGTCTGTCCATCCTGCTACCTAACCCCTCCTCACCGTTATTAGTAAGTCCTAAATAACCTCATCCCCCCTTGCACTCCTCTGACATTTATCACCCCTCTTTCTCTTCCTTTTACACCCTCATCACGAAATATCTCTCCACCCCCACACCGACATTATTCTCCCCCTTTTTACCTCAACCTCCTTCTCCTCTCTCCTTGTTTCTTTTTCCCCTTAACATCTCCATTCCGCTCCTCCCCCCCTTTCTTTCCCTTCCCCCCTCTCCACCAACCAGTTTGTCCATCATGTCCCCCCTTAGTCCCTCCCCCGCATTCCGAACCAGCTCCACCTCATCACCCCTCAACACCCTCCTCACCAGGCATGGCCCAAACTCCTGGTCCATTCCTTACCCTCCCAATATCTCTAAAACGGCAAGAAATTTTTTAAACATAAAGTACTTATCCGGCATCCCGAAACCCTAATTGTAGACAACTACCACAGCCTCACGTCCCCCATAAAAACTAACTACATTTTCTACTCTAAACGCCCCTCCAAATGGAAGAGCACTTTCCTTCACCATCTCCCAATCGCTACATCTAAAAATATTCCCTACGGTTTCAAACTCTCTACTACTCCATCCTCCACCTTTCACGGTGAAATTGACATCTCCATCTTCAAAACTGGAAATATCCTCATCCAAGCCTCTGAACACCACCTTAATATCTTTGAACAGCATTTTAGCACTCTGTCCCACCAAATGTCCTTACCTACTCCTCTCCCCCCAAAAAACTCCTAACCCTTCTCCTTTCCCCCAAACCTCCCCCCAGCACGTCCCATCACTCCCCTTTCCGACCCTACCCGCCCACCTGAACTCACCCCATGACCCTAACGCCAATGCTGCCTCTCCTCTAACCCCATACACCCACTCTGCTCCCCTTATCACGTCCTCTACCCCTTTAACTATCCCATCTCTCTCCACGCCCGTCCCTCCCACACACAGCCATATTTCCCCTCTCTCCACCCGCCAGGAGCAACTCACCCCCACCGCCGCAATACCCCACTTGTCACCCCCTAGACCTCTCACCCTCTCCGGACAACTGACCTACACCCCTAACCAACCCCGATCTATCCCACCCACGCCCCCTGCTCCAACTACCCCCACTAATATCCAGTCCACCCCCACTCCCCTCCCCCCAATGTCTGCCGGTACATGCCATCCCACAGGCTCCCCTCCCTCTCAGAACAACAGACCTCCACCCCCGATCAACTCCGAAACCTCCCACCCTCCCCCTACCCAAACTACCTCCAGTACGGCCCAGTCCTCCCCCACCCCCATGCCCCTCGGATGACCGAAATCCCCCTTCCTCCCCCCACAGTCCTCCCTCTCGCCCACTGCTACAAGACCTCACTTGCACCCCTCCTGACTTATTACCCTCTACAAACGCTAGACCTCCTTCTCCAACCAACTTAGCACATACCTCACCCCCCGCCGCACTCAATACGCCCCAACTCTCTCTTTTAGTCCAGACACTTGGCAGTATTGATCGCAACATTGCCTCCCTCCTATCCGAATTAGTCCGTCTTAGAGAGGATCTCAATAACCCCAAATCCCCCAAACCGATAACCCGCCCCGCTTGGCCCACTTCGTCACGCACTGGCCCCCCAAAGCTCATTAATCCCAAACTCAGTAAAACCAAAGCACTTCAAAATTGCTCTCAGAGACCTTGTCGCACCTTGAATGACTACTCCACCTCTAACCTCTCCGAACTTTGCAATTCCTACTCTCCTAAGGCCCCCCGCAAGGAGGCGGCCCTTCCGCATTCCAACATCCCTGTTATTATCGGGACCAGCAGAACTCTCCCCTCTCCTTGCTCACCCATACCCCCCGCAACTTACCGTGATCCTCTCGTGCCCCCCCCCCATAACTAACCCTAAGCCCCTGACATGCATGCTTGTGAACTGCCGCTCGGCCGTTCGTCATGCCTCAGAAATCTCCGAAACCATCCTTGATGAAGATATAGACCTAGCCTTCCTCACGGAAACTTGGCTCAACAATCACTCCACACCCATCCTAGACTTACTCTCTCCCCCCGGTTATTCTATCCTCAGAAAAGACAGACCTAAAAGAATAGGAGGAGGTCTAGCAATAATCTTTAAAAATGAACTCCACCTATCCCTAGCCAAAAACACTGACTTCAAAACTTTTGAATACCTTGGAGTAGAACTCAAAATGCAAGGCGCCCCCAATGCGACTACACAACATCTATCATCCCCCAGGTGAACCTCTTCCCTTTGCTGAGGAAATATCTGAACTTCTGTCACAATCGTCCCTTTCGAACTCTAAAAATCTCTTCCTAGGAGACTTTAACCTTCACTGGAATTTACCAGACGACCCAGCCATCAAACTTCTCAATAACCTCCTTGAGATAAATGACCTCAAGCAACTCTGCCTTACCCCAACCCATTCTAAAGGGGCTACTCTTGACGCCATCATTGCTAACAGTAATCTGGCATCTCTTTCCAACATTATCCCTATTGACTGGTCTGATCACCACCTCATACTGTTCTCGATCTCACCCTTAGTCCAGCCTGCCCCTTCTAAAATCAACAAAACCACAATATTATCCAGAAACCTTAAACGTATCCCCCCAGGTTTACTGGAGGCTAAACTCCAAGATCAACTCAGTCGCACTCCTCCCTCTCTCAATACAAACGATCTCACTGAGCATTACAACAAAGCTGTCTCTGAGGTTCTAGATCAACTTGCACCACCCAAACCAAAAACTGTTAAAAATATGCCTTCCAAAACTTGGTATAATCCAGACCTCAATAATGAAAGACGAGCACTTAGGCTGGCAGAAAGAACCTGGAGACAACACCCTTCCCCCTCCAATCTGGTCCTCCTTCGAACCGCTAGATCCGTGTACAAGAAACACATCTTCGCCGAAAAGGCTTCCTTCTTCTGATCACAGCTCTCTCTGGCAAAAAACAGACCCAGAGAACTGTTCAACATTATTAGAAATCAAACATCCCCTGCCCCACCCAGCATGACGGCCACTGCAAGCAAATGCGAAGAAATAGCTAACTTGTTTTCTGAAAAAATTGCCAAAATTGACCAATCTTTCACCCTAACCCAAATCCCCCCAACCCCCTCGGTGCCCCTGACACCTCTTCAACTCCTTCCCCTCTGCTCACACACCCTCTGTCCTCCCCACCCCTACCTTCTTTAACCCCGTCTGAACTTCCCCCCCGACAACACTCAACTCAAAAACAACGCCTCCTGGATGAATTTCCACTCCGTCTCTGAACTTGAAGTCTGTAACATCCTGTCCAAACTAAAACCATCTTCCCACACTAAAGACCCTCTCCCATCTTCCCTCGTCCAAGAACTTAAGCACGTCATTGTCCCGTATTGGACCAATATCATCAACTCCTCCCTTTCCTCGGGGTGCGTACCGGTCTCCCTCCAACTCGGACAAATCACACCCATTCCAAAAACCCTAAGGCCGACACAAATAACCCGAACAACCTCCGCCCCATCTCAAACCTCCCCTTTCTCTCTAAAGCCCTTGAAAAATGTGCCCTTCAGCAACTGGATAAACACATTGACACCTAAAACCTACTTGACCCCCTACAATCCGGCTTCCGTAAGGGCTGCAGCACTGAAACTGCATTGCTAAACATAGTTGATGACATCCACCTTGCCCTGGACAATGGCGAGACCTGCCTACTCATTCTCCTTGACCTCTCAGCGGCATTTGACACAGTTAACCATTCAACCTTACTCTCTACACTTAAATCTCGATTTGGTCTTAATGGCACCATCCTCAATTGGTTCAAATCCTATTTCCAACACAGAACCCAACAAGTAAAAATCCACAACTGCCTATCCAGCCCCACTCCAGTCTCCCTTGGTGTCCCCCAAGGATCCATCCTCTCTCCTTCCCTTTTCAACCTTTTCATGGAACCCCTTACTCTCATTCTCAAACAAGCAGGCATTAACTATCACCTATATGCTGACGACACCCAACTCTACTATAAAATTAAATCCCACTCTGATATTCTGCACCTTAACACCGCCCTTACTAACATCCAAAACTGGTTCCATTCCAATCATCTCAAACTTAACCCTAACAAAACTGAAATCATTTTCTTCTCTCCTAAAAACAACCCTCTCCCCATCCATACATGGATCACTGACCTTACTGCCCTTAACTGTACACTCTCCCTCTCCGAATCAGTTAAATCCCTCGGCATCACCCTCGACAGTAAGTTTACGCTCAACTCCCATGTAAAAAACTCGGCCAAAGGCACACTTTGTACGCTCCAACTTCTCAAAAAAATCAAACCCTTCATTCCAGCAGAAGATTTCAAATCAGTGGTACAATCCCTAGTCCTCTCAAAAATCGACTATGGTAATGCCCTTCTCACCGGCTCTCCCAAAACTCACTTGGCCCCCCTCAAATCTGTTCTAAACCTAGCGGCTAGGATTATAACTGGTGGCAAACGCTCTGACCACATCTCGCCGGCCCTAAAGACCCTTAAATGGCTCCCTATTGAAGGCAGATCCTCCTTTAAATTAGCCTGCATTACCCACAAAGCCCTCCACCAAAATACCCCGCTCTACCTTTCAAACAAACTCAAAAAGCGGGCAGTGCCCGTTCGATGAAAAGCACTAACTTTCTCCTCCTCGTCCCCCTTTGCTAAAAAGAAAGCCGCAAAATCCCGCTCCTTCTCTGGTAAGGCCCCCAGCATCTGGAATACCCTCCCAAAAGACCTACGACTGAATCCTTCATACGTCAGTTTCAAAAAAGACCTCAAATTGCACCTGCTCAACAAATATTGGGGTCCATAATCATCTTATGCCCATACTTGCTGTTCAGTCTCTTCCTTCTTAAATCCCCAACCTTCCCCCCTTTCTCCAACCTCGCCTGCACTCCACCAACGCCAAATAGCCCCCCACCTTACCCATCCACACCTCTTGCGTCCCCTCGGTTCACCCCTCTCCTTAAATTTAGCCACCCCTCCCTCCTCCCTCGTCCAACCCTTCCGTTTCATTCAAAATATGAATCTAGTTCCTTTTTACTACTTAATAATTTGTAACTATGTTATCGATATACTGCCTAGTAAATAGCTCCATCCTTTCACTTTGCATCGACAATAACGAGATTAGTTCCTTTTACTGTTTAATAATTTGTAATTTTTTATTTTATTTTTTTATTTCTATGTTGCTTAGTAAATAGCTTCATCCTTTCACTTTGTATCATAATCAAGATATGTTATTTACTTTGTTGCTTAGGCCTATCATATCTCTATGCTTCTTTTCGTTTGCCATTTGTTTTTGTAAACCATGTGCTATCGTCTTCCCAATGTAAAGCGCTCTGATACCTAAGGGTTAAGCCAGCGCTATATAAAACCTCTTAAATAAATAAAAATAAATAAATAAATATGTGTCTCCAGTATTAACTGTTTCACCCAGAAAGAGAGATTCAACTTGTCATCTTTACACAGATGAGATGTAACTCTCTGTAATGCTGCAGAAGCACATCCCAGGCCAAATGAAACCTGTCAGAATTGATGCACCTCGGCCGTACTAGTAAACAAAGTTAATACCCTCAAATATTGATGCAATTCGACCTGGTAATAGACTGAGGACAAGCCATTTGGCTTTCCTAAAAAAGATAACATCTCCTCAATAAGGGCAGCAAAAATCACTATTGTTGTGTAGTTTCTGTTAATCAGTAGGAACTGCGCGTTTGTGGACAACATAAACTTAGGATGGTGCCAGACTAATTCCATGCACCCACATAGTATATGTTGTCCCTTGGACCAGGTAGCTCGCAGTGCCACAGTTATCCCCCCCTAAACCTGAACAGGGAGCGAACAGTTCTGGTAACCACTGAACATGACAACTCGTTCCCTCAGGAACCGTAGTGACAGACTTCAAACCTTTCGCTCAGTCACTCATGCTTTCTTCTGCTCAGAGAAATATACAAAGAATACACGAAGGGGCGTTTTCAATATTTATTGAACCATTGTGATTCTGGTATAGAAAGTATGGGCTACGGTGATTAATAGACAGAAGCAGATAAAAGTTATAATGAGCTTCAACACAATGAATAAAACATCGAGTTCCACCATCTTGTTGAGATCAGTTGTATATGCATACATATAAGTAATAATAACAGTCGAGCATACCCCTGTGATGCTAACCCTAACCTACGTGTCTAGGGTGTGAATGTATGAGCTGCCAGGAAAACCCCCTTCTGGATGATCTAACCCCTTTACCTGGAGGGCAAGAGTGTATGGCCCTGTCTTGGTCCTGAACTGGACAACCCTCACGGAGATGTCAGTCAACTGCTAGACAAAACTGCAACATGCAAGGATCCCTCGAAGTCAGCAGAAGTGCCTCCTCTGATTATGCTAGGGAACAAAAGGCTATGTATAGAAAATGGCATCCTTGCTTCGAGCTGAGATTGTGATCAGGCAACCATTGTTTGTGTTCTACAGATAGCTGTGTCCCCATATGGATGTAATAATAAACGTATTTGCATTACGTATGTGAGAGGCCTTGTACCGAATGCCAAGGCAGTGTGATAGTATTCTCATGAAGTGTTCCATGTCAGCAAGGTCTGTTTCCACAAAACTGGTCCATGTGTCACAAATACAAAATGTGTGACAAAGGTTGATGTGGCAAAGAGAAGGCAACTTTAGGAAAATGATCGTGTATATGTAAGAACGTCACTAATTCCTACTGGGCCTCACTTGGGCACATGACACTATCCACATACTAAATCAGATCAACCAACCACCCACAAGGATACTAAAATTCATAGAGCTAGAAATCCAAGTCTTATTTCTGCCAAGTTACTTAACATGGCTTGTACGAATGCCTAGATGAACACGCTAACACTTCTGGTAAAAATGTGAGTTGGGCCCCGATATACGAAGTGACTGTGTGGTCGTGGAGTCTGCAATTTGAAAAATTGCAAACTTTGCAATGACCAAATCACTGATCTTTACCAACTGCACCCTGGTACACAGAGGAACTTAGGAAGCAAAAACTAATTTGCAAACGACTAGAACGAAACTGGAGGAAAACATACACAGAAGCTGAGAAAGAAATCTATAAACAAAGCCTTACTGTCTATAAACAGTCTGTATTTAATGCAAAAAAGCTTTTCTTTATAAACCAAATCAACTTAGCAAACAATTCCTCAAAAGAACTCTTTAAAACTGTATCCAAGCGGGCCTCCCCAAGTCCACCTATAGATCGAGTCGAGCCAAGAATTAAGCGAGGAAATTGCTAGGTTTTTTCAGAACAAGGTGGAAGCCATCTTCTCAGTCTTCAACCAACTCCCGCAGGGAGAAACAGGAAACCCGATGATGGGAGTCAAGCAAGCTATCGGCGCTCGACCCGCTTTTGACAAATTTGCCCCACTTTCTACAAATAATACAAAAATGCTTCTTGGCTCAATCAGGTCAGGGTCTCCCTACGACCCCTGTCCGGTACCAGTGGTCAAATTAGCCCTGGAACCTATTGCCACCGCACTCACATCCGTATTCAACGCCAAGTTTGAATCAGGAGACTTCCCTAATACTTGGAAGATAGGCTCAATACTTCCATTATTGGAAAAACACAACCTGGATCCTAGGGTCCCGAATAATTTTAGGCCAATCTCTCGCCTTCCACTGCTGGCAAAGGTGGTTGAGAAAGTAATGAACTCCCAGCTGAGTGCCTTTCTTTATGAGAATCAGCTGTTGGATCCCACTCAATATGGGTTTAGAGAAGGGCACAGTACTGAGTCTGCCCTCATAAAATGCACGGAAGAAATCAGGGAAGCCCTGGATCAGGGAGGCGAGGCTGCACTTATCATGCTGTATCTCTCCGCGGCCTTCGACACGGTCCACCATGATCTCCTGATGGATCGTTTGTCGGAGTGTGGAGTCCAGGGCAAGGCATGGAAGTTACTAAAATCCTTTGTAACTGACAGAACACAAATAGTGTCCCTAGGGAAATGTGCTTCCAAACCTTTTTCTCTGCCATGTGGAGTACCGCAGGGTTCATCCCTCAGCCCTACCCTTTTTAATGTATACGTGGTGCCCTTGGCCCCCCTGATAAGATCCTTTGGCTTCAGTCTTACCTCATACGCAGACGACACACAAATTGTTGAGTCACTGCTACCAGGACAAGAATCAGGGATGAGCAAGAAGTTTCATGACAGCATGGAAACATTTAAAACCTGGATGACACAGAATTGCCTGAAACTAAACTCAGGCATAACTGAGATCCTCATGTTCGGAAATAAGGCCAATTTCTGGACCCCGGACTGGTGGCCGGTAGAACTGGGTACCCTCCCTAAACCCACACGGAAGGCTACAAATCTGGGTGTTATAGTGGATGATAGACTGAATTTCGGGGATCAGATAAATCACACGGCCTCAGCCACTTTTCATTCTCTTAAACTGATTAAAACGATTAAACCATTCCTGCCGGAAGACAGTATACAAACTGTTGTCTCATCCCTCATTTTAGCTCTGCTGGACTACTGCAACGGGCTCTACTTGAATATTCAAGAGCGGCACCTAAATAAACTGCAGATCCTGCAAAACGCGGAAGCAAGACTTGTAACAGGTACTTCCAAATTTGTATCGGTCGCCAAGGAAATCAAAAGACTACACTTGCTGCCGATCAGGAAACGGGTGCGTTTTAAATCTTTATGCACAGTTTTCAAGGCGCTACATGGCCTGGGTCCTGAATACTTGAAACGACGGCTTCAATGGTACACTCCCAAAATAACTCTGTGCTCACTAGGAGCCAAACTAGTGAGCGTACCACCCACTAAGAAAGCTACGTGGGGGGAAGAAGTTTCATCACCTGCGCGGCCAAGGCCTGGAATGACCTCCCTTGGAATCTGAGGAACTCCACTGATCTCCTCGTTTTCAGGAAAGAACTGAAAACTTAGCTTTTTAACCTATAGAATCTCCCACTGATAATTTCCCCAGAAATCTCAATCTCAGAAGAGTCAGCTATCAGCGCCAGGACACCCCCGGGTAACCGTTGCGCTTTAAAAATGTAAATAACATAACATAACATAACTGGTTGAAATGCACACTAGTTATTTTGTGAGTCGCAATATTCGCAGTTGCAAAACATTAAAAGGATGCTGGCACCCAGCTTGGTGCAGCTACCAATTTACTTTAAGAATGGTGTTGGGCTTCTCTTTAAGAGATATCAGTGGTCCAGGGGAATTACTGCATACTCCGCCAATGTCACAGCATACATCTGGAAATGTCTTTTAAAATAGTCACATGTAGGGAATGCTGTTGCGCCGCGGGCCATGGCTCAGCTGCCTGCTTCATCTTCGTGGGCCGCGGTACAGCCTGCGATGCCCCTCCGCAGCGCCTCCTTCTTCTCGGGCGCATCGCGGTGCTGCATGACTGCCCGCTGTTTCAGCCTCGCGGTTACAGTTCGCAACACTTATGTCAAGTCGGGCAAGCAGCAGCACCGCGTGGCGGCCCGTTAATGCTCATTAATGCACAGTAGGGATACCGCAGCTGCGGCTTCCACTACTGCTATGGGGCATATTTTCACTCACCTTTTGTTTTGCACATTCACTGCGGCTTCCAGTATATTCTCCTGGTGACATCTTGTTACTTCTTCTTCCCATGCGTCCTCAGTCCTGCTTCCCAGAGGGCCTTGGGAAGGTTCTTTGTTTTACCCTTTCCAAGATTGCAACCTTTCCTATTCCTTACATTTCCTTTTCCCTATCCAAGATGGCAACTGCTTATTTCCTGTCACATCACTTCCTGTTACATCACTTCCTGCCTATGGGTATGTATTTAAAGGGCTGAATTCTTCATTGCCTTGCATTGCAACACTCCTTGCTCCTGGTGGTGACCTTTGCTCCTGCTTGGTGTATTTTTGCTTCCTGTTGGCGCACTTTTGTTTCCGGTTGGCACTTCCTGTTCCAGTTTGGATTCCTTTTAACCTTCCACACCTATTCGGAATTCTTGCCCTCTATTCTCCACTCCTTCAGGTGTTTTCTCATATTTGTGGGTTCTTTCCTTCCTTTCCGTTCCTGGAGTCTCTGCCTTCAAGAGAGGTTTTTCCCTACCGGGTTTTATCCTCTTGGGACTCCTTTTGGAAGGCACAGTCTGCTCTGGCTTTTCATTGTCGGCAGCACCGTGGCTACAAGAAAGGGTCGCCCTTACCTCGGACAGACCAGAACCCTCAAGAACCTTAGTCGAGAACCTCCCCAACATGCCAGAACTGGTAAGAACATTACAGTTGTGATAGAATGCAAAGGCAGGGATGGAGGTCTGTTTTCCCTCTCAGGTCTGTACAACTGTGTTTGCGGGGGAGTGGTTTCTTACCCACTTTTGCAGCATTTCCTGTATGCCCGACTGCAAACAAACCTCCAGGGCCCCCTCTTCCTTAATCCAAGATAAAACCCTTCTCACCTTGTGCATAGCCCATGTGCCCACCCGACAGGTGTGGCCAGGGAAATGAGCAACCTCGCCTCTGTTCTCATTCCAAACCAGTTTAAAGACCGTTCCATCCCCACTGGTATTGATGCCTGCCTAACTAGGGGAGCAAATGAAGTGGCCTCTCCAGCTGCCATCTGATATCTGCCTGTGATGGGGAGGCCTCTTTGAATTAAAATACCTTCTTGGGCACTGCCCAAATGTTTATCCTGTCAGAGGAACAAAGTACATCTCCCCACACTCAGACCTTTGTCTCTGCTCTGAGAGCAGATTTTCCAAACTCATTCCGGGATTTAGCACTCAGAGGGCTGCAGGTGGAGGCTAATACAAATTAGCCTCCAGAGGCTCTAGAGGGTGAAAGGTAACTTTCTGAAATTACCCTTTCCTTAATATTTATTAAGAATCTGACTTTACCAGTGAATGAGTCTTTTAAAAATATTACAAAGCATTTTTAATGATATTTAAAGGTGTTTTCCAACCATAAATAGCATTATTAATTATAGCCAGCCTTGCTACAGTCAAAATAGCTTTTTGGGTACTAGTCTCTATAAGGACATGTTTAACATTAACTTTCAGCTTGTACTACTTTTAACAGCCATGCACCCTGCCTTATGGGCTAGAGGGTCTACTTAGGGGTGACAATTATATTTAAAAGAAGATTTAGTCCTGTCAAAAGGGTTTATTCTGACTGGTCGAATTGCCATTTTTAGCCCGCTCCAATCAGGCTACAATGGAAGGCCTGAAGCCCTGTTTGCCCTGCCTCTGTAGTGGATGCCAATCAATCAATCAATCAATCAGGGAATTGTAAGCGCGCTACTCACCCGTGAGGGTCTCAAGGCGCTGAGGGGGGGGTCCGCAGATCTGTTTAGCCGAAGAGCCAGGTATTGAGGGTCTTCCTGAAGGTGTTCAGGGAGGGGGCGTGTCTGATGTCTGCCGGTAGCTCGTTCCAGGTCTTGGCTGCAATGTGAGAGAAGGATCTTCCGCCTGCTCTGGCTCTGTGGATGCGCGGGGTTTCGGCCAGTGCGAGGTTGGAAGATCGGAGGTTTCTTTTGGGTACGTGGAAGTTGATTCTGTCGTTGAGGTATTTGGGTCCGTTGTTGTGTAGGCATTTGTAGGCGTGAGTGAGGATTTTGAAAGTGACTCTTTTCTCCACGGGGAGCCAGTGGAGACTTCGTAGGTGTTGGCTGATGTGTTCGTGTCGGGGGATGCCGAGGACGAGTCTGGCGGCGGTGTTCTGTACTGTCTGGAGTTTGCGGAGTAGGGACTTATTGATGCCGGCGTAGAGTGCGTTTCCATAGTCCAGTCTGCTGGTGATGAGTGCGTGGGTGACTGCCTTCCTTGACTCAGGGGGGATCCACTTGAAGGTCTTGCGGAGGATGGGGAGGGTGTTGAAGCAGCTGGAGGTGACGGCGTTGACCTGTCGGTTCATGGAGAGTGATGAGTCGAGTACGATGCCGAGGTTCTTGGCATGGTCTGAGGGGGTAGGTGGGCTTCCGAGGGCGGTCGGCCACCAGGTGCTGTCCCATGCAGAAGGGGTGGTACCGAGGACGAGGACTTCTGTCTTCTCGGCGTTGAGCTTCAGGCAGCTGTTGGTCATCCAGACTGCGACGTCTTGCATACCTTTCTGGAAGTTGAGTTTGGCAGTGGTGGGGTCTTTGGTGAGGGAGAGGATGAGCTGGGTGTCGTCGGCGTAGGATACGATGTTGAGGCCGTGTTGTCGGACGATGGCTGCGAGGGGGGCCATGTAAATGTTGAAGAGGGTGGGGCTCAGTGATGAACCCTGTGGGACTCCGCAGGTGATTTTCGTGGGGTCGGAGAGGAAGGGTGGGAGTCTGATCCTTTGGTTTCTTCCGGTGAGGAATGATCGGATCCAGTCCAAGGCAGTTCCTTGTATGCCTGCGTCGTGTAGTCTGACGACTAGTGTGCGATGGGAGACGGTGTCGAAGGCCGCTGATAGGTCGAGTAGGATGAGGGCTGTGGAGTGTCCTTGGTCCAGGAGTGTGCGGATGTCGTCTGTGGCGGCGAGTAGGGCGGTCTCTGTGCTGTGGTTGCTTCGGAATCCGGATTGGGACGGGTCGAGGACGGCGTTTTCTTCAATGAATCGTGTCAGTTTCCTGTTGACTGTTTTCTCTGCAACTTTGGCTGCGAAGGGGAGGAGCGAGATGGGCCGATAGTTCTTGAGGTCGGTGGGGTCAGCTGTGGGCTTCTTGAGCAGGGGTCTGACTTCTGCGCGCTTCCAGTCGTCTGGGAAGGTGCCTGTTTTGAAGGTGGTGTTGATGGTGCGTTGTAGTTCGGGTGCGATGGCGGCCACGGCTCTGTGGTAGATGTGAGGGGGGCAGGGGTCGGTGGGGGCCCCCGAGTGGATGCTTTTCATGGTCGAGGCGGTGTCTTCGGCCGTGATCGGTGTCCAGTTGGAGATGGTGGGCTGGCTGGTGTTTCTGGGGGCGGGGGGCCGTCTGTGGCGCCTGGTGGATGCCACAATTTGTGCTCCAGTCCATTAGTGATATTCAAATTACAGGTCATGGGTACATCTTGCACCACATACTAGCAACTTATAAGCAAGTTAAATATGCCAATCAGTCTTGCACCAGTACAACCATATTAAAACGGGAGGCACTGGCACTTTACTACTGGTTAGCAAGGGGTAAATTGCACAGAATTCTGCAGCCAGCAAAACAAAGAGTGCACAAATCTGGTGGTACCACCATGGTCAATTTACTACAATATGCTAATCTTGTGATTTCCCCCAAAGGTTCTGTACAATTGCGTGAGCAACCATGTAAGACTAAGCTTTCACATTTTTCTTCAGTGACTGACAGTTATCCAGATTTAGACAATAAGGAAGACACAGAAACTGTAGGTTACCTATCGTTATGAACCCCCCTCCTGAATAATGACCATGAACCATACAGACTAACAACACGTGCAGAAACATGTTGACTAGAGAGTTTATACCATGAGTCTGAATTATACACTACCCTTTTGTATTCTGGTTTAATTGATAGGACTGAGAAGGATCAATAAAATAAATTACCCTCTCAGGATGCATTTTTATTTTATTAAAATCCCAGTTCTCCTAACTTACTAGCAGACACAAAATAAAAATCCAACCCTCAAAGAAGCTCCAGGGGGAGACCATCACATTCTCCAAATAGGTGATCTGCAATGAGGAGGGGGCCCAATGATGAAGCATGCCACTTGGGTGGGTGAGGGCCTTCCCCAAGTGCAAAGAACATTGTAGACCAATGAACTTTTTAAACTGCAATTGTGTCTCAAACCATATCAGGGATCAGATACATTTTGTGTACACATATACAGAAAACACAAACACACATGCTCAACAAAAGCATAGGAAAAAATGATGCCAAAACTGCATCACCAGTACTGTAGTCAAGTAATCAGGCAGTGTATATGCCTCTTACTTGTTCTGGCACTGTACCATCAATCAACACCTCAAAAGTTGTGTATATGTACTAGAAATAAATGACACAAAAGGCCATGAAACTTCATGAGTAAGTTATAGGTCAAATGCAGCATGTGTAATCTGTACTCACTTCCTCAACAGACATGATTTGAAACCATTATTCATAACTCCACAGATTACAGCCGACCACACATATAATCAGCACACAAGACACAGGAGGACACATGGCTCATTGAAATGTGTTTTGTTTCAGATTCTGATGCCTAGAATAGTGTAATATATTACCTTTGATCAAAACCTCAAAATTAACTTGAAGAATATATTATGACACATCAAATTTAATGCACAACCCTTTAGCCCTGGCTAGAGTAGCAAAAATCTTTGGCACATAGAATCAGACAGACACAGAAGATAACAGCTCATCCTGTGGTCTATTCTTACCTTATCAAACATTATCCTTACAGCATATCAGAAAGATTTACCAGCGCCAAACAGTAATTATAAAAGATTTATTTCTAAAACAGGAGCTTAGAAACAGATATTATATACATTAAAAAGAGTGGGCAGCGTTTTTCTTCACACCCCTCCTCTGCGTTTGTGTAAAACACTTCATGATGACCAAGTAATGAGTTCCAAAAATACAGCCTGACACTTAATAGATGATTTCAAACGATGTGAAAGTCAGATTAACACAATTGTGCCCTCTGGAATGTAATACTGACAATACATCACATCCTTTTAATCAACCTCCTGTTACTTGGAAATGCAATTTGTAAATTATTTAAACTTCCATAAATATTGTCCACAGTGCAATGGTTTCTCAATAGGCTGAAATTCAGTAACCTCCTAATAAGAGACATTGTGACATCAAAAAACAAATAATACATGAATTCCCATGTCACGCCAACACCAACAATATACAGACTAACTCATATTTGGTTTTGGAAAATTTCTAGGTCTAGGATTCATTCACACAAGGGTATAAAACACTTTATTGTCCGTTGTCCCGTCAATTGTATACGTTTTTAATCTATTCATACCTTTAATGTGAGCAGCAACCATTTCACTTCAAGAATGCTGGTGGGCTGCTCTTGAGGAGCCGTCAGTGGTCCAGGGGAACCACTGCATACTCCTCCAATGCCATAGCATACATCTGAATATTTCTTTTAAAATATTCACATGTAGGGAATGCAAAGGCAGGGATGGAGGTCTGTTCTCCCTCTTAGGTCTGCACACTTGTGTTTGCGGGCAAGTGGTTACTTTACCCACTTTTGCAGCATTTCCTGTGTACCCGACTGCAAACAATACTACAGGGCCCCTCTCTGCCTAAATCCAAGATGGTGAAACCTTTCTCCCCTTGTTTATAGCCCATGTGCCCACCCGACAGGTGTGGCCAGGGAAATGAGAAACCTCTCCTCTTTTGTGATTCCAAAGCAGTTTTAGAGACAGCGCCATTCCCACTGGTATTGATGACTGCCTAACTAGGGGAACAATTGAAGTGGCCTCTCCAGCTGTCATCTGATATCTGCCTGTGATGGGGAGGCCTCTTTGAATTAAGATACCTTCGTGGGCACTGCCCAAATGTTTATCCTGTCAGAGGAACAAAGTACATCTCCCCACACTCAGACCTTTGTCTCTGCTCTGAGAGCAGTTTTCAAACCTCATTCTGTGATTTAGCACTCAGAGGGCTGTAGCTGAAGGCTTTTACAAATTAGCCTCCAGAGGCTTTAGACAGCGAAAGGTAACTTTCTGAAAGTGCCCTTTCCTTATAGTTATTAAGAATCTGACTTCACAGTGAATTAGTCTTTTAAAAGTATTACCAAGCATTCTTGAATGATATTTCTATGTGTTTCCCAGCCATAAATAACATTATTAAATTTACTAATGCATCCCAGTGTTTCTCCATGAAATAGCCAGCCTTGCTTCAGTGAAAATAGCTTTTTGGGCACTAGTCTCTGAAAGGACATGTTGAACATTAACTTTCCGCATGTACTACTTTTAACTGCCATGCACCCTGCCTTATGGTGCTAGCGGGCCAACTTAGGGATGACTTATTAAAATGTAAACGAAGATTTAGTCCTGTCAAAAGGGTTTATTTTGACAGGTCAAATTGCCATTTTTAACCTACTTCAGTCAGGCCACCATGGTAAGCCTGAAGCCCTTTTTGCTCTGCCACTGTAGTGGATGACACAATATGTGCTCCACTCCATTAGTGACATTTAACTTACAGGTCATGGGTACATCTTGTACCACATACTAGTGATTTATAAGCAAGATAAATATGCCAATCAGTCTTGTGTCAGTTCCGCCATATTAAAAGTGGAATCACTGCCACTTTCCTACTGGTTAGCAAGGGGTAGATTGCACATAATCCTGCAGCCAGCAAAACAGATAGGGCACAAATTTGGTGGTACCACCATGGTCATTTCCTAAAATATGCTATTCTTAATTTTCCCAAAGCTTCTTTACAATTGCATGAGCAACCATGTAAGACTAAGCTTTCACATTTGTCTTTACTGACAGTGACAGTTATCTAGATTTAGGAGAAAAGGAAGCCACAGAAACTGTAAGTTACCTATCGTTAGGGATTCCCCTACCGATTAATGCCCATGAACCATACAAACCACCAACACGGGCAGAAACATGTTGACAAGAGAGTTTATACCATTGGTCTGAATTATACACTACCCTTGTGTATCCTGGTTTAATTGATGTGACTGAGAAGGATCAATAAAATAAATTAGCCTCTCAGGGTGCATTTTTATTTGATTAAATCCCAGTTCTCCTGACTTACTGCCAGACAAAAAAATAAAAATAAACCCTGAAAGAAGATCCAGGGGGAGACCATCACATTCACCAAGTACATGATCTGCAATGAGGAGGGGGCCCACTGATGAAGCATGCCACTTGGGTGGGTGAGGGCCTTACCCATATCCAAAGAACACTGTAGACCAATGAACTTTTTAAACTGTAATTGTGTCTCAAACCATATCAGGGATCAGATACATTTTGTGTACACGTATACAGAAAACATAAACACGCAATCTGAACAAAAGCATAGGCAATCAGCAATGCCAAAACTGCATCACCAATGCTATAGTCAAGTAATTAGGCATTGTATATGCCTCTCACTTGTTCTGGCACTGTACCATTAATTAACACTTCAAAAGTTGTGTTTATGTACTAGACATAAATGGCACAAAAGTCCATGAAAATTCAGGAGTAAGTTATAGGTCAAATGCAGCATGTGTAATCTGTACTCACTTCCTGAACTGAGATGACTTGAAAATATTATTCATAACTCCATAGATTACAGCCGACCACACATATAATCAGCACACAGGACACGGAAGGACATCTGGCTCATTGAAGTGTGTTTGATTCAGATTCTGATGCCTAGAATAGTGAAATACAATACCTTTGATCAAAACCTCAAAGTTAACTTAAAGAATATATTATGACACATCAATTTTCAATGCACAGCCCTTTACTCTCGCTATATTAGCTAAAATATGTGGCACATAGAATCAGACAGACACAGAAGACAACAGTTCATCCTGCCAAAAGGTGGTCTGTTCTTACCTTATCAAACATTATCCTTACAGCATATCAGAAAGATTTACCAGCGCCAAACTGTAATTAGAAAAGATTTACTTCTAAAACAAGGAGCTGAGGATCAGATATCATATACATTAAAAAGAGGGGACATCATTTTTCTTCGCACCCCTCCTCTGCATTTGTGTAAACCACTTCATGATGACCAAGTAATGAGTTAAAAAAAATACAGCCTGACGGTTAAAAGGTGATTTCAAACGATGTGAAAGTCAGAATAACACAATTGTGCCCTCTGGAAAATAATACTGACAATACTTCACGGCCTCTTAATCAACCTTCTGTGCCTTGAAAACGCGATTTGTGAATTATTTAAACCTCCATAAATATTGTCCACAGTGCAATGGTTTCTCAATAGGCTGAAATGCAGTAAACTCGTAAGAAGAGAAATTGTGATATTAAAAAACAAATAATACATTCATTTCCTTGTCACGCCAACACCACCAACAAACAGACTAAGTTATATTTGGTTTTGGAAAATTACTAGGTGTGGGATTGATTCACTCAAGGGTATAAAAACGCTTTATTGTATACGTTTTTAATCTATTTAAATCTCTAATGTGAGTACTATTTATGCACATTTTTAAAGTGTGCAACACTTTCTTCCAGAAGCCCTATTAAACGTTATCCTTAAAAATTACATTCCCCTGACTAAAATGTGAAGCCTGGTAGTATGACATCAGTGTTATGGAAACTAAATGAGCTCATTGGCAATAAAAACAGTATTTGAATATCTTGCAATGAGTGGGTTCATAAATCCATAATAACATTGTTTTGCAAGGCAGTAACTAAAAATAACACGCTTGTTATTTGTTTGAAAATTGCAATGGAAGGGAGGAGAATGTAAAGTACGTTTCCACATAAAACGTCCTTAAATCTAGGTTTGGTAACTCGCTAGATATATATAGTCACGGTCAGGTGTCAAGTAGGGGAACATAAGGGTCGGTTCTTGCTTCCCTGTGCTTTAAAACCTTCGTAAGTGCTACTGCATCAGGTTGACACCCAAGAAAAGATCGAACAATGAGGAGTAAAAAAAAAAAACTTGAAATGTGCTTTATGAGGTGACATCCATGTTATTTTCAGTACAGCCAAAAAGTCATGAAATTAGGCAACAGAAATAAAAAAGAGTGCAGTACTGAATATAATCAGGGGTGTTATGCAGGCAGCCAAACTCTTCAGGGGGCCCCCAAACCCTCCAGAGGGCCCGCATTCAACCCAGGGCTAATGAATGTCTGTGAGATACAGGGTGCTCAGGGCCCCCAGATCAATTGGCAGCCATGAGGGCTGCGATGCGAGATCCTGCGTCGAGTTGCATCGCACTGTGTCATTCCGATGGGGACCACAGCGGGGCTGGCAGACCACCTTTATCCCCACTTTGAAGAGTTCAGGACTTGGAGGCACCGCTTAGGGAGTTAGGACTCACAGTAGGCACAGTCCCGGTGTAAGGTTTAAGGGTGTTGCAGCCTTTAGAGTCACTCTGGTGGTCCTGCGTTCAAGGTGTAGCTTCAGTCCTTGTTTCTCAGGCAGCAGGGCATTAGAGCAGTCTTTTTGCAGGCAGAGCAGCAGGGCAGCAGAGTGCCTAGGCAGCGCTTCTTGCAGGAGACCAGCAGGACAGCAGAGCAATCCTTTTTCTGCGTCTTCCACAGGCCCAGATGTGATCTGAAGAGTGGGTCTGAGGGTTCCCTTATTATTCCTAGTTCCCACTTTGAAGAGGGAGAAGCTTCTGGAGTTTCCGTCTACAGCGGTGTCTGGAATTACCTGCCTCCCTAAACTGGACCCAGTCTGTCTGTGGGCACAATAGGCTACTGTGAAGTCCTTTATGTGTGTGCTGGGCCAGTGCCTTTGAAGTGCAAATGCGGTAAGTCACTGATGCGCTCCCCCTATTAAATGAGGCTGGCCCATCCTGCCAACAACCAGACCTTCTATTGTGATGTTGTCTGGGAGGAATACACAAACGCCATCTGTCAACTACACCTAGTCATGTGACCCAGGAAAAGGCTGCAGGCCCCAAATGGTTAGGACAAGAAAATGTGAAATTTCAAAAAGTGGTGTTTTCGGAATTGTAACTTAATATATGACTACCATTAATCATAGTTTTAAATTACAATTCTTTAGAGACCAAACTCGCCATTCCTACCTACTCCCAGTTAAAACTTAAAAGAACATGTCTTTTTTAAAAATACAGCACACCCTGCCCTATGTGCTGTTCAGGGCCTACCCTAGGGCTGACTTATATGTATTGAAAAGGAAGTTTTAAGCTTGGCAAAAGGTTTCTTTTGCCAAGTCGAAATGGGAGTGTAAAACTGCACACAAAGGCTAAAATGGCAGACATGAGACATGTTTAAAAGGCTATTCAAATGGGTGGCACAATTAGTGTTGCAGGCCCACTAATAGCATTTAATTTAAAGGCCCTGAGTACATGTAGCATCGTTTTCCTAGGGTCTTACAGGTAAATTAAATCTGCCAATTGGGTGTAAGCCAATTTTAATATGTTTTAGGGAGTGAGCACAAACACTTTAGTACTGGTTAGTAGTGGTAAAGTGCACTTTAGTACTGGTTAGCAGTGGTCTAAGGCCAACAAAACAAAATTCAGAAAAATAGGTGTGAAGGCAAAACGTTTGGGGGTGATCCTGCAGAGAGCGATAAGTCCAACACTTCCCTCAACCTCCAATCACTGTACAGTTTTGCTTCACTGGAGGGCAGTCTGGAAATGTATGTAGTTACTGCTGAAACCTCCTTCCCCATCCCACATGATTTTCAGTATTGCACATCCACAGGTAATGCATGTAAAGCTCTGCCTGTGCTCCTCTGACCTTTATTCACTTCCTGCTCATCCTGCTGCAAACTCAGCCCTAGTAAAATGCCTCCAACGGCCTTACTTCAAGGCTCTAGTCTAGCCCTACTCTATGAAAGGATGTTAGTTCATTGCAGCAGTTTGGTCCCATGCTGGATGGTCAGCCAGTGGCTTGATTGTGATTTCACTGTACCAGTGGGGCTAAACCATGGGATGTGCAGACCTATACAAATCAAAACACTCCCAAGGCTACCAATGTCTGTGGGCTCAGCCCAGACTCCTTCATCATCCCTTGACACTTCGCATGAGGTACAGTTGACATATTAGTGCAGTCTGCAGGCATCCAGTATGTTCATTGGTTTGCACATGGAGGGGGACCTAGGAACTGTATATGTGACAGGCCAGGCTGAACATCAATAGCAGACAGTAGACTAACAGATAGTTCACCAAGATGAGTTCGGTAAGATCCTTTTAAGGACAGGCATACCTGGAAGAACTACTGGATAATGGTAGGTTGCTGACTGATAAACAGAAATGGGGAATTCTTGCTAATGCGGGTGGATGGCTGGACCTGGCAATTGGGAGAGTATTAGCTCATGGTGAATAATTAGCTGACGAGAGGGACAACTGGCTATTTGCAAGCACTACATTTAATGTAATGCTGATTGCTATCTAAAAGGGACATTTGAAATTACTTACTGATTATGGTAGTACTGAAGCTATATCAGATTAAGTGGGGGCAGTGAAACTACTGAATGATAGCACTGTTTAATAAGGGACTAAGACTAACATTAGACATCTAGTGGCCAATTGCACAATACTGAGTAATGTGGGCACAGTACTAGCTAATGGTATGCCAATTGGCTAACAAAAGTCTGATTATAACGCTACTATAAGGACTGCAGGAGTTATGAAAGTTACTGGATAAAAGTGGAGTAAAGATTTCTACTTGTTGATGGGTGACTAGGGAACTACTTGTGCAATCCTTTTTCTGCAAGAGGTACCACTGGCTGAATGAATGATTTTGCTCACTAGCTTATGCGGGAAAGGATTGATTACTTTGGCAAATGACAATTTGATTGATAGCATTGGATGCATCCCTGCTGTTGTGACACCACATTTAGAATGCAGGAAGAGTCTTTATTGTGCTCTTCTAAATGTTCCCGTTGTTCACTGTACAAGACCAGTGTATAAGGAATTGGTTTTTGCTGATAGTTGGATGAAGGGAACAACTCTTGCCCTGCTGGTCTTCCATTGGCTTCTTGTATACAAATAGATCATGTCCTAGACTGCTTAATATGAACCGGAAGAATCCTTCATTTGGACCTCCATATGCCATTTCCTTGTGCCGTTAAATAATGTAAAGAAAGAGAGCCAAATTGTGCATTGCAATAGCTCCCTGGACAGTCTTTTCTTTAGTATTTCTCTCAATAAACTCAATAATTATAAGACTGTCTTTAAAAATATACTATTTTACCCTCATGAAAGGCACATTTTTCTGAGAGAATCCAACTACCTGTGCTTTGTAATATTAATGGTAAAATATATTTAGCACTGTCAAATTCACCTACAAATCCACCAAATTTTTATTAAGGACCTTTGAGGGACAACACAAACCCAGTGCATCATTTCATTTTATTTTTTCCCCTGATTTATATTGAGTTACCATAATGCAGGTGGGTTGCAAAGATAGGTAACTCTGATATCAGGCCTGATGGCAATAATTGTTGTCTTCCTATGGCTTTAAAAAATGGAGGCTCAGGTACTGGAGTTGAAAGAGGAAATTATGAAAGGTCACACGAGGAAGAAGTGGTAAGACATAGGATGAGCAAGTGGTGATTCACAAAAAGATTGGTGGTGGACAATGTGCCCTCAAGTATTTACCCAACCAGATCACTGGCAGGAAGAACTAAACTTGCAAGCCAGCTCCAACGGGAGCAATATGGCTTCCATACAGCTCCAAACCACATGCAACCACACAATGACAATATGTCGATTAGAAATAGACCCCAGGTAAGAGGAATGGGTTGAGAGAAAAACAGAGACGGTGGGTATCCTCAAACTGCTTGTTGCACAGCTGTGCTTAAGCTGCACTGCTGGAGCATTGATATCTAAAGATAACATAAAATCTTTAGTATTATTATTTTGCAGACTAAGGCATCTAACGTTTGACAATCTCTGTACTTACAAATCTCTATAGGTGAATGAAACTTTGTGTTTTTCTAAAGTCCTAGATGCAGCAACTATGTATGAGTGGAGAATTCCGCACATAAGACGATAAGGCAGGCCACGCTTCTTATGTGCCGATTTCCCTGCCCCGATTGCGGAGTCTCTGCACTTGTAAACTTACTATTAAAATGCAGTTTTGTGAATACTGAAAATGAATAAACTTACACAAATATGTAAGCAGTCGCGGCTCCTGGAGGGAGTCCTGCGGGGCGGTGGGGACATTTGGCGATGCGGCGCGTGCAATGTAATTTGTTTTATTTATTTATTTATGTACTTACCTCCGTTCGGCCCAACGGCGGAGTTTACTACCCCCCACCCACCCCCTCCCCCGCCCCGTCCCACCGCCCCGCAGCACTCCCTCCAGGAGCAGCAACTGTATGTAAGTTTTACCTTTGTGAATCAGGCCCTTATGCTCTAAGGCTGACTTCACCAAAGAGTAGTTCATGAGCTACTGGTAACTCTTCAGCTACCTAGAAGAAGCTCTCATGTGTCCATTCTCGCCTACTAAATTAGAAGCTTTTGCTTGACTGAATTATTATGTCATACCAAAATTGAAAAATGTGAATTCAAAACGAAAATATGCGTATTTTCAGAACTGATAAGCTGATGGCGGAATTTCCGAAATATATTTAAAGCTGATATTTGTGTGATAAATCATGCGGTGTTTGTGAGGTTTATTACTAATACCTTGGTGCCAGGGGCATTTAAGCTATAACTGTTATGTTATACTTACATAAAATCATACAACACATAGGGGCTGATTACGATGTCAGTCGGAAAGCCTCCAACCGCTAGTCGGAAGCTTTCCGACCACGGTAGGAGGCTTTCCGACCGACACGGTCAGTTTGTGGTCCTGCCGGCCGATTACGATGTTGGCAGTTAGAACGTTAACTGGCCGGTCATTCTGACTCGGTTCCGACTGGCTCTCGGAGTCTTCCAGCCGGACGGAACCGCACCGTAATCCCATATGGATGGAGTTTCGGCCATCAGGATTACGATGTCGGTTTCCCACAGCCTTTCCATGCCGGCCTTTTGCACACACCCTCATTTCTCTAAAGGAGCCTGTATTAAGGCTGGTTTACGGCCGTGATACAAGCTCCCATAGAGAACAGTGGGAAACCGATGAACAGTGTTCGGTCACATCATAATCAGGGTGTCGGAACCGCCATCCTCAGGTCGGTCAGTCCCAAATCCGAGACGGTGTCGGTCGGAGGCAACTCTGACCGATATCGTAATAAGCCCCTTAGTATGATATTAGTAGCTCAGAATTACTTTTATTGATCACAACTAGCTCTCATAACAGAAAACATTGGAGACCCTTTCGCTGAGCATTAATCATGACTGCCACTATTTGCGAGCCTTGAGAGAGTCCTATGGCTCCATGGGACTTGTAGTTCTTCTTGTACAGGCAAAGCCTCCTTGCAGGTAGCTCCCACATTTTGTGCCCCCCATCATCCTTTTCTGCATCTGAAGATGCGTTTGTTCAAGTGGTTGGAGTAACGTGTCTCCACACGTGACCAGTGTGTAAGCATGGCTCATACACCATGACATTCTCCATAAAAAGTTACTCAGCACTGAGGCGGACTGGCTCATCCATTGCTAATTTGAATGTATCAAGCCTATATGCTCACATCTAAATTCTTTGAGGCCTCTAACTAGCCTGTGGCTCACAAACGCATCCAAATGTGACCGTAAAAAGGTCATCAGGTGAACTTGAACAACACCAAATAATTTTGCAGCAACTCCTTCAGGTAAAGCCCTTCAAATGGGAAACAAATGTAACAAATATGTTTTAAAAGATAACACCATATTATAAGCTGTCCTAACATTTGCTGATAGTTTATTAGGAAGGTGAAAAAATTTGCCTGAGACAGATATAAATTAGCTTTTACCCACAGACCATGAAGAAACTCTAAGTTGTTTTTTGAAAAAAAAAAACAATTCTGTGCAATCATTCAACATGTTTTCCTGGAAATATTAGTAATAAAAATAGACCTGGGCTCGGGCTGAAGGGCTAGAGATTTCGCACTGCTGGCCCGTGACTGCCTCTGCAGGAGCTATTCCAAATAAATCTACTGAAAAGACTGCTTCTCTAATTTTGTATACTTTTTCTGGCACATTAAACAAATAAATTGCTGAATATGAATTGTAACGCGACAGAAAGACAAATTAATAAATGACAGAAGCAGGTAAAACATGGCCTGAATAGATGATAGCTGTTGGAAACTGCAGGCTCCGACAGCTTTGGGTCACGTTCGCAAACCAGCCGTAAATGATTATCTCCCAACCTAATTAAATAACAAATAACGAAAAATGAGGCACAAAACCCAGCTTGTGAACATTAGGGAGCTGACAAATGACATCCTGTGTTATCCACGTCCACAGGCAGCTCGTCTCAGTCTTTTTGCAAATGCATCAGGCTTCCTGTTAAAGACATAAAAACAAAGGCCACACCAACAGCAGACATGTGCCACCACTGACACCTTTCTGGGCAGCACTACTCGGACACATAGGCCCTCCTGTAATGAACAGGAGGTGGCCAGAGCCATCAACTATTGGGATATGATCCAAATTAACGTAGAACATTTATATTGTGGGTATATATACGTCATATTTATCAACACATTTTGGGGCATATTATCAAGGGCTTTATCGTTGCTTTAGCGGCACTTTTTGCCGCTAAAGCGGCGATATTTTTAACGCCCTATTAGCAAGCTGTCGCTAACAGGCGTTAGCGACAGCTTTCCGGCGATAGCGGCCGGGTTTACATCGCCTTGCAAGTCAGCGATAATTATCGCTAATGACATGCAAGGTAGGCGTTCCCAACTAAAAGCGACAGAAAACAGTCGCTTACATACCTATCGCCTATTAGCAATACCCGCGAGCGATAAAAAACGCGCGTTAACCCCGATTAGCGCTTGTTTTTTAGAACTGATAAAAACATGACTTAGCAATGAAAGTCAATGGGAGGTGGATTGTAAGGTTAAGTCCCCAGAATTAGCGATAGGATTTTATCGCTGGATTTCTCGCGTTAAAGCTGGGTTTCGCCGCTATCGCTGGATATTTTATCGCAATGGAGATAAACCTTGCTAATAGCATGTTATTTCCGCGGTAATATCCAGCGATAGCCGGCGATAAAAAAAGGCGCGCTAAGCAAGGTTTGCGATATTTATCGCATGTTCTTGCTAATATGCCCCTTAGTCTCTAATTACAAACTGTTAACTATGGGGGATGTTCATGCCCAATCATTATTTAACGATTCTGCCTTATTCGAAACAGCGGGAAATCAGTAAGAATGGACACGCCGCCGACACAAACAGAGAAAGATCATTTTGAGGAATAGAAAGCCCTCTAGCATTTTCTCTTCCTATTGCGCATCATGTGAATTGTTGCTGAACAATAACAAGAGTGGAATAAGTATTATCTAGGGAAAAAAAACGAGTTTTTGTTTATCCAGAAAACGGATAATTAAAGTACGTGGGGGCATATTAGCAAGGACTGGCAATATAATTATCGCCGCTTTAGCGTCCGTTTTTGGGCGAAAAGCGGCGATAATTATATCGCAATATCATCAAGGACACGCTAGCGCGTGTTTCCTTGATGTAGAGCCCGTTTTTCACAGCCTCGCCTCGCATCGCTAATGAGATGCAAAGAAGGCGTGGCTGTGAAAACAACACATGTTAATATCGTGAAGGCAGCTTCGCAATATTAACAAGGAGGTGCAGCGATAAAAAAATCGCGCTACCTCAGCCTTAACTCAGGAATTTAACGTCTGTTAAATTCCTGACTAAGACATACTTTTAATGGGAGATGGATTATGCTGATACGACCACAGTGTCGTATCAGCAATGTTACTCGCTGTTTTCAATGGAACATCGCTGGAAAACCAGTGATGTTCCATTAAGCTACCGCTATCGCTGAAATATTATCGCCATAGCGCTATGCGTTGTAAATATAGCGTTATCATGGCGATGATATTCAGCGATAGCCAGCGATAATATTTCTATCGCTATGTACGACCAGCGATAATTATCGCTGGCCGTTGATAATATGCCCCTTAGGGGCATATTATCAAGAACGGCGTTAAAATTATCGCCGCTTTGCAGCAGAAAACTGCCGCTAAAGCGGCGATAATGGAGCTTGATAATATGCCCTTGAGAATTCCAATAGAAGCCCATGTTGACACCAGAACATGGGCTTCTATTGGAATTCTCAAGGCATATTATCAAGCCCATTATCGCCGCTTTAGCGGCAGTTTTCTGCCGCTAAACCGACGATAATTTTTAACGCCGTTCTTGATAATATGCCCCTGTGTTTTGTAACATTTAGAATTTTATTTGAAACGTTGCCCGCTGTGCACACACTACAATTAAAGCACGTCTTAAAAATGTTAAATTGAGCTTAAGTAAATGACGTTCGGGGTGGACGCAAAAGTGTTAAAGGGGAATGCCTGGGTCTGCAGTGCTGGTTCACTGCTGTTTTAGGCCTTCAATGAAACTGCTGTTGGAACCCACATCGGTAATCAGATTACAAACTGTGCAGACTGGGAGTTTTTGCTCCAAGAGATTTTCAACCAGACACAAACCATGTGGAAAAATATCGAGTTTGCACACTTTGGTATGGGAATAACATGACCCATAAGCGCACTGATCCTTATTCCCTGCTGTGAAATCAGAAAGGGTGCAAATTGCATACTTTGGGAATACCAATTATGCACCCACAATCCTGCAAACTGAGTGTTGAGACGTAATGCCCCCTGCATGGTATTTAGGTGTGGACCCCTGCCCTGAGTGACCCAACTGTTTGTAGAAGTAGTATTCTAACATTTTACCAGCCCAGTTAACAATCTAATCTACCGGCCTCTCTTAAATAAAAGTCCCTTGTGTTGACATCAAATGCGCATGTCATGTGCATGTGTACATTGTGAATTGGGGCAAAGACAGTGTGACTCCGTGTGCATTGTGAGCATGTTTCCTGGGACCTGCTGGATCCATTTTAATTGGCATATTGTTTAGCATGATCCAAGATAGAGAATGAAGACAGCTTCCACAGACAGTGGAAATGCATTGAATACATTTTTGGCCAGAGCTTGGAGACATAGGCACTGAAGGGAGAGAGGATAGAGACAAGACTCCCTTTTGAAACTCTATGAGGACTGTTAGGCCTGGCCCTTTTGACAAGTCTATCCCCAAACTTTTTGCCTTCGATTTTTCTGACCCTGTTTTTGTTGGCTATAGGATTCTGGGCACTCTACCACTGCCGATCAGTGCTAAAATGTGATATGATTGGTTATATTCATGATTGGCAAATTTGATTTACTGGTAAGTCCCTAGTAAAATGCACTGTGTGCCAGGGTCTCTAAATCAAATGCTACTAGTGGTCTTGCAGCACTGGTTGTGCCACCCACATAAGTAGCCCTGTAAAGGTGTCTCAGATCTACCACTGTAGTGTCTGCGCATGCAGTTGTAAACTGCCATGCTGTCCTGGCAAGTGCACCCAATTGCCAGGCCCAAACCTTTCCTTTACTTACATGTAAGGCACCCCTAAGGTAGGCCCAAGGTACCCCCATGGGCCTTATGTGGTTATTTTTCTAAAGCGCATACATGCGCATCTTTAAGGGCATGACTCACAATCACTAGCTCACGCATCCTGACCGCTTTGCCACCATCAGAACTCCACCATGCTATGAGTGTTCTTCAAAGAGTTTCAGACGAGCGAGACTTAAATCATCACGTGGAGCTAAAGGAATATTAAACCCTGTCCTCTCATCCTGACAGACTAGCACATACCTGTGAGTGTCCATTAAAGGAGCCTCACCCTGGAAGAAAAAAAAAGAGCACAAGTGGTGGGAGCATTACCAGCCATTAAGCATCCAAGCCTTTCTCTTGCCATGACACCCTTTTCTGAACATTGCCCGCCCTTTCTTTATTCTGTTCCCAGATTAAAGATGGCATCACCAAACAGTCAGCCATGTGCTTGTCTATAGAATTCCTCACGGAACAGAACCCTTGTAGTGAGTGTATTTGACGCATAGTAGACTGAATTCTGAGCTACTGGTTTGGCATCATACTTTAAGAATCAGTGACTTGAGTGCGCAGCAGGTCTAAGTGGAATAAGAAATGGCACATTATTGGTTGTCAGAGATAGAGTCACAACATCCTGGCTCTCTCCTTAGTGCCTTGTCGGGCAGGCCGTAAGGGCGAAAAAGTTTCCCACTAAATTAATATAGCCTTATAGCCCGCCGTAGTGGGCTATACTGGCTATTAAAGGCCCGCTCCAGTGTTAAAGGCCCGAGCCGAAGGCGAGGGACTTTAACAAGGGAGCGGGACATTAATAGCCGGTATAGCCCAGCTACGAAGGGCTAAAAGGCTATTAGAACATTCTGCCACTAGAGGGCAGAATGTTCTAACAAATAAAACAAAGGCTTCAGGGAGCGCGAGGGGATTGAAATCCCCACAGGCTCCCTGAAGCCTTTGTTCACAGCCACAGCTGTGAACAAAGAAACATTGGAATGTTGGAGCTCCGGGCTTATACCAGCCATTATAAGCCCGGAGCTACTACATTGTTTTCAATGGAGCTCCCAACATTCCAATGTTCTAATATATGGTAAATGGATTTGTATTCATTTTTTTCCTGCAGAACCTGGCCAATTCTACGAGTGGAGCTAAAAATAGTGTACAGTGAGAGCAGTTACCCTTTGGTCAGGGCCGGACTGGCCGTTGCGGGCACCGGGCGTTTCCCCGGTGGGTTGCTAGGTTGAGGGCCGGTTCTGGGCCCCAGGGGGCCGTTTTTGTAACCGGGGGCCCGCAATATCGGCACCCGGTAACCAAATCAACTGAAACCGGGCCTAGGAACAAGCTCGGCCCTCCCCCCCAGGGGGGCCGGCCGAGCTGTTTGCCAGAGCCGGTTTCGGTTCCCAGTCCGGCCCTGCCTTTGGTTATTCCTCGTCTGCAGAGGAGGCCTGTGTGCTTTTAATAAAAATCTAAAATGGTCAAAAATAACGTTACTTTCACCTACGCTTCTCAAAACCTCAGCACGTTGTTTAAAACCTTTGACATAAGTAGTTTGCTCTCTCGAGCGCCACTGGAAGGTAAAGCTTCAGTTAACGCCAGTTGCTAAAATTGTGTATGGGAACCCAAATATACTTATTGTACTAAGGTCACAAGAGCGCCCACTCCCACCCGAGAATCCCCTCATAGCACCAGTGCAACCACAAAGCATAAAAGCCCATGATATGAAGGTACACACATTTACCTGGAGTGTCAGCAGGGCTGTGTATTGCACTTTGCAGCAGGAACGCAAGGCCTGAAACCAAAAATGGATGCATTAGAGTTTTTCTGACATAGCTAGTCCTACTCATAAGCAGGGTAACTAGCTCAGCATTAAGATATATCAAAAAGGTCAGCCATGTGCTTGTTAAACATCATCGCTAGACAGTCTTAAGGCAATTTAAACTACAGAGGGATTCATTACTGCATTCTAGGCCTAAACCTTAAATTGTTTGCAGCTGAACATACCTAGATGAAGACATTTGGACATGCTGCAAAAATAATCTAAGGTTAGATATGCTGCATGCACGTAAACACCTCATACCCGTTGTGGTTAGGCTATGCTGCTCAGGATCTGGTAAAGAAGTCTCCAGTAACAGTCAGAAAGAGAGAGTTCGGTTATCATCGTCGCAGCTGCCTGCCCCCTCCCTCCTCTGCAAAAAAAACACAGTGCGTTACTACGCAATTATTGTACGCCTGCAGTGAGCAGCCCGTTCACCGCAGGCGTAAGACATTTGCGTAGTTTCCCATTGTCAACTGACAAACCGGCTTCAAAACTAGTTTACCTTCTTAACGAATGACCCAAGCTAGGGGCATATTATCAAGAAACGGCGTTAAAATTATCGGCGCTTTAGCGGCAGAAAACTGCCGCCAAAGCGGCGATAATGGGCTTGATAATATGCCCTTGAGATTTCCAATAGAAGCCCATGTTCTTGTGTCAACATGGGCTTCTATTGGAATTCTCAAGGGCATATTATCAAGCCCATTATCGCCGCTTTAGCTGCAGTTTTCTGCCGCTAAAGCGGCGATAATTTTAACGCCGTTCTTGATAATATGCCCCGTAGTTTGTTAAATTTATATCTGGCGTTTAATGGCGGTTCCGTCGAGTGATGACAATTTGTGGCAAGAGGCCATCTAAGGCACATAGATGCTATTATGAGTGAACCACAATATGTGAAAATCCTACTTAATTATTAGCGGGGAGGGTGTTCTGAGCCTTAGAGGCATTTACTAATCAGTTAAGCATCTGAATCGGCGGACGTCACCAACACTCCTTAGAATATACATGCCCTACAAAC
This sequence comes from Calotriton arnoldi, assembly GCA_963921515.1. Lineage (NCBI taxonomy): Eukaryota > Metazoa > Chordata > Amphibia > Caudata > Salamandridae > Calotriton > Calotriton arnoldi. The sequence goes on from CAWUFW010007206.1 coordinate 710,138, forward strand.
TGGTATTTCTTTGAGGCTTAGGGCCACTGCAAGTACAACAGAAAGTTTCTAAAAGTTGAACTTTGCCAACTTGCTAATAGAAAAGCAAATTGTATTTTATTAATCGACTGCTTCCAGGAAAAGTATTGCTAAGGCCTAATGACACTATAACTTTTGGCCATACATCAACTGAACATTTTGCCTGCAGTTTAGGTGGCAAAGTAGAAGGCTACTTCAAGTACCCTCAGATACGAATTTCCTAAAGTGTACTCACCCGACTGTCAGTAAGGTCCACAGAAGCATGCTATTAATCCACAAAACAAATAAATAAATGTTAAAATAAGTTACCTGCAGCACGAGTGTAACTCAAGACTGGGGGCGACAGTTTAGATAAAGGTACTAGTTGGAAGTAAAAGCAGCCTTGAATCGAGTGGCGCAGGTCACCCACACACAAGGCGTGTGGAGCAGTTTTAATCTCAGAGAAACACTTCAGCATGGACACTCAGAACAGGTCTGTGAAAATCTCATCATAGGAAGACTGAAGCGAAGTCCATCGCCCACATGGTCGAATGAAGTTCATGGGTTGGGTGTCTGCTCGCGCTCGCCCCCTTCATATTTAACTCAAGGTAGTTGGTAGATGCAAGGTACTTTTGTTTTACTCCGTACCCAGGCAGACATTTGGAGCAGTTATTTTCAACTGTATTTCCTACAACAGTTCAGTATGCCTGCTCATGCAATGGAAAACCACAAGGGGGGCTTGGGGGGGGCGCCGACAGAAGCGAGGTCTCCCCTCGGGCGGTTTGGGAGAGGCCGGGGGCAGCCCCCCGCCCTTCCATTTTGTAGATTGGGCTAGTTATTTGTAGCCCAATGGTAGCCCAAGTATAAGGGCATTGGATGTGCAATCCCAGCCACCATTTTAGGTTTGGTGACCTGGTGGCTGGGAGCGCGTATTGGTTAGGTAGAATGTTTTCCCCACCCACCCACCTTTCCCTTAACCCCTTCCGTGCTCATGACGAGCTCAGCTCGTCATGCTGCGCGGTAGCGCTGTGCGCATGACGAGCTGAGCTCGTCATGACCACACCCGCGATCGGAATGTCCCGCATACGAGCGGAATTCCGATCGCGGTCAAGGGGTTAATTTAATGGTTTTTGGTTTTTTTGCATTTCGATGTCTTTCTTTTTTGGTTTACAGGTTTTTTTTGGTTCAGGTGCGCAAGGGCTAGTTTTGTATTGTCACTTGGAACAGGTGCAGAGCGGGATTTTTTGAAAGTTTGCCTGGGTTGGCAGAAGTTTTTGGGTTACCGTTGAAGTTAGGGTTCATGGACAGGGAAAGGGTAGGCAGGTTATTTTAAGTTCAGTTATAGAAGTTTGGTGATTTACTGTTTTAGAGGGGCAGGCATAGGAGGTTGATTAATTAAAGTGTATAATGTTAATGCAATGTATTGTAATGTTGTTTATATGGTAATGTCAGGGTGGGGGCATGCTCAGGGGATCGTAGGGGCGGGGCATAGTCAGGTAATCGGATGTATTAGCGAGGTTTTAAGTTTTGTAAGGCAGTTGCCAGGGATGTTCATTGTAATGTGCACCTAAATTAATAAAGCTGCCTTTTTCACACATCAAAATGGTCTCATCTGGTCTGCCCCCCCCCTCCCAAATGCAGCAGCGTAGGCACCGTTTAGCGGTACAGGAGCAAAAAACATTCTTAAACTGCACCACCAGCCACGTCGGAGAATTTAAGTAACAAGCTCCCCATACGAGACACGGTGGAGCGTGTGGACGCCTGATTGCATAACCCCCCCGCTCTTGTGTGAAGGAGAGCGTATGTACCTGACAAAGCAAATGCCACTCTGGTAAAAGGGATAGCTTTACCACAAAATACGGGGAGGGAAGAGAACATGAGAGGCCTGGAGCGACGCAGCCATCCTGCGAAGGGCAGGGAAGAGAACGTAAGAGGCCTGGAGCGACGCAGCCAACCTGGGAAAGACACGGAAGTCGGGAGCGGGATAAGACCAATAACACCTTACCTCAGGAACGGAGTGCTGCAAAGAAGGCTGAGTAAATGGCGACCTGCACTTATATAGCTCAGTGCAGAACATGCTAGGAATGATGTCCTGTTTAATGGCCTAGCGTGAAAAAGAGGGCCAGTTTCAAAATAAAAGTGTTTTTAGAGGCATGTGACTGTGTCGGGGAAAATAACTGAACGTACACACAGATTTAAACAAGGCAACGTGAGTGGTTGATCGGTGTTGCTCTGCAGAGCTTCAAAAGCCAGACAGGAGGAGGAAGCGCGCGATGGCCAACAAAAACAATTCCTTAGAGAAATCGCCTCAGCTGAAATAGGTACCCAAAGGAGGGGCAATTAAGAGCAATGGACCAATACAAAGCCTGCATTTTGTAATGGCACAAGAAAGAACCAATGGCAATCGGTGGGTGTGTCACAGCACATAGAATGGGATACAACAAGCTTGCAGACAGCACGAGCGCTGTCAAAGGCTCTACCTAAAAATGGCTCTTTGAACTCAGAATTTATTAACAAACCTTTTGGTAAAGGTGGGTTTTAAATTCTGTGTTTGAAAATGCCACTTTTAGAAAGTGTATAAACCAAACAAAGGCTCTAGCTGCCTGATTACTATGACAATTCAACAAAAGGAGAGTATGTGAATAAAACACAAGGGCTAATGAAAATTAAATTACTGGTCCTTTTTGTTGAATTATCATAGTAATCAGGCAGCTAGAGCCTTTGTTTGGTTTACTACAGTATAGAGGTCCACTCTAGTCGTAAAGAAGGGCCCATCCCTTTAAATACGGAAAACTTTTAGAAAGTGAGCATTTTCTTACTTTACCATCCTGTGAGCCTCTGGCTGGTTGTGTATTCAGCATCTGGTGTTTGAGTGACAGGAGCTGGGGATGTGCATTCACTCTAGACAGTCACTAGGGGGTTGCGCTGTGCCCTTCCTTGCCTGGGTGACTCATTGCTGGGCTGAATAGACCTGGTCTGGATTTAGAGTAATGGAAGGAGTTTCGCTTGCTCAGACTGGGATCAGAGACCCTGGCCACAAAGAGAACAATGACAAAATAGGGTATAAGTATTAGACCTAAAACCCCAGGGATTTAGATTACTTCAAGGAACAAGAGGACCAAGCCAAGAAGAAAAGCAGGAGGACTGTGTGAGGAGTGCTGCCTTTTCTGTGTGAGGGGTCGGTTGGCCTGCAGTTGCTGCTTCTGTCTGTGGTAGAGGAAAAGGACTGACTCTTTTTACCCTGCTGTGGTATCCTGCTTGTGAAGACAAATCTCCAAGGGCTTGTGTGTGCTGGCTTCCTGTTGGAAGTCTCAGTGATAAAATAGACTTCAGGAAAGATCCTTGTTGGGTCTGAAAGTAACCTGCCTGGAGGGGGGGGGGAGTGCTAAGAACTGTGTGAGGAGCACTGCCCCTGGGGTGTGTGGGGGTGAGACGGCCTGCAGTTGCGGCTCCTATCTGGAGCAGGAGAAAGGACTGGACTGTTCTTTCACAAATTTGCAAAACAGCACTGGGGAGTGCTGTATTTTCCAGCTTAAGAAAGATCTAGCGCCTGGAAGATTGTGCTTATTAGAAACATCTGGGGGCTTTCACTTTATTGGAAGTTTCCAGTGTTCTGAAGTGAAAAGGGATCACCTTGGGCCTTCATTGCTGCGGGCCCGAGTTCTGGGCTGAGCTCCCAACCACTGTGGAACGAGTCCAAGAGAGGAGGAAAAGCCAAGAGTGGTCGCTTGTCTGCGAAACGGGCACTGCAGGAAGGCAAGCCATTGCCTAGCAACCGGTGAAGCAGAGAGCAGCCCGCCCGACTCCATGGAGCGCGAGACCATGCTGTCCAGGAAGCAAGAGGAAGGCGCTGCCGCTTGCCAGAGAAGAGGAGTGCCCTGCGTTTCCAGGTGACCAACACGGACATCAGGAACTGGGAATGCGTGGCATCATTAGCTGCCTCAGCTGCAAAGGACCGAAGTGGCTGTGCACCACAGAGAGGAGCAGCGCCTGCAGCCCCCAAGACAGTGGGAAGAGCTCCATGTGCAGCTGGGTCAGTGCAAGGGCCAGATCAAGGCTACATTCCTAACGATGCAGCTGCACCGCACTCGCAGTCAGCTGCAATTGGGCCCCATTCTGCCTACGGGCTGTGGAAGTTGTACTCTGCCCCTCCCCCTCTTGGGGATTCCACCCAAGCCATTGTCTGTCATGGTCAGCTGCATTCACCCAGAGTGGCCAGGCAGCCTGACAGTGGGCCCAGCTCAGTGAGCAAGGGAACGGTGTGTTCAGAGGAGGGAGAAACTGGAGCCACAAAGCTGATGAACCACGTGGTACAGGTACTTTTTCCTCCTCTGCACATCCTGTTTGGGTAATTGAAACCGCTTATTCCTTTTACTACTTCTGAAGCCAGGGTAACATGTGCTGTTCAGCCTGAAATGTGCAAGGAAAGTAATGTAATGATTCATGCGGCTAAGAACGTACTTACATGGTTCTAACCATTGTGTGTTTACTTAGTGTCAATTTCAGGAACTGCACATTAAGCACAGTAATGGTGTTTTACCCAATGGTTTCATGACATGTGCAACTCAGTAGTATTGGGGTTATTGCCCTCACTGTGATGTTATGCCTAATGTATTTATGATGTTTTTGATGACTAGTGCAACTTAGAAGTCTTGCTTTAGTGCACTACGTGTGATGTTATGACCATTGCCTAATGGAAAAGTGATTTATAATCCATGTGTTGTATATGCATTTTTATGACAATTGATGTGATTGTGGTCGAATGTGTTCTATGTATAATACAAAGGATATTTTTATAAACCCTCGTTCTGGAGTCTCTTTTGTGGTGTGCCTAGTGTGTCACTGGTGTGTGTGTTGCACAAACGCTTTACACATTGCTTCTGGGATAAGCCTGACTGCTCTGCCAAGCTACCAAGGGGGTGAGCAGGGGTTATCTTGGGTGTGTAACTTCTTTACCCTGACTAGAGTGTTGGGTTCTGCCTGGATTAGGTACATACCCTAGCCAACCAGAAACCCCATTTCTAACAAAAACCTTATAGCAAGGGATTGCTTAGCAGATTTTGCTGAGCGGTGCCATTTAATGAATTATAGGAGAGAGGGGTAAGTTGGAAGATTCTGTTGTTAAAGGTGAGGCAGTTTCTCGGCAGGACCTGGCTTTTTTCTGTATCTGATTGCTACTTTAGGAAGGCTGATGATAGGCAGCTGCAAAATCTTCACCCTTCTTTACACCAATTCTTTGGATACTCTTTTTTAAATCAGCATCATTACTAACTGCTGTATTAGCTATCACCTTGCACTAAGACTGTGTTTGCACTAAAGTCGGAAAATTACATTTGAAAGTGAACAGCCTAAATCCGGTTCCAGCTTTAGACAGTGGATCCACATTCCCTGTTTGGAAAATATTACAGTGGGTCCCAAACCACCCCATTTGTTCCAGTTGCAAGGTCTTCTCGTCCAAGGAGGTTAGTAATCTGCTGAGTACTTAAAGAGCTACTCGGAGACCAGGGCATGACAGGCAGTCTTCCACAGGTGAAGAGATATCATCTCAAGTCTGCAATGTGCCGTAGAACCTGTTCATCTGTCTAGCACCTAGAAGACTGCTTGGCAGCTCAGAGAAGGCAGAAGAGTACCTGGGTCTGCAGGAGTAGAGGACAGTCCAGGAGGAGAAGCCCAGCTATGTTCATGATACATGGAGCATCCAGAAGACCGTACTGATCTGAGTCATGAGGGCTCATCCAGTCTCCCAGAACATGGTCCATTCACAAACTATGTTATGAAACTTTAACTTAAATAACAGCATGCCATCTTGCACCAGTACAGAGTAGCCAAATGGTTGGTGCTGCTGATGTGTGGCATATTCCTCCAAGAAGCCCCCGTTGTTTCAATGCCAAATTTGCTGCACACTGCCAAAAACAAGCACCCATCAATTCAGCTTGCCACGCTGATCCCCTTAATAGCACGGGCGCAAAGCTCGACAGCCACTGCAGTCGAGCGATGCCAAAAACAATGTCAATGTTGTGAGTCTGACAAGTGCACCATCCTGAACCAGCCAAGTTTAATCTCTGCTGAGCAGGTAACATGAGGCCCTGTAAGAATGTATTCTAAAGGTGTAAAGATAATCATGCTGGTGGTGTGGAGATCTCATCTCATTTGTAGGGGTGCATTATAATCACGTGTAGATCGCACCACAGTGACATTTTGTTGTAGTAACATGATGTGTTAGAATTTGAAATGTATTATTCTGAAACATGATGTGTTTAATCCTTTACAAAGTAATCAATGCATAAAGTGAGTATAACTAGCAGAAAATATTAACCTAAAAAACTTGTGTTGTGAAACTAACAATTATTCATGTACTAAATGTGTTTATTAAGTGTGTTGTTTATATGTAGGTAAATGCATCAATTGAAAGAGCCTTCATTTCTATGCAATTTGGTAAAGCTCATATGATGCTTTCTTATGTTAGCTGAATTTCGTAGGCCTGAAATGCAGTTCCCTGGAAACTCTTGCTTTAGAATTAACAGTTGAACTCCGTGTGTGCTGTGGAATTTGTTCATTCTCACGTTTGTGTTGCAGGTGAAAGAAGTGCTCTTGTTAGCTAGAATAATGTCTTTGTTGTACTAGTCAGGCAAGGAGAGAAGAAGTTACAATCGTTTGGCTTCAGTCGATAAAGGAAGGTCATTGTGCTTCACACAGGAGAATGCCTGGGAACCAAGGGCAAAATGTAGCGAGGAAAGAACAACGTTGTCCCTTGAAAAACACCTTCAGGATCGTACCCAGAGCAGATCGCATGACCCGCAATGGATCCTTGGAAAGTTAACTATGAATAATGTGTTGTTGGGAGTAGGGAAAGCGCCCACTGCTTTTCTGCCTTCGGAGAGAGAGTATCTTAGACCAAGCACTGTCTCAGTAGCTTTATGCTACATGACCCATTGGTAGTGGAACGACTTCTTAGGAAGACTCCACATGCTGACTCCTTTTATCTTTCTTCCTGAGGATGCTTAAGTAGGGATGTCACCTTAGCACTAGAGTAGGAATAGATTTAATGTTTTTTACTCACCAACCCTCGATGCAAGGGAACTTGAACTCATGCTTTATGATTTTCTGCATTCTACTTCTTGAACTAATTGTGTTATTCATGTTGCATCGTCTAAATTGGACACGCAGATTTGGTTTCATGCTAATTCCAATGTATTTCTACACTCTCGTATTTAGGTGTCTTTATGTTCAGTTATTTTTGGCTTTGTAATAAATCAACTAACCTAACGTAGTCGTCTGTAGTTGCTGTGTGTCCAGAAGAATTATTAATCTGCTGATTGGTCACCTAATGACTTTTCTCCCCTTTGCATCAAATTGTGGTTCTAGAGCAGGTCTGGAATTTCTGGGCCAGGCCATTTCAGTTGGTAGCAGTGTAGGATGGTTCACACATGAAGCTAGGGGAGGATCTAGAAGTAGTCTAGAATAAGTAGAGCTGAGAACCCCATAACCCCAAAATAGAGCCTAATGATCGAGAACAGAAGGCGACGGAATCCGTCAGAGACTGATGGAGTTTGATGGTGCGGCGAGAGCAGTGGCGGACGGAGGAGTGAGTATTAATAGTGTGTATGTTGTGTTAGATTGCGGGAATGATTTAATTGTGTGATGTCTTGCAGAGTTAGTGTGAGAGTCGAGTGAATGTGGTTTCGGGACAGATGTGGTTCAAGGATTGAGATTTGAGTTGCAGGTCCCGAAGTGGCCTAAGATCCCGGCATATATTAAAGGTGTATAAGACACCAAAATTGAGGTTGTGATTGTTTGACTGCAGAATTGAGGAGTTGTCGTGAGACATCATCGGCAGTTCCACCTAAGACAGGAAAATGTGTGTGACTGGGACTCATGAGAGTTGTTTAGTGGACCTTATGTACGAGGGTGAACTGTACTGATTTGGGTGATCCGCGCTTGTCTAGGGTCACCATGTGTGAATGTTCTTGAGTGGCTGAATTTTATCGATACTTTTAGATGGCAGACAATTACAGATTTAAGATGTCTGTGTGAGTGAATGCGTATGGAAATATTGTGAAGGAGGGTGAGCTGTTGCGAGGAGTGAAAGGGACGTCAGAGTGTGCTGCGCTGCGATAGGTCAGTTGGTGTAACGCCGTGCTGGGATTGGTTGGTAGTCATCACAAAGTGTGGTTGGAAGAGACTGTTCCGTCGTATTCTATTGAACAAGAATTTGCAATCAAAATTATGCAGTGTTTCAGGGTATTGGGAGATCTGTTCAGGGGTGATGAAGGAGTTGTTACTTGAGTGGGTGAAGAGGCGCCACCCGAGGATACACCTACACATTACATGGTGACAAAAGTTGGGCTCCATACTATAATTTGGCTTCATAATTGGCATAAGATCACTGAAAAGGAAGGTGAATTGTCCTTTCCACACTTTGGTTCATTTCAGCTGGATGTGTTGAATCAGTTAAGGGGAGCAATGTTTGCGTTGCGACCTTTGCCTAGACCAACAAAGTTTGAAGTGTTAAATGCCTGGATGCGTGCAGCACATGCTAAACAGAGGGAACAATATCAATGGAGGATGAATAAAACTGTGAGATCATATCAGAACGCACAGTGGGATGCACAGCTTAAGACATGGAGAGTGAATATTATAGAAGGAGAAAGGCTATACCCGGTGCTGGTAGAAGAGGGTGGTCCCCAGAACGGGAGTAACAAGACCAATGGAAGCGACAGTAGTGACAATGACGACAGCTTGTTGAATGGGTTATTATCTGAGCGTCCTCCAATGTATAGTCCACAATCAGGGGTTGGGGCAAGACTTGGGAAGTGCACAAAACGTGGGAAGTACAGCAGCTCAGGTGGGTCCTGGTACAGAAATTGTGGGAAGGATATCCACAGGAGTAGGGGGGACAGGAGTGTCCACCCTGGGATGTATAGAACAGAACAGAGCTAACGCTGTTTCATGGTTACCGGAAGCCCTTACAGTAGCGGTCACTATTGGTCCTGTTGTCCCTGTATATGACCCAAGCTCAGTGGGAAGCCTTAGTCAGCAACAATGCATACAGGTGAAGGAATTGGATTGAGAAGAACGAGAAGCACGAGTGGGAATTGTCCATCTTTAGTACCTATGGACTCTAGTACCCCTTTTGCGGCCACTGCCTATCCTTCTTGAGTTACCAATGGTTCCAGTACTATACGGTCTTTACCCATGGTGAATACCAGTTCACATTCAAGGATGTGGGAAACACCAGTGAGAGGACCAAGTGGTGTGACGTTAGAAACAGGAAAAAGTCAGGGAGCCTCTGGAAGTCAACATGTCTTAGATGTTTTAGAATTGGAGTCCTGTTTGAGAGGCCATAAGAATAGTAAGGAGAGTCAGAGGAGTACACCAAGTCAGGGTACTATCGAGGCTGCAGTGAAGGTGAAATAATTGGACTTGGTGAGGCTGACGGCTGAGGTAGATGAGATCATCAGTGGGAATTTACCTTTGGACAGAATAGAGACCTATGAGCCAGATGAATTGTTGTTTGTAGTGAGGGATGTCTCCTGAAGGGCACGACAGGCACATGAGAAGTTGTCAGAGTTAGCTCAGAGGTATGGAGTAAATTTGTCTCAAATGAAAACCTTACAGGGAAACCAGTGGCTCACTTATAGCGACCAGGAGTTGGAAGAGAAGAGAGTGACGGGGTTGAAGACGCACATCCGAGAGTTGGTCATAGGAATAAGGGCTTAGGGTATGTTGGATATATGGAAGGAGAGATGGTCAAAGAAGAAGAGTGTGAGAAAGGTGACAGGAGAAACACCACCCCAGAAGGGGACACACGGGGGGTAAAGGCATACCCATTACGGGAGGTGCCTAGCGGAGGGTATATGCATGTTCCTTGGAGTAGAGCTGACCTTGCTGCGTTCACAAATGATTTTCCCAGGTTGAGGGAGAAACCTTCTGAGTGGCATAAGCAAGTTGATCTGTGGTCTGCTTGTAAAATGGATATTGAGTGGCACTGCTAACTCATGGTCCTTCACCTTTGGTTATGAAAAAGTACGATGAGGTGATCACATGGTGGCAGTCCAAAATAGCCCCTCAAGACATCGATTGGGCTAAAATAGATCGAACGACCCAGGAACCGAAAGAGTCAGTGCATGCCTATTACGAAAGGCTATTACAAGCCTTTAAGCAGTACAGCGGGTTAGACACACTCCACCCTAAGGGTATGGGACAATTTGTATCAAAATTTGTGACTGGACTCGGCTGGAGGTCAGCCTCATGATCCAGCAACAGTTAATCTGCTGGCAAAACACATAGGTGGTCGAGATTCTACGGTATGCCAGGTACTGCAGTAATGAGGTGGATTCCAAGCATAGGAGAATAAAGGAGAAGTTGATGTTGGTTCAAATGCGAAATGCACAGAAGGGGGAGCAGGTACAGGCAACAGGAGGAATGGTAGCTCTTGGTTAAGGGAATGTTCCAGGAGGTGTCCAAGTCACATCAGTCGCAGGGTCGACGGGACATGGAAGAGGAAGCGGTGTCCCTATAGATCCTAAGACAGGGATGGATGCTGCGACCCTGAAAAAGACCACGCTTTCCATTTTTGTCACAAGATCAGGCACTGGAAGCGGGAGTGTCGTCTAAATCCTGCGAATCAGGTGCATGAAGGAGAACTTGTGCAGGTGGCAGATGTGGTGAATCAGTTAACGACAGTGACAAGGCCGAGATCTCTCAATGCTGTAGTACAAGTACCCCAACCTCCAAGAATCTCGCCGGGCAATAGAACCTATCATCAGATGCCCCTAATGGAAGCGCTGGATGGATTTGACCAAAACTCGTCCTTATGATGATGCCTGAGGGGGGAGGACGACTGTCACTTGGCTCAGACTTAGAGGTAGACCACAGTAGACCGTACATAGAAGAAGACGTAGATGGTCATCCTATTACATTCTTGATTGATACTGGTGCTACCCATTCTACTGTGAGATCTGCAGTAGAATCAAACCTGCCCCTCTTGGGAAAGTCAATCCAAGTTGCAGGAGTCTCTAACAAAAGAATGACAAACCCTTTGACAGAAGAGGTGCAAATTGAATTGTACCATCTATTGCACGCCAAAGAGAATCAAATTGCAGACTAATGATGAGGACATTGCTTTCAAGTTGGCTAATCAGAACCATTGCACAGCTATGTTTTCTCTATTGACAATGGAAGACATGCCTCTGATCTTCTGCATTCTACTTCTTGAACTAATTGTGTTATTCATGTTGCATCCTCTAAATTGGATACGCAAATTTTGGCTTCATGCTAATTCCAAATGTATTTCTACGATCTCGAATTGAGGTGTCTTTATGTTCAGCTATTTATGGCTTTGTAATAAATCAACTAACCTAACGTAGTCGGCTGTGGTTACTGTGTGTCCAGGAGGATTATTAATTTGTTGATTGGTCACCTAATGACTTTTCTCCCCTTTGCACTTTCATGCTGCAAAAAAGAACCATCGAATTGTGATTCTAGAGCTGGTCTAGAATTTCTGGCCCAGCCCTTTCACTGTCATAGAAGTCTTTGCGCTTAGGAACTTTTCTAAGTAATCTACAAGTTATGAATGTGGCAATGGCTTAATGAACTTGCACCTGTGCTTAATCTCGTCTAAGACCAAATTGCTGGAAATTCACCATGCATATTGGAGGACACTTTAGAGCTGGAAGGACACCATCAAGGGTGTAGTACGTAACTAAGCACCCTTGAGTAAGATTGTTAACCTTGTTGTTGCGACACTATCAAATTGTGTATTATTTTGTTTTGTTGTGTCAGTAAAGTACTTTCTTTCTTGGTAAAAGATGAGCACTGATCTGGAAAGTAAATTAATATGTCTGTTGCATGACTGTTTGAGCTATACCTCTGCCTCCACACTACCTCCTTGAGATTCATTTGAATGCCTGCCCTCGCTACCCTGAAAGTCAACTGCGGAATGGGTATACTTGGACAACTTAGCAGAGCCATAGTCAGACATACCCCAGAACACCAGTGACAACAGGTGACAATAGCCTTTGTCTGCCCGGTGCTCCCCTGACCTCCCTGAATGGGGTCTAACCACTTGATGCACAGATTCAATAAAGCACATTCACAACAATATACAATTCAAAATTGTGTTAAATGTATCTTTTTTTTGTTGATAAAGCTCAATTCAAAGTTTAGTAACCTCCCAGAATGATGTTGCAATACTCTGAGGGGCATATTTATGAGAACTGACTCAACGCTGCGTTTTATCAGCGTTGCGTCACAAAATGTTGTGCTGCATTGTGTTACTTCTGTGTGACATGGATGTGCTGTATTTATGGTACGTCGCACCATATCACAAGCACCGATGGTGTGTCTGGAATTCTGACCCCTCAGAGAGTAAAACAATGCAAAGTGTCGTAACACAACTGAAACCTACGTGACGCAAAGCTGATTTGCGTGTTGTAAAGCACCTTTACATGCCGCAGATCAGATGTGCATCATGTAGGAGTGCGTTGCTTGGCGGGAAGCTTCAGAGAGCTACACATTTGCAGGAAAAAGGATGCATTGGAACCCACAGCACTTCTGGACCACCATAAAATTAAAAAATGGAGCACAATAACACCAACCCCAGCCAAGATGACCAGAGGATGACCAGACAGCAGCCCAGGGTAATAGGAAGACCAATTTAATTGAGGAGGAAAACTAAATATTAATAGCTGAGGTTATAGAAAATGAAGAACTTCTCTTTGTCACCTCCTAATTGCCATTACGGAAGAAGGAATTCATTTGGTAGTCCATAGTTGATGAGATCAACAGTGTAGGGCGATACCGAAGTGCAAGAAGCGCTAACATGATTATAAGCTCAGGACCAAAGAGAAACTGGCCAAGAACCTGAGGGCAGCTATGAGGACCGGAGAAGGACCCGATCTCCAGGAGGAGGTAGACCCATTGGAGGAGCAGGCGGCGTCACTCATCCCAACAATGATGGTGGCAGGAGTGGGACGACAGGACAGTGTTGAGGTCATGGACCAGGAAGAACTACAGGGAAAGTCAAAATAAGGGACCATATGGTCAAAACTGTCATGCAGCGCAGGAACACACTGTGCTGTGCTGCACTGCGCTGTGTGCGAGGGAAATGGCAGGAATGTCTCACATGGTAACTCATACATCACATAAACGTAATTTACTTGGGCAGTGATCATTCATTCAGCCCAGTCCAGCCCTGCCAAGTTTCTCAGGGCCATGCATGATGTTCTGACACAGTCCAAGTTGTCCTTTGAATCCTGGAACTTGTGTTGTAATGTACAACATGATTGACCAAGACTACAAGTCCCACAATATCAAGCAAAAACCCTGGACTGGAACAGCACATCATGCATGGACCTTAGTAATGTTTCAGATATGTCAGTGACAATACAGGCCCCCTTGCATCATGAACAAGTGTGCCTGTCTAGGTGGCAGGCAGCCAATAGTGGAATGAATGGAATGCGGTGTGCCAAAGGGTAAACTCCTCACCGAGAGGGGATCCAGGTGCTGAGTATGTGCAGCCAAGTGTACAGTCACTAGCACTAAACCATATTTCACTCATCTGTCCTGATGTGCTGGATGTGAATTTTAACAGGTGTTGCCTTCCATGCAAGAGAGACAACCCTACCTCCTGTCTTGCTCAAATGGATATTGGGGGTGGTGGCGAATTCAAGTGAAGGAAAGCATAGGTCCATGGGTATGTGTTGGTAGTGCCAATGGTGTGTGATCTAGGTGGGCCCCTGGTAGTGTAGTGCCTTGTAGGTGTTGCTTCGCACATTGCACTGGCAGTGTCATAGAATGGGCGGCCATTGTCTCTCAAGGAGGTGAGGTGGGGTGTGATGTGTGTGCTGCATGGTAGGGTGAGTGATAGTAAGCTACTGCTGTGTATGATAGATTGGCCCTTGTGTAGCAGCGGTGCAGAGATGCTGTGGTAGAAGGCATTGGTGTACCACAGTCTACATGTGAGGGCCTGGGTGATGATATCGCAGGTGTCAGGAGGGAGCCATATGAAGAAAAGCCTGACAATGTCACATATGTGAAAGCAGGTGGATGTGAAACAGAGAACTGTGAAGTGTCAGGATAAGATAGGTGTCCAGGATGATGGCCAGGTTTCTGAGGTGTTTGTAGGGTGAGGTTTCTGGGCCCAGTCGTGTGCCCACCCAGGGTGGGTATATGTGACAGATTATTCTCACTGCTAACTTGCAAGGTAGAATATGAGCCATACCTCTCACATACAGGTAGGTATGTTGGGGAATTTCATAATGTAACAAATGTTTGTAGTGTTGGTGTCTCCTGACAGCCATGTTATGATGTGGGTGTCATCAGTGTATGAGAAGAACTTGAGTCCCTGGGTCTGAATGATGATTGACAGATGAGTCATGTACAAGTGCAAGTGAGTGGGGCTGAGTGAAGACATTTGTGCAACTCTGCAGATGAGGAGTTTGGATTCTGAGTAAATGGAGTGTGAGTGAGCTGCTGCATAATTCCAAGTGTGAGGGTGGCTATCCCCTTCAAAGATGGTTCTCAGTACTTGAAGATGACTGTGTGTGATAGGAAACAATTGGTTGGATTCCACACAAAAAAGTGAAATATGGTAAATACATGCCCTTACCCATTCCTGCTGTGTAGCAAGGTTGCCTGCCTTGTAGAGGTGTGTGGCTGTGGGTCAAATATGACCCCTAGGCAACAATATAGCACACATTGCATGCAAGACAGTACAGCAAGCCAGATTGGTGGGTTGTACTGTGTGAAAGGCAGAGTGCAGGATTATATGTTATTGATTTGAAAAAAGACCAGTACTTGGTCAGTTCTGTGGGCTAACTGATGGTTAGAGTGGATGCGGGAAATCGGGTGACATGCAGCAATGTTCTCAGCACTAGTGTCATTAAGTTATTGCAACATCACTGTACCTAAAAATAAGATTAGGAAATCACTATAGGAAATGGGGCCCTTACCTACACTCTCCCTTAAGGGAGGACATGCCAGCTAGCTGCCTAGCTACACTGCATTGTGTGTCATTACACAAATGAGTCACCTTGTCAAAAAGTGTTTGTGTGAACAATGTAAATGTATTGACATGTGAAAGGCAACAATAGTGTGACATGCCCACATTTACTTGTAGTAACATATGTTCCACATATCTCTGTACTTTACAGTGAATAATAAGAACAGTCTGATTGTCACTTAAATCACACCTGTCTACACCTATCATGGATCATTACTGACATACGTCTATCTCATTTCAGGGGGACAAACAGCAACTCCAAGTGCAGCTGCCTGTCCTTGATGAGATGCGGCACAACGCACATCAGAGGAAGAAGGTGTGGACTTCACCAGTTTCTTACGGCGATCCACCCGATGACATTTGTCAGTGCCTCCTGGCCAGTTTCATAGTGGCCCTGTATTTATTATCATGCCACCTCCTTTGTCACCTCCTTTGTCACCCAGTACTAGACTTTTCGTTTGTGCATATGGTATCCTGGTAAGGCTGCTGGCTGTATTCAGCATATACTGAGCGCGGCAAACTTTTAAAACCTCTGAACTTGTTGAGCCTTCCATACGGAATTACTATGTTGTCAACCTTTCAGCTGTTATCCTTTTAATGACTTTTAAATTTTGACCTTGCACTGTAACCTTTTCAGCTGCTAACCTTTTAATGATTTTTTAACTGCGATTTCACACTGCATCTTTTAACGGCGATTTTGCACAGTTCTTACCTGCACTTTGCACACTTCCGATTGTCCCTTACCGGCTTTCCCGCCCCAGTCCATCGCGACTGAGTGCCGTTAGTGTGGAGGGCGTGTCAGAAAGCAGCGGGACAATTCACGAAGCACTTCCGGTCTAGGAGGGGGCGGAGTAATGATCCCGCGCGCTCTCCTACATTAGACCGATGTGCCAGCGTACGCACAGTGGGTGATCCGCTGGTGCACCGAAGGCAAGCCCGCCTGCGCCCGTCCGCGCCCGGTCGGGACCAGGGGCCAGAACCCCTGTTTCTTCCAAACCAGTCCCGAGTATTGCATGTCGTTACACAAGAAATACACTTCTAGCCATCTCCCAACATGTATCAAATGATAAAACACACTGCACAAAAGCCCACCCAGGGCATACGGAGGGCCCGTTCTCCTGTCTTGGCTGCCAATGGTGCAGCATAACACAGTCAGACTGGTCTCACAGAGAAGCGGACGACCTGTTTAGACTTATGTGCATTTATTTTAATGCCAGGTCTGTACCTAAACACTCCCTCGATATCTGGGACACCCTTAACGAGAGGAACCCTGACCTGGTTTTCATAACTGATACCTGGTTGGACGAAAACAATTCCCCTGACATTTCCAATGCCCTACCTGCTGATTACAAAATATTAAAACAAGACAGGCAAGGACGGAAGGGAGGGGGGCTGGCTATCTTGTTCAAAGATTATCTCACCTGCCTGCATGTCAAAGTGGCACAACTAGGAGAGCATGAAATATTATCATTTCAGGTGTCCAAAGAGGGCCACACAATACTTGCTGGAGCAGTGGTCTATAACCTACCCGGACATCAAGCTGAACTCAGTGCCAAACTACACACCCAACTTCTCCCCTCATGTTTGAAACACAAGAACTACTTAGTAATAGGGGATTTTAACGTCCACTTTGAGAAAGCAAACAACTCTGCAGTAACCCACCTGGAAAGTGATATGCAGATTCTTCAACTTAAGCAGTGGGTCAAAGGACCCACACACATCGCAGGGCACACATTAGACTTACTATTTTCTAATATTGAGTCCACACTTATCCAGGAGATCAAACCTCTATCCTGGACAGACCACTCACTTATATCCTTCTCACTCAGTCTGCCAGTAAAATCAGTTAAGCCCCCTAAGTCCTCGCAAGTGGCAAATAGGGCCTGGAGGCTGGTCACTCAGGACTCTTTCCAGTCCCACTTTCCCCTCGGCAACACAAAGACCCTGAGTGCTCTGCCGGTTAACATGGGAGTAGTAAACCTCGAAACTGAGATCATAAACAAGTTGGACTTATGCGCACCTAAATTAAAACCTAAACTGATAAAAAGATACCATTCTGAGAAGTGGTACTCATCCGAACTCAGGGCACTAAAAAGGAAGTGCAAAACAACAGAACACCAATGGAGACTGTCCAAGCAAGAAACGGACAGGCTGTATAAAATAGTAAGGGAACTTTGTAAACCTGCGAGTAAGTCCCAAACACTGCCCGCTCAGAAGAAGGCTGCGAAATTCTTCTCTGACAAAATCAGTAAAATCTATTCCTCTTTCAGCACCAACGCCCCGGTAGCCACCACCAACTGGGAACACCTGACCCCTCACCCAGATGCCCTAGCATGTATGGGCAACTTCTCCCCTCTTACAGAGGACGAGGTCACAAAAGCAATGGGGGAAGTCAAATCAGGATCTTCCCTTGATCCATGCCCCCACTTCATCTTCGCTCGGATCACAGCAGTAATATGTCCTTATGTTACCCAGCTACTCAATAAATCTCTTGATACTGCAGCATTCCCTGAAACTTGGAAACAGGCGGTAGTGACCCCCCTGTTGAAGAAAGCAGGAACAGATGTTCATAACCCTGAAAACTATCGGCCTATCTCTCAACTCCCATACCTCTCCAAAGTCTTGGAGAAGCTGGTAAACAGACAATTATACAGCTATCTTGAGTCTAACGAACTATTAGATCCCTCTCAAACTGGCTTCAGAGCCACCAATAGCATGGAGGCAACTCTTCTGGCCGTCCTAGATAACATAAGATCTCTGACCGATCAGGGGGGGGACTGTAGCCCTGATCCTGTTGGACCTGTCGGCAGCGTTCGACACGGTCTCACACAACCGCCTGCTGGAAATTCTTCATGAAAAAGGAATCTATGCCAAAGCCCTTCAGTGGCTCAGCTCGTTTTTGAGCAATAGAACACAAACGGTACAAATGGGCCAGTTCTCATCCAAACCCAACACCATCAGCTGTGGCGTCCCACAGGGAGCATCCCTGAGCCCCACACCTTTTAACGCCTATGAGTCATCTTTGGCGAAAATCAGTAGGAAATGGGGCTTCAGTATTTGCTCCTATGCGGACGACACACAGTTGATGATAGCTCTTGAAGAAAGGCATGAGGACACCAGGGTAAAATTGAACAACTGCCTCTCAGAGATGGCTGTTTGGATGTCAGAACATTGTTTGAAACTAAATGCAGGAAAATCAGAAATCCTGCTCTTTGGAGGAGCCAACCTAATCTGGGATGCTACCTGGTAGCCACAAACCCTGGGAGATGCCCCAGCACCCAAGCATTGTGCAAAAAACCTAGGCATCCTCATCGACAATACCCTATCCATGAATGACCATGTGCTGGCCCTATGTGGAAGAGGTTTTGCAACTCTGAAGCTCCTAAGAAGACTTTTCCCCTGGATCACATTGGAATGCAGAAGAACAGTTATGCAGGCCCTGCTTATCAGCAAGTTAGATTATGGAAATGTACTGTTGGTAGGCATGGCAGAGTACCTCTTTACACACCTGCAGGTGCTACAAAACGCTGCGGCCAAACTGGTGTGCAATAAAAGCAGATTTAGCTCAGCATCGATGTGCATGAAACAGCTCCCATGGCTACCCAGGCGCCAAAGAGCATTATTTAAGCTGCTCAGCCATGCACACAAGGCCCTGCACCGCTGTGGCCCTAGAATCCTACAGAATAAAATTGAGTTCTACGTCCCTACGAGGTGCTTAAGGTCATGCCACCAAGCGCAGGACAGGACAAAACGTATAAGGAAAGTAAGGGCAGGAGGACATACATTCTCATATCTGGCAGCTAAGCAGTGGAATGAACTACCCCAAGATCTACGCCGCACAGCTGACTATATAGCATTTAGAAAGAAACTTAAAACTCATCTGTTCCCCAAGGCCTACTATCTGACAGTCCCACCACACCCATCGGTGACCCTACCGTGAGTTCTCGCTACATAGCGCCGTGATATCCTTCTGGATGAATGCTGCGCTCTATAAATAAATAAATAAATAAATGGTTTTTTTTTTGTGGTTTTTTTTTATAAATTTTTTTTGTCCTCATTCACCTCAGAAAAAAAAAGAAAGATGTCCATTTTTTCTGCCTTTGTTAATGGAGGAGATACCGACCGTTACCGGGCATACTACAATAGGCACCAACCTTTCTGTCTCTCTCACACGGTATAACACCGATGCTGCTTAAATTTCTGAAGTACATAGGGGCCCTGTAGCAGTCCAGGAGTGTTAGCCGGTGTACTCATTGGACATAATTATATATTTGTATCAGCAATCTACCCTCAAAGATTTATTTATTTATTTATTTTTCACAACCCTTCTGGGCTCTCCAACCATGCTAATAGTGGGTTCCAGAAGGCTTTCTTCTTGGACTTTTTGCCTGCAAGATCCATCTTGGACATATATATGAAGGATTCCAACCATTCTGAGTGTTGTGGAGGTATGCTGCTCACCCATTTGTGACAAACTTCCCTTCTGGCCAGTAACCGCTTAACCGCGGCGGCAATTCCACCGCGGTGCGGCGGTTTAGCGCAGTGGGCGGGGCCGCGTCGGCCAACGGACGTGCGCAGCACTACGGAGGTAGTGCTCGTGACGGCCGTTGGCCGACGGGCGCAGCGAAGGGGGTAATATTGCATAAAACAACAACTCTCTGATGTTACCTACAAGTTCGTCAACCACCCCAAAGATAATCAAAGAAAGGCTTACCTTTATTTGTTGACCCAAAATACCTGTCATTGTTGTTTGTACTTTTTCCCAGAACTCGCTGATTGTGGGGCATTGGAAGAACATATGGATGTCTGTCGCCTTTTCCAACCCACATTTAGCACAGCTGGTTCGGCTTCCTTTCCCCATCTTAGATAGTTTTTCGGGTGATATATATGCCCTATGGAGTGAAAAAAGGTGGTTTCTTCTTAAAAAAGCAGGTTTAACCACGATGTAAAGTGTGCGCATAGATACTTGCCAAATATTCTGCAACTGCTCCCGAGGCAAGTAATTTCCCCACAGCTCCTCAGCCAAAGTGAATTCTCCATCCATGATGTCTTGAAGATGCCAGTACCAGAGTGCTACTTCTTTGTTTCCTGGTAGTTTAGTTATCAATTGATCTTCTAAGATATTGCCAATACCCAAAGTCGATTCCCTGCTTTGTGCCCAACTTTTTAGTTGTAGATATTTAAACTTTGAGAGGTTACCCTTCATCAGTCCGTTTAAATCGTACCAGGATAATAAGTTTCCTTCTCTAGTTAAATCCCCCCAGACTTTTAGGTCAGCGTCTCTTATTGGTAGCGCCAACTTGTCGTTGAGACACTCTGGGGTTCCTGGGGAATCCCACATCGGGGCAAAGTGGGAGTAATAATCTAAATTCGAAAGGCGTCTGATGTGGTACCACATTATTGCCATCGAATGTAGCACCTTCAGTTTAACTTTTTTTTAAAATTTGGGATCTCCAAATTTAAAGAGGAAGCCATCTGGATTTATTTTACATTCTTTTAGCATGGCTGAATACATTAAACCTATTATGGATCCATTGGGAATCTTTATAAGCATTCTGGAATTTTTTAGTTGGAAAGCCCACGCATACTATTGTATGACTGGTAAAGATAGACCTCCCTTCTCCCTTCTTCTTCGTAGTTTCTTCCAAGAGATCCTAATACCTTTATTAGCCCAAATAAATGAATTTATTGCTTGCTGCATGCTGTATATAGTGGCTTTGTCGAAGTGTAGTGGTAATGCGTTAAATATGAAAGTAATCTTTGGCAGGTTGCTCATCTTGACCAAGCTAACTCTCCCTAGGATCGTTAATGGGAGGTGTACCCAACTCTTCATTAGTTGGACGATCTCTTTAAACACCCTTCTTAAATTTGTTTCAGCAATTACATTGATATCTTGGACTATTCTTAAACCAAGATATCGCATCTCCTTTTTAATTAATGGGTTTCTGCTTACTTGGTTCCATATCATTGCTTCAGTCTTCAGCTCATTCACTGCGTACCCCGACACTTCTCCAAATTCTTTCGCTATACGTAAAATTATTGGCAGTACAACGTCCAAATTGGAGGAGTATATCATGAGGTCGTCTGCATATAATGCGACTTTTTTAACCCAATTACCCTGACAAAAAAATGGAATGTCAGTTGAGTGTCTAATTCTAAAGGCCAAGGGCTCCATGTAAAAATTAAACAGAAGGGGGGGGAGGGAGCAGCCCTGTCTTGTACCTCTAAGAATTTTAAACGGCGAGGATAGCTTTCCGTTCACAAGAACTCTTGCTACTGGTTCTGTGTATATTAGCTTTATAGCTTGACAAAAATTATCTCCCAGATTATATCTCTTTAATACTGAGAATAGATAGGACCATCTCACCTTGTCAAATGCCTTAGAGGCATCCAATGTTGTTATGGCTAGAGGTGTATTAAAAGTTGTTGCGAAATCATAAGTGAGCTCATGGAGGTATCTCCCTTTCACAAAACCTCTCTGATCTCCGTGTATTGTGTCATCCGCTATTTTTGCTAGTCTACTAGATAACATTTTTGTAAAAAGCTTATAGTCTGAGTTTAAAAGAGATATTGGTCTATACGACTCACAAAATGCAGGATCTTTACCCGGTTTCAAAATAAGGATAATCGTAGCATCATTCCACGATTTTGGTAGTTGTATTCCTTGACCTAATATCTCACTCATTACTAAAGTCAAGAGAGGGGATATTACCTCTGTAAGATTTTATACAGCTCCGTTGGAATGCCATCTGGCCCTGCCGCTTTACCCCCTTTGCTAGTTTGGATAAATTTAACTACTTCCTCCTTGGTGATCTCTTGATTTAGAGTTCTTTGTTGACTAGCATCTATAGGTCGAATAGATTCAGCAAGCCAGCCCTCTACCTCAGTGTCTACTATATCATCTTTCTCTTCCATATATAGGACACTAAAAAAATCCTTGAAGGCTTCTTTGATCTTAGTCTCACTATTCAGGGTATCTCCAGTCTGATCTTCCTTGATCTCTTTGATCCTATTTTTGTTTCGTTCGGTCTTAACTTTCCAAGCAAGAAGTTTACCCGCTCCCTCTCCATACTCAAAATGTGCTAGCTTGCTGGCCTCCCATCTCTTTCTTATTCTTATTTCAAGGATCTCAGATAGTTGATTCCTCATGAGTAACTGCTGTTTTTCTAGTTCTACTTTATTCTCCTCCTAGTCTGATCTTTTTATTTCCAAATCTATTTTCTTCATCTCATCCTCTAGCCGTGAGATTTCTCTTCTGTATACCCTATTTCTATAACATGTTACACTGGTGATCCTACCTCTTATAAAAGCCTTTAGGCTGTCCCAGACTATTCCATTTGATGCCAAGCCAATATTGACCGCCATAAACTCTCTAACCTCTTCTTTAAGATTCTCCATTGCTTCACTATCTGTCAATATGGTCCGGTCTAGAGTCCACCTATTCTCTTCACACCTAATACTATTTTTGAGTGTTAGAAAAACTGCTGAATGGTCTGATAGGTGGGCAGCCTTATATTCAATGTCCGAGATATCTTCTCTAAGGCTCCAATCCACTAGGAAATAATCAATTCTAGACCTACTACCATATTTCTTGTTGTGGAAATATGTACCCTGTGAAGTTCCTGCTCTTTCTCTCCAGAGGTCGCACAATGTGTGCTGGGCCATCATATTTTTTAATAATGCACGTGAATTGGGAGTTGGTGTTGTTCTGGTTTTAGTCGATTTATCTAGTTTTAAGTCTAAAACGACATTAAAATCCCCTCCCATACTTATTGGGCCGGGGAAATCTAAAAGATTGGCAAATAGATTTGTTAACGGTTCACAATCATCATGATTTGGGCCATAATAGCCTACTATTGTTAATGTCCTATCATCTATTTTAACATCCGCTATAATCCATCTTCCCCCTTTGTCTGCTTTCGTACGTGTTACCCAAATTTTTGCTTGTTTTTTCACAATTATTGCAATCCCTCTGACATTCCCACTCTGGTCTGTACAAAAAACTTGTTGTACCCATCTTTGTTTTTCAAAGAGATCAAGACATTCCTTTTTCAACAAGTGTGTCTCCTGTAGAACCAAAATTTGTGCAGGAGAGTCTCTGAGGTATTGGAGTAACCTATCCCTTCGGCCCTTCACCCGTAACCCATTAACGTTCCACGTTAATATCTGTATGCAAATATCTCTGATATTGTGGGTTTAATTGCTGATACTGATACTGATATTATGGTGTTTGAGGATTTTTTTTCTTTTTTCCCAAATGCTCCCCACCCTGTGACACCCTACTGCCCCCCCCACCCAGATTCCCCCGGAGAACCCACCCCTGCTTCTTCTTCTTGGACATGATGTTAGTCCAATTAGTCATGGCGGCCGCGTAACGTGCAGGTCGCAAGCTCCGGAGGCTCCCGGCACCTAGCCGATACGACGTGATTATACTTGTTTCTACCCCCCTATAAACCGCTATTTAACTTACCCGAGGGAAATTCGTTCTCCATGTGCGTGTTTTTGGAGATTTTTCCGAGGCCGCTGTCCCCTAGCTCCCTGTACCCGGACGCCGGTCCGCGCTGTGTTTTGGCCGCCCTGGAGCTCAGGAAGAGCCGCAGGGATGCAGCGCGAGGCTATCCCCGAGCGAGCGGTGGCAGCGTCAGCACATATGCTGTAGCCGCGACCTTGGGAGGCTTAGGTGGCTTGAAGGTTAGAGCTCCACGGGAACAGTGGACTGCCATTAACAGCAAAGGACGCCAGGAAGGTAGGGGGGCCATTGCGGGGGTTTTTCTTTTCGGGTCCAGAAAGCAGGCTACAGCGGGGCCCGAGTCTGAAAAAGAGGTGCAGTTGGGACATATAGAAAAACAGATTCCCTATCGTGATTTGGCTGTTTGGTCAGCCTCTCCAGTCTCCTCAGCAGACTCCCCAGTAAATACACAAAATACACAAAAGGATCTCCCTAGGGGGAAAGCAAGGCAAGAAATAAAAAAGAGAGGCAAAAAACAAAAGAAAAAAGGAGAGCTTGCAGAGCCAAAAATTAAAATTACACCATCCCTGCGCTTTTTTTTTAAAGTTCAGACAAAAGTACTTGACCTAAAAGGGCCACCATTATCGAATTAGAGACTCGGAGGACTCAGGGGACTCAGAAAACATTCAGAAGCCCCTAGCTGGTACTACCACAGACACCATACCCTTAGTTATGGAGAGTGGCGAGAAACCCAATCAAGATATTGCTGAAAAAAGTGCTAAAAGTACAACTTTTGATAACCTTGATACTCCTGTTGAAATAACAAACCAGAATGGTGACAACACTCGGGGTACCCAAGATAAAGGAGATAATGAGCGGGGTGACAATGGTGGCAGACCAGATACAAGTATTACAAGTATTACAACTTCTGGGAATCCGGGTGGACCTTCGGGAGGACCTTTGGTCAATCCACTAGAGGCAATGATGGGAAACTTAACTGCAGAGATCAGAAATGGGTTTTCGGTATCAGAGGCAAATCAGCGCGAAATCTGAGGGTTTTGTGAGACGCTGGAAAAGAAATTAGATATGCTATCTGACAGAACAGAAATCCTAGAAGACACAGTAGAGGAGTTAAAAAAAGACCTTGCTAGTAATAAAACGGAACTTCAGGCACTGCGCAAAGAGGAACAGAGCCTTCAGGAAAAAGTTGAGCACCTGGAAAATAATTCTAGGAAAAATAATTTGAGGATATTAAATGTACTGGAAGGTAAAGAGAGAGACGACTTAAAATCATTCGTGGTAGCTCTCATAAAAGCTGCAGTTCAGGTGGAGGAAAGTGAAGCAGATATCGCTAAAGACATACAAAGAGTACATAGGGATCCCTTCAGAAAAACCCAGGGAAGAACAAAACCAAGGAAGATCCTCATCAATTTCCAGACTTATGCACTCCAAAAAAAAATATTGATAGCTGCATTAAAATTTAAAACACTGAAGGGTCCTGACTTCTCTTTTGGAATACGATCAGATTTATCGTGAGCCACCCTAGACAGACAGTGGGAACTGGGCAGGCGCATGGATGCCTTTAAAAAAGCTGGGGCAACTGTGCAACTTAAATTTCCAGCATCTCTGCGAATAATGCTTAATAACAAAATGCATATGGTTAGGAGTACAAGGGAAGAAGATGACCTACTAGAAAGTATTAAGGGAGGCGGTAGGGATAGTTAGGTAAAATAGAATTAGTGGGTATTCATTAGACACGTATATTGAACTTTGAACTTGACACATACACTGAATTTTATAGCTATTTCATTTGATGAGGCTGGGAGCGGGGAGCTAACGGAGCAAAGGACGAATAAATAAATAAATGTTGATCTTATCTAATTGGGGACTTTAAATACAACCATACCTTCCCTAATGGCAATCTGTACATCCTCACTGAAATACTCCTCGCCTCAACATGTCCCATGACATGTCTTCCAAATGGACTCTGCCTGGTCATCTAAGCTTTCAACAAGAGTTGGTGTTTACCAAAATTAAACATTTATACTCACAATAAACAATGTTTGGAGCCTACAATCTGTAAAAATAATAACTCTACACCATCAATTTGTCATAAACCACAAAGAGTACAGTTTAGCTGAAAGGACTACATATACCATGTTGTACTATCATAACCCACTTCTTAGCATCTCAAGGAGAGTGAGTTAAAGTCACTAGCACATGCTGTCTTCAGATATGCACCCGCAACAAGTACATCCACTGGAATGGCATAATGAGGAATGTGTTGTCTTCTAAAGGAATGTAATGGTGTGCTAACAAGCTGCAGTTACTTGACTGACACACAGTGAGACAATCTTTCTAAACACACACATTCTTACCTGTTATAAATGGGATCAGTGAGGCATGTGAGACCATACCACTGTTCCTCTCATCCATGTATATCTAGATCAGTGAACATGACAACGTGATCATCCAAATATGATAACCTCAATGCTCACACTGAAGAGATTCTACAGCACATATATTAGCATGGTTGAACTAATAATAGGCAGATACTCATGCCCATACTCCTCATGAATTAGTATCACACCTGTGCCACACAAGGATGAACATGGCCAATCCAATACCTTTCAATATCAGTATGCAACAAATGCAAAGACTTATTGTTGGGGCCCTGTGTCAACTGATCAATGGTAAATAATGATACATTGGGATAAGTAGGGTAAATGTGTTCCTTTGCCCCTGAGTGGCCTCATGTGTTGAGTGTGAGTGCAACCACACTTTACATCTATTGTACATTGTGCACACAAATATTTTGCAAACGTATCAGAGCACACAACCTGAAACAAAGCTACACCTCCCAGGGAAAAAAGATATGGGAGACTTATGGGCATGAAACTTTGAAAGTAGTTAACATAAGTGAGCTGTATGAAGTGCCACACTTACCAAGTAGTCAATGCCAATGATGATGGACGTCCTCAAGGCAGGTGTAGATACATGCATCATTTTTAGCCAGCCAACGACAATGACCCCCTTGCACAATGGTGCAAGAGTGTGTGCCGTAGTACCAGGCACAAGTGTGTGTACCAGCACAGCCATGGATCATCAATCAGTAGTGACAAAACTACACAACCTATGCCTTATTTTATTTTTTATTATTTATAGAGTTTTATAAGCGTGAATATGACCCAAAAGGGTATCAGAGCGCTTCACAAATGATCAGGGACAAAATCGAAAGCGACAAGTATGTCAGAACAACAAGCGTATGCAAGATACAGGTGAACACAAGAGGATATATCGCAACACCGCAAAGAGAATATACCTGAGCATAATAAAGCAATAAAAAATAATAATGTTGCAAACAGCCATACGATCAGGAATGAAACAGGATGTAGCCACGCCCGTCTGGGAGAGGAAGCCCTTGCAAGGAGGAAAACAAATGTGTGGTGGAAGCATCCTAACATGATACCAAGGGCGGAATAGGTACAGTTTCAGTTCACTTTCACACAGAGTGCTACAGTAGGAGGTGTACTTGTGTTGTGGCTTGTGTACTCTCACCAAATGTGACCCACTAACAGTGCGTAAAGTCTGGAAAAGTGTCCATACTTGATTCAAATTTGAGGTAGACTAACAGTTGGCCATAGGCCTCTGACAATGCAACATATAACCTTCAAATGCTGCAGGTCAAAAGCTACAACATGTAATCAGCTCAACTTACTCAATGTTACCAACTCTTAAATATGAAAATGTTGCTCGGTTATGAATTTACCTTAAAAAAATGAAAACAACAAGAGGCATTTGGCAAAACAATAACAAGTTGCTTTAATTAAATGCAGCGGCCGGGAGAGCATCAACAGAGTCGCGTCTGAAGACAGTCTCAATGTACAGAAGTTTTGGCCGATCATGTATACAGTTTGTGAGGTACTATAAAGCGGTTTCACATTCTTAGAGAACATGTGGGTAAGGGCCTAATCATAAATCATGAATACAACCATCTTATAAAGGACACAGGTGCTCTCGACCTTGGGAGAGCTAGTGTGGGCCAGTGTGTATGAGTCCAGATGTCCGGCATGGGGAATCACGTGATCACTACGTGTGGTGTGCATGCTGTGTCCTGATTGGCTGAGTGTTCCTGACTACATGTGGTGCCTAACTTTGTGGTATTTTGGGAATGTGTGCCTTTGGCCAAACGTATTTTATTGGGGCCAATTTCTTTGGATCTGTTTGTGGTTTATAACTGCCTATCTGTGGGATCGATATAGATTTTCCATGGTTGCGCATTTGTCTTCAGGCTAATTGTAACCCCACCTGTGACCTATCAATCGATAGGCCTGGGTTTGGGTTACAGGGCCTGCCTGACCACGTATCTCTGACTTCGGGTGGATGGGGAGGTCATCTTGGGTGAATTCGACAGCAATGATACGAGTGTGTTATGGCATGTACATAGATCATGGTGGTCATTGATGTCATATTTACCAACATTCTCATTATTATGCATACAGTTGTCATAGAGTATATTGACATTGATTTTACTGGTATTGACATTGTTATGTGTGCATAGTTTATGGCGTACATCAACATTGCATTTATTGCTATTGACATCGTCATGCGTGTATAGTTTATGGCATACACCGAAATTACATTTATTGGTATTGCCGCTGTTGTGCATGCATATATCATGGTGTACATTGACAACACACTCACCGATATTAACAAAATGATGATGAACTAGTGTAACTTGAAATATTTATTATTTATCTAAACTACCTACAGCTACCTAGCCTACACTAACTAACCTAAAAACTAGCCTACACTAACTTAACTTAACTTAAACTATCTTAGTAGTATACACACAAGACAAGCTAAACATCAACCCCCACCCCCTTTATACACATAGATTGGCACAATACAAAAGCAATTACATCCTAAACATTTACTATCCTAAAAAAAAATATATATTTTTTAGTATTTTTTTATTGCCAAAACACACTAAACATCATTCCCCCACCCACTAAAAACACCGAACATCATAAAAACATACTTAAAACTACTACCTACTGTAGTGTGGATTGTGGCCTCATGGTCGACATTGCTAAGTTAGCTTGGGCCTAGCTGCCATGATGCCTCTTTTGCACACGTTACTCCGTGACTTTGTTTTTCCAGACTCTGCTTGTGACCGTTCTCATTAGAACTGTCTGCAGTTCTGCCTTTCACCTTTTCTGATGTTCTCTGTGGTTTTCGTCTGCACACAATGTACAACGTCGAAAAACAACGTCCCTTGTTGTTGCTGTTCAGGTCAGCCCTTCGCACTTAGATATAACATGAAACACAGCTGCACTGGAGAAATTCGGGTGCTTTTAATATTGTGATCTCCCTGTTGGAGACACACTTGGAGAAAAACCTTTCCAGGGAGAAGAGCTGTGCTTGTCCGATGATGTAAACCTTGCATCTAGTTCTTGAGGTATGGGGGTCCCACTGACAAAGCCCAGAGGTCTTCTATTTTTATAATAAACTAGTTACTAGCACAGGGAGGGTGGCAAGGCCTTATAGTCCTTTATCCACTGTCTTTATAAAATGCTGTCCCTGTTTGTATTCTATGGAATTGTAACAATGCTTACTGTTTTGTCTTTATGCATTATGCTGCTAGTACTGGCACGTGTACTGTGTTTTAGAGCACGTTAGTTGAAATAAACATTTTAAACTATGCTGTGTCTCTGAATACGCACCTTGTGGCAAGTATGAGTGAGTAATGAAAGAGTGTTCTTGCTCCCGCGATTCCTGAAAGAGTCCGTGTTCTGGGATGTCTAATCATTGGTAGCTTCGCTGTAGTACGGAGAACAAATGAGACACTATAGCTAGTCGGATTGGGATTTTGGGCACTAAGGTGGATGGTTGCTACACCACTATACACCGAGGTCCTGTTTTCCTGCGCATAGTTCTGTATATGTGCAGAGTCCCCGCAACATGGCGCCACCAACGTTTGGTCGACATCTTATCTGCGAGACGCTTGAGTAGTGCTTGTGCTTGTCCACAATACCCCTCACTTCTGTTTTCGGTAACGGATGTGTGGGTGTAACCTCCTATATTGTTGTTTTTATAGGTTCTTTCAAGCTTGAAGTTATTAAAAGGTATTGTCTTTATTATTACCCTATATTGCGCTGCCACGCACTAGGTTGTTCTTCATTCTTAGTCTTGATGGCTGTGAATATAAATATCCCGGCACATAGCTGCGCCGCGCTCCGTGCTCATTTAACAGCCTATGGAGTACCTGACGCGGGTGTTGCCCTCATCTTTGTGGTACAAGCTGATCCGGCTTACCACTTTGAGGTATTTTACTCATGGGTCACTTTTCCGGCTGTGGAAGGAGCTGATAATTTGTTCCACGTTTACGCTCCCACGGCCCTTCCTAATGTTTATCGGCCTTATCAGGCTCTTGAAGTTCCGCTCACGGAATGGCAACACCGTGTTTGGTTTAATGGCGCCCTCCCACACCCGGTCACCCCTATTCGTTTAGGCCCTTTATCGATAGAGGGGGCCGCTTGGCCTGTTTTGGCTGGGTTTACCCCGCATCCACGTTATTTAGTGGTTCCAGTAGATGAACTGCGCGTGATGCATACGTCTTTGGTCCGTGTGCACAGAGCCTTAGTACAGTATGTCACAGGCAACATCCAGATGGCCCCTCCTGGAGTTGCGGCGCATCCAGCTGGACTTGGCGGTGTGACTATAAGTCCCGTCATGGTTAATTCGGTGATGGGCAAACGCCGACAGAATAAGGATGATTTGCCTTATTGGCTTGCTGAAAAATTTGACCAGCCGGAGGCGGTGTTTCCAAATACCTCTCCTGTGGAAAAACACAGGATTTTGACTATAAGTTTGCCAAAAGATTTAATTCCTGAGTTGACAGAATGCAACAACTGGGGTAAGGTATTTGTGGCAGTGTATGCGAAGTGTTTCGGCACTCCATCCATGACGGTCCTCCCCGCCGTGATTAAGCGTGTTCAAGACGAACATGGCCCAGAAGCGGCTGTAGAATTGGGGATGAGACTAGTGGGAGTGTTCGATGTTGTGGCTGATCTGATCCTTTAGAATGTCAAGGGTGATGCAGTTAACTTTCAAGTTGCTAATGCTTTGGCTTTAGTCCCAGAACTGGACAAGCCTTGCGAATTCCCGAAAATTATTGCACAGGCTTATAAAACCATTGGCCGCAATAGTTTGGGAGTTAAGCCTTTTGCTAAAACGCAAACTCAACCTCAACCACAATAAACATCTCAGTCTGGTAAAGAGGAGAAACCGTTCTTTTCTAAAAAGAACTGGAAGTTAAAGAAACAGGGTAAGCAACAACCAAAACCAGGGTCGCGTGCTGCGTCACCGGTTTCCGTATCTTCTGAACGCACATATGATTTGCGCGACCGAGCGAGAATTAAGTCTCCTGATAGATTTCAGGTTCCTGACCAGCGTTCTCCTCATTCTTCACAGGCACCATCGACCTCACAGGCTGGTGGAGGAGATCGCCAGGAAAGAGGCAGGGGTTGTGACGCCCCACAGGGACGGGACCAACCATGACAACCTGGCAAAGGGAAACAAGAAGAGTTTCCACGTTCTCGACCGCAGTTTCAGAAGAAAAAAGTTGTGGCTTTAACAGCGAGATATGCCACAGATGGTGAGAACGAGACTCCTGAATTGGACGTGGGCAGTGACGCTGCTAGACAGCGCCACGGAAGTTACCATAGTGCGGGAGGCACTACGTCCTCATGTGGAGGCGACAGCAACTGACACTTTCATTACTGTCGAGACAGCTGACACCCGAGTGGCACCCTCTGACAGACTATTTAATATTGTCCTTCAGATTGAAGGTGACATTGAGCGTGTTATTAAAGGGATCTTTTGGGAAAATCTGACCTCTTCTTACGACATTTTATTGTCAGAGGCAGATTGGCTGCCCCCATTTGTTCTCGCTGCTCCTAGAGGGGAGGAAGTAATCCTTCCGAGCTTTTCTCGTCATGTCCCCAAGGACAAAGCAGAGGCTTTCGCAGCGGAATGGGCTGTAGCACAGGCACCGGCACTGTACCGTAATCACGTGGGCTGGGATGAGGATTCTCCCCCCCATGAAATACCATTGCGGTCTCTGCCACAGCCTCAACCCCAATATCCCCTCCGGCGGGTAGCTAAGGGTCCCGTTTCCGACATTCTGACACAGTTAGAATATCAAGGAGTAATTGAAACATGCGTGTCACCAATGAATAATCCTCTTTTTGCGGTTTCTAAACCCGATGGGTCTTACCGCTTGGTTTTAGATTACCGGCATTTGAACTCTCATTGTCGAACCTTTGCGGTACAGAATACCCATAGTTCTGCGATTGTAGACAGTCTTGTTCGTAAAAAATATAAAACGACACTTGACCTTTCCAATGGATTTTACACACACAATTTGTCCCCTGACTGCAGTCAATGGACCGCGTTCAGTTCCGGTGGATAACAAATAAAATTTTGGCTTTTGCCAATGGGCTACAAGAACAGCCCGGGGGTCTTCTCGGCCCGTGTTGTCTCTTTGTTGGACAGCATAGACCCAGATGCGTATTCGTACGTGGATGATATTTATCTGACAGACGACGAACTATGGCCGCATCTTTCCCGAGTAGACCGCATTATTCTTGAGTTTGCGGTCTTAGGTTACAAATTTAATTTTGCCAAATCTCACATCGCAGAATACACAGTGTTGTTTTTGGGCTACGAGCTCAACAATGAAGGTAGGGGCTTAGCTCCCCACTTCCTGGAGAAGTGCGCACTTCTGCGCCCTCCAACAACCCTGAAAAAACTTCAGTCTTTGCTGGGATTTTTGAATTTCGGGCGTTCTTACATTCCCGAATATGCCCAGCGTATCAAGCCTCTCTATGCCTTGATACAACCAACCTTTTCAAAGTCATGCTGGCTTCCGGAACATTCGCTTATTCTGCAATCTTTGCAGTCTGATCTACTTGAATCTAAGTTCTTGTTGACTCGTGATAACCACATGAACCTGGTGATTAGAATTGTACCAGGCGCAGTGGGTTTCACGTACTTGACGTTTAACAAAGGTGACGCAGTACCTATTGCCTACAAGTCGCATCTTTACACTTCTGCCGAGTTGCGCTTTTCAACTGTGGAGAAAGTTTTGACTGCAGTGCAAATGGCGATTCTTAAAGAACGCGCACTGGCACAGGGTAAACGCATCTTGGTAGTAACACCCTTTCCTGCCCTAGAGGCTGTGACAACGGCAAGTGTACCAAACTCTAAAGCTTTGCACCCCCGTTGGATACAATGCGCAACTTCTTTGACATCCCCGGATGTCACCTTTATCTTTGATTCCTCTCTTCAGACACAGGAGTTCTTGCAGTATGAATTTGTTCATCCTCCTCCTCTGTCTTTACTGCCGCTTGAGGAGTACAAATGTATCATTTACACCGATGGTTCGGCGCAACCGTCCACGGGTTCTAAGCATGCTTATTCAGCAGCATGTGCTATTGTGGCAGGTACTATGGTGAACGGTGAGTTCAAATCCAGTGTTGTGCACATGCAGGCACTGGGAGACAGTACCGCCCAATTGGCCGAGCTGCGTGCTTTGGTGCACGCACTTGAGTTTGCAGACCCGGATGTGACTACACTTATTGTATGCGACTCTTACTACTGTGTTCAGTCTTTTAATGACAACTTATTCTTTTGGTCTCAGAACGACTATAGAGATTCTAAAGGCAGTGCAATTAAGCATAAAATGCTTTGGGTTTGAGTAGCTGATCTTAAACAACGTCTGCCTCTCACACAGGTGATTCACACTCTTGGCCACCAGCGTGTGGGCGCACACGTGGTCGGTAACAATTTGGCGGACGAGGCTGCCAAATCAGCAGTAGCCACGTGCTCAGTAGCAGCCGTTACAAGATCCATGACAAAAATAGATAGTGAGATTTTGGCAGCTATTGCTGCAACTAAGGAAGGTTCTAATTACCCACAGGGTTTCCCTTCTAAGTACTCTTATCACTTAAGTCCCGACCAGGTTCCTTATGTAAGAATTCCGGACGTTGGTGATCGGCTGATTCCCAACGCGGACCGCAGAAATTCTTCGATAACAGCCGCACACGAAGGCTTGGCTTCGGCCCATGCTGGCATGTCTGCAACTGTTTCACTCTTGCAGCAGCGTTATTGATGGCGTGGTTTATACAAACAGACCCGTAATTATGTCCTTTCTTGTGACATCTGTCAGCAAATTAAGCCCTCTACGGTTACACGTCCGCCACAAGCACAGCTCTGCATTTCTAATAAACCTTTTGGTTG
This sequence comes from Calotriton arnoldi, assembly GCA_963921515.1. NCBI lineage: Eukaryota > Metazoa > Chordata > Amphibia > Caudata > Salamandridae > Calotriton > Calotriton arnoldi. The sequence continues at coordinate 743,893 of CAWUFW010007206.1, forward strand.
TGTATATCTTGATCACTGCAGTCCATTTTCTTCTGATACTGCATATAAATACATCTTAGTTTCAGTTGATTCGTGCACACGTTTCATCTGGGTTTGGCCACAACGCAGTGCTGACGCTCGAAATGTCATCAGGGATTTGCGTGTCTTTGTGGGAATTTTTGCCTGTGGCACCTTCCATTCCGACCAAGGTCCAGCATTCGCCTCTAAGGCGTACAAGGACCCGATGAGGTCTTTGGGGGTGCTGCTGCAATTTTCGTCTCCATACAGGCCTGAGGGCAACTCAATTGTGGAGCAAATGAACCGTGACTTAAAGCAATCCTTGACAGCTAGAGTCTTAGGTACTGGCAGGAACTGGCTGGCCCACTTGTATGGCGTGCAACGTGCACTTAATAATCTCCCTAGAAGATCTCTGGGTGGGCGGACCCCATACGAAATGCTCTTTGGCATACAGATGTTTGTGCCAGACCTTGATGGTCTAGACATGGCGGCAACTGCCACAATCTTTGACGTAAATAATCATTCTACTATGTTACAGGACTTACAAGAGACCCGTGACAGACTTGCAAGCGAACACTTACCCTCAGCCACAGACGCAGCGCTGCAGATTCCGGATGCCGGCTGGCTTCCAAAGATTGGAGATCTGGTCCGAGAGAAGGTGGAGAACAAAAAAGAATTTGGCCCCTCTTATCGTGCACCGGTTCCAGTTCTTGGCTTGAAGGGTACTCGTACAGTCATCTTACCACCGCTTCCTGGTCGCAAAGACAACAGATACATCTCAGTGGACATTGTCAAGCTACAACATCTGGCCGATTCTGAATAGTGTAACACCTGCGGTATCATGTCCAGCAATTTCAAGAAATCCTGTTCGTGGCCCTCCAGTCTCCACATGTGCCGATGTTACCATTGGGATGGTCGCTTTGCCAGATCGCCTGCTCAACCTCCCGGCTTCCTCCTGCAATGAGGAAACTGAGTATACTTACCCCGCAAGTGAGTCAGTGGCTCATTTGCCTACAACACCACTGAACCCGTCTCGTTTTTCCTTTGATTCGTCTTCCACCTCATCATTTGTCCCGAACAAATTCAGAATTTTTGTATCCTGGTTCAGAGACAATTTTTTGGTCCCTCCATGGACATACATCTGGTTGGTGCTATTTCTGATTTTCCTGTTCATGTCCATTGGCTTTGTGACAGTTTTTTTCTTGCTCATCAATGGTCACTACTTGCCAGAACGCTCTGTGGTGAACTCTGTGGCTGGAACTTTGGCTCCGCATTCTTCTTCACACATCATGATGCGTGACCACACATTTGTGAACATTTCCGCCTTTCCGGTTGCAGATGGCATCGTATGGGATGCAGTGAAGTTCCAAATTCATGGACCGACAGAAATTATTAATGTCCCAAATGTGCTTCGTGTTTCCATGGGTGATGTGGTAAAAAGGAATATTCATTCAGATGATTGGGATGTGCATGCAATTGAATCGTTATTTTCTGATTTGAAATATTATGCTGCTTTTAATGCTGAGGATTTGTACTTAAATTCAGCTAATTATGCCGATTTATATTGTTACCAACATTATGGTAATCATTTTTTGCATAAACCGAGTACACTTTGAGGTAGTTTCAATTATACCCAGTGGGAACATTGCCCGACCCCTCTGCAAGGTAGCTCCCAAACACTGATAAATAAATTTACTTACTTTACAGACTTTGATAGGTCAAACCTAGGGTCCTATTATTTTACATTGAACATTTCTTCAAATCCAAAGGTGATGTTGACCCACACCAAATTGCTATATTCCAGTTCCTTTATGGACACATTAGCTGTTGGTGGCTATGAGCACTGGAAAAACACCATTGATTTGAAATCTATTTGGGGCACTAAATCCTGGCAGGTACACGGTACAGTAGCCTTACACCGCGCTTGCCTTATCCCGACCCAGATATTATTTTTAAATAGTACTATATACCAAACAACTTGTTTTGGTTTGGCGACTTCCAAACAATTGAATCCACCTACCACTCCTGCGTTGTCTTCATGGCCGAGCAGGAGCTTGCATTTAAATTTTTCCCTTGATAGATTGCAAGCTTTGTTTCAAAATAACTCATTTAATGTCTCTGCACTAGATCGTTCGGCCTGGTTGGTGTGGCCCATAGCTTCTAATGCCTGCCAACTGCGTTTTCATAACTCTGCTCCTGGTTACAAACAGGATAGACCAGATCCACGTTTTTCTGATTCACATTCAATTACAACATATTCGGTTGGTAAATTATGTAAACAGTGGTTGCAGAACTCTACCTTAGATTCAGTAAAACAACATTTATCCCTGCTATCCAGCAACATCGATCTGGCCGACATTGTTCTAGGACCTAGAGGTCCAAGAGTCCAAGACCTAAAAGATTTGTTTATGCGACTTACAATGAAATCTGGAAGCTTTCACAAATAGAAGCTGCTTCCCGTTTACGGGAAATAGATCAAGCAAATCTGGAAAAAGTGCTTGCTGTTGTCGACAATAGTATTAACACCCTGTCTTCCCACATTTACACATTAGAGAATATTGTTTCATCTGTTGTTGATATTGTACAGGATGACGTGTCTGTGTTAATCATGGTCAGAATCTATTGCGTTCAGTAATGCAGTTTGCATGGACTTTGCAGACTCTGAAAATGGGGAAGGTTCCATGGCATTACTTAAACACGTCTGCATTGTTCTTGCCGTTTAATTTGACTGAGAAACAGCAGTTCATGTCCATGAAAGATGCAACATACACTCTTCTACATATCGAAAAAATAGATCCTTTACCATTCTCTGTGGCGGAGACTGACTCTACAGTGTGGCTAGTACACAGGGTTATCACTTTGCCTTTTTCCTTATTTGAATTCAGTTCATGCATAAAACATTATCCTGTTGGCCGTTTTGAGCCTTTGGGAAGTGCTTTTTGCATGAACTTTGGTCCCTACCTTTCACATACAGATGCCTTAGGGATGACAAGGAGGTATTTCTCACAGGAGAGTCTTGCGATGCTACAGTGGGTCATTCCCTTGTTTGTAAAAACATTAAATTGCACGGGGCTTGTAATGTTTCCGCCTCGAATCTTGCATGTGTTTTAAAGGGCATTCCTGTTCCGGTTATATCGCCTACTTTCACGATGCTTGCTAATGGTAGCTATCTGCTTTCAAATAATCAAGATTGCTGTGGGTTGCAGGCTGGCATACCCTACATTGTAACAGTTTCGCATCGCGTAGTGTGCTGCAAAAATTTGCTTTTTCCACCGCCGCGTGGGAAGTTAGATAGTTCCATTTGGCCTTACATACCAACTTTGAAGGCAGATTTCAATAAATTGAGCAGAATAAAGGCGCTATTATTAAACCAGGAGGTTATGCTAACTTCCGCACGGGAGACCTTCGTCCTCCAGGTGGCCAGCACCCACAGTGAAATACAGGCCCTTTTAAACACTAACCTCCCCCAACATTTCGGTGAACTGATTCACCGTATATTTAATGCATCTAATACCAATGGCCTTGTACACTTTTTTAAAGTTGTGGGCTCTGGCTGACGTCCTTCCAGACTATATTTGGTGTAATACCGGCTTTTATTCATTCTATTTTTTCCAGCGTCTTTGGTGGCTTCCCATTGATCCTAGCCTTAGCTGCTGGAATATTGCTTTTACTGTGCCTGTTGCGCAATGGCTGCACCTCTTGAGGGCCTACACAGCCCAGGGCGACTGCGGATGCTCCGCAACCGCATGATTGACAGCTTCGGTGTACTGCCGCTGGTGACACTCAGCATGGCTTATGGATTATCTTTTCGCTTTGCGTATTTCACTTGCGTGCAACCTGTGATGTCCTGCTTACGATGTCCGTTCTCTTGGTCCTTGGATGTTTGCCTCTCCAATATGTCTTGTTCTGACCCAGATTTCGACCAGTTGATGGGCCCCCTAATGGCCCATGAACGGGAATGTTCCGGTGACGGATTAATGGCGCGTGCGGCTGCACTTGGAGTCTTGGCACAATGGGATATCTGTGCGGCTGCTCAGAATCTCCTACAACAAAGTTATATTGAATATCACGCAAGTTGTCCCGCAATGCTGATCGCTGCTCCCTATTGTGAGGAACATGAATGCAGTTTTGATTTGCTGAACTGGATGGCATCTCTTTTTTCAAACGATGACAATGATGTCTTTTTGGAAGGTGTTGCTGACTTCTGCGCATACACTCTGATGGATTAGTGGTGTTGGCTCTCAATAAACTGCATATCCGGATTTTCTTTATCCTCTTTGATTGACCTTTTTTTTTTTTTTTTGCCCTATTTCGATTTTTATCCCATTTTTTCCAAAAACGTTTCCCACCTATAGACGTTTACATTCTGCTCCATCTATTTGAACTCTGTTTTCGTCCTATGTCTTGACCTATGGACTGGCCAGGGGAGGGTGTAGTGTGGATTGTGGCCTCATGTTCGACATTGCTAAGTTAGCTTGGGCCTAGCTGCCATGATGCCTCTTTTGCACACGTTACTCCGTGACTTTATTTTTCCAGACTCTGCTTGTGCCCGTTCTCATTGCAACTGTCTGCAGTCCTGCCTTTCACCTTTTCTGATGTTCTCTGTGGTTTTCGTCTGCACACAATGTACAAGGTCGAAAAACAACGTCCCTTGTTGTTGCTGTTCTGGTCAGCCCCTCGCACTTAGACATAACATGAAACACAGCTGCACTGGAGAAATTCGGGTGCTTTTAATATTGTGTTCTCCCTGTTGGAGACACACTTGGAGAAAAACCTTTCCAGGGAGAAGAGCTGTGCTTGTTCGATGATGTAAACATTGCATCTAGTTCTTGAGGCATGGGGGTCCCCCTGACAAAGCACAGAGGACTTCTATTTTTATAATAAACTAGTTACTAGCACGGGGTGGGTGGCAAGGCCTTATAGTCCTTTATCCACTGTCTTTATAAAATGATGTCCCCGTTTGTATTCTATGGAATTGTAACAATGCTTACTGTTTTGTCTTTATGCATTATGCTGCTAGTACTGGCACGTGTACTGTGTTTTAGAGCACGTTAGTTGAAATAAACATTTTAAACTATACTGTGTCTCTTAATACGCACGTTGTGGACAAGTATGAGTGAGTAATGAAAGAGTGTTCTTGCTCCCGCCATTCCTGAAAGAGTCCGTGTTCTGGGATGTCTAATCATTGGTAGCTTTGCTGTAGTACGGACAACGAATGAGACACTATAGCTAGTCGGATTGGGATTTTGGGCACTAAGGTGGATGGTTGGTACACCACTATACACCGAGGTCCTGTTTTCCTGCGCATAGTTCTGTATATGTGCAGAATCCCCGCAACATTACTAAAATGTATAAAACCTAACACTAACCTACACTATACCTATACTAAACCCTAACTAACACTGTGCCTTATAACAGTATAAAAAGGATTGGGAATGTCCAGAGGGAGAGCCCTATAATAGTGCAGATATCTGAACCATGCCCTCCTGCACAGTTTTCATCAGTTCCTGCAGGCTTGCCTGCACTTGCTCGATGGCATGCATCCTCCGATTGATCTTCTTCAATTCCCTGATGATGCAGGACTTGAATAGTGTGCCCTTTGGACATCTGGGCCTCCTGGGTTGTGTGATTTGCTGCTGTGAGACAGGAGAAGGTCCGGCTGTGGCCTGTGGTTGGGGCGACTGCTGCTGCTGTTGGACAGCCTTCTGGACTTCCAGGAATCCGCTGTCTTGGCCCATTCATAGAGAACATCCATCTTCCTGTGTGCCTTGGCAATGTGAGGTGTGGCAGTAGTGTTCTTTGCGCAATGTAAAGGTCTTCTCCTTGTCAGCTATCATATTATCTAGAGAGGTTAAGGAAAACATATTAGCTCAAGTTGTAAATGTACATGATGTGTGAACAAATAGACTGACATTGTTTTACAGTCATATGTGGCTGTCCAGACCAACCACAGATTTTGAGACAGAGATTTGGACACCATGCCTTCCATACAAAGACATCTCCCACTCAAACAAGGCAAACTGAGTCAAGTGTGGTCAGTGTAGGGGTACAATATGGAAATGTAGTCACAATATGATTACAACTATATCATTCTGAACAGTGAGTCACACTCAAGATGAAGTGGTTATTGGAATATTTACACATGGTCCATATATTGAAACTTTGGGTTTTGGTATTGCATCATGCAAGTGGGTTGTACCTTGCTCATCAACATACGTGAAAGTTGATAAGGTAAGCCAGTCCAGGTAGTGTACCTCTTCATTGCATAACTCATCTGGAGTTACACAACCCAGCACACGTTGCTGACTTAACTTATCAGTGTTAGGTAGCCAATACAAGGATGAAGGGTTGTTAACCAACCCCAACAAAACAGCACTGGAGTTTCATTTCACCAATTTACCCTCATGCAAATGCACAGAAATCTGATATATAGTTTTTTTTTATATAGCGCAAACTTGATCCGAAACTATCAGGTCGCTTCACATGAGCACCAGTTGCGTTACATTAGGACAACGTCATTTTTGTAATGCACAGGGAGATGATTTGCCCAGAATCACAGGATGTTGAGCATTGTTGCCGAGACTCAAACCCGGTTCCCCAGATTTGAGGTCAACCACCCTAGCCATTAGGCTACATCCTCTCCCCATATAGCATCTCGTATATACTTGTAGCTATACAATGTAGATCTTTACTGAAACCTATTTCTGTACACCCATTATCTCAGGGCTGCATTCGTCAGAACACATTTCAAAATGAGACACAGCATCTCAGTAGAGTGTGTATGCACTATGGCTTACTCTACTGTACAAACACTTTGTGGCGTATACTGCAGGGACACTTGAATCATGATGCAGGTTTACTGCATTGGTGCTAGCCAGTCTAAATTAGCCCACAAGAACATGCACAGTCTATTAGGGTGTATGCTGCCAACACAGTGCATTCCTGCACGTTAACGTTTACACAGTGCAGCAAAATTACTATTTACCTTTCATTGTTTGAATTCCTCCCAGAAATGAATCATAGGGGATATAAGTGGTATGATGTTGGCAGGTTAAAGCTAAATCCATGTGCAGACTAGTGCGTTTGTCCAGGTGGCCACACCATGCCACTTAGACTGAATTGAGGCATTGAGGCCTATTGGCGCTCCATATTTTTAACTGCAATTACATTAGCATAATGTGCTCCAAATTACACACTTTACACAAAGATATGAAGGCTGACATCCAGTTAAGACCTGCAAGTCATATGACCGAACCCTGCCATGTGTACATCCACACTCGTAATGTGCATCAGTCAGGCATTCTGGTAATTATTTCTACAACAGCATGGTTACCTGGAGTAGCAGGCCTATATCCCTACAGTCTCCAGGGCATCAGTGTAAATGTTCCTCTGTCACACCATTCCACATAGTGATGACATAGAGTACTCTGAGGGAGGCTCGAGTACCCCTGAGGCTGGATTACAGCAGCCATGCCTCAGAGGATAAGTGATGTAAATGAAGTTTTTTTTACTCCTTTTGCGAATGCACTAACATAAACACATGTTGACATGTCTTTTGTTTTCTGTCATGGCTCCAATCTATAATGTGCCTTTACTTTGCTCTATCACAGCTACATTCGCAGCATCTATCAATGTAAAAATGGTTAGATTGTGATGCGTACCCTGCTGACACTGTCCTACATAATTTAACAATTTGCCATTTGATGTGACACACTGCTACAGAGACAGATATGTGTCAACAATAATTTTAAGTGTTAAACAGCAGGCATCTTTAGCCACACCTATGGTCAATCACACTGGAATTAAGTAGCAGGTTTGAGGATAGTCTGCTGATTGATGAAAGAATATATGTGGCAGATTAACACAACATTTTTATTACTCTGATTCCATTACACCATCCTGTTTATACTTGGTAACAGTGTATGTGTATAATCATTGCACATCATCAGCACCTGTGTCATACACAAATATGGACATATGCAACCGAAACCTGCCCGGACAGGCTTAGCGACGTTCAATTAACTTTGCTGCTAATTCTGTTTCAACAAGATTTGTTATGTGAGTGCCATTTGTGGTACAACCAAATTGGAATTTGTTGAACATCTGCTGATCATGCATCAGATGATGATACATTTGCCAAATGCATCTAGACTATAGATATGCTAACATCACCACAGATATTAACATGCGTGTATCCTGCAGGCCTTCAGACATTGCCCCTACATTCTCTTTTTAAAAAAAAAAATTATTTGGAGAAAGTATGCAAAGTACAAAAATATACATTCATGAGTAGTTTTAAAAACCGATATAGCTAATATATAATTACGCAAGAGGTTATTTTTCAACATTTCATAGATATTACGATACAAATAAGATAAAATCTCTAATCAATTATTTTCTGTCACAGAAGACACGATCTAAAACCATGGTTCGGCCTGACTCCTTACATGACGGATTGCTTGTAATCCATTTCTTCATAGGAGCCCAAATTGCCCTACCTCTCCTGCTTGCATCACAGCCTTTACATTTATATAATGATTTCTCAAGGTGATATATAGCTAGCAAGCGACCTAACCAAGCCTGAAATAGAGGAGGGTCCACATCTTTCCAATGTGTGGCAATGAGAAGCCGGGTCACAGCTATTGAGATAAAAACAAACTTATTCTTTCGGTAGTCACATTGTGTCTTCTCATCGCATCCTAACAGCATTAGTGTTGGAGTTATATTGATTGTGGTATCTATTGCTGCTGACAAAAATTCCTCTATTTGTTTTATAAGGGGACCCAATTTCTCGCAGCCCTAAAACATGTGAATTATATCTGCTGGCCCTTGATCGCATCGGGACATTTATCCTCCCCTCTTTTTCCCCACCGATGTAGTTTTGCGAGAGTAAAGTAGAGATCATATATCGTGTAATAATGTTGGGCTTTTCCAGTTGGCTGCGACGAATGTCCCCTTAGCTAAAGCTAGTGAATTATACAAATCAATGTCGGGGTCTCCTATTCTGGTAGCCCATTTAGTTTCTACTACCTCGAGATCGTCAGGAAGTGTATCTATCAAAATTTTATATATGTTTTTAATTTTTATCTGGGGCTGAAACATAGTCTCTATTAAGAGATTCTTGTTCACGGAGAATCCCTCTTCATTAATTTGATTTAAAAACTAGTAAGCTGTTTATATTTAAAATGTTCCGACCCCTATACCATATCTTTGCTGTAGCTCGGAGAACGACAGCCTCTGTTCAATTAGATAAAGATCTCCCACCTTCAAGTTTCCCTTTTCCTCCCATTGCCTACCCAGTTTATCTTAAATTGATATGGGAAAAAGAGGAGATCGCCACAGTGGCGTATATCTGTTATATTTTGATGTTTTCATGAGCCCTACTATTCTTTTCCATATTTTCCAGATTGCTATTACCACCTTGAATCTAGTTTTTTTGTAGTAACTGGCCTCTATCTGTCGGAGAAGTACTCCCTGTGCGACTGTTCCTATGGCTAACTCATATATCGAGGGGAGGTCCCCATTTACATCATGTTGTCTGTCGCCAGTACCTGTTGAGATCGCAAAAGCCATTTGCTGTAAGAAAGTTGCGTAGTAATAAAATCTAAGATTGGGAGCGGACCATCCACCTCGATCTTGTGGTAGTGTTAAAAATTTGAGGGATCGTCAAATTTTTTAATACTTCCAAACAAAATTACTAAATATACTATCCAGTTTCTTTAAGAATAAATCTTAGATTTCTAAAGGGATAGACCTGAACATATATAGGACCTTTGGGATCATGACCATCTTGAGTATATTACATCGTCCTATAAGTGATAGGTGAAGTCTATCTAAACAGCGTAGATCCGTACTAATCTTATTAATCATAGGTAGCATATTTATTTTCCAGATGGAATCTACGTTGCTGCTAATCTTAATACCGAGATAAATTACCTCATTTAATCTTCGAGGGTCATTGCAGGGAGTTTTAGAGTTACATAAAATATGGGTTTTCCTTGTGTTCAGTAGATAGCCGGATTTACGTCCAAACTCACTAGCTAATTTCTGAATCTGGGAAATTGCGTTTTCTGGGTCCGTGGTTACCACTGCCAGATCATCGGCATAGGCCATTATCTTTGTATCATACCCATTGCAGATGACTGGTGCAATTATCTGATCTTGGAGGATTTGCTCTATAAAATATCGATATAGAGGGCAAATAATATAGGAGAACAGGGGCAGCCCTGTGTTGTCCCTCTTGCAATGTCAATGGAGTTTGATGCTTGACCCATTATGTTTAGTCTCGCGTATGGTCTGTAATACATTGCCTGTATAGCTGTCATAAAGCCAGGCCCAAACCCTCTCTGTACCATAGTCGCCCAGAGATACTGCCATGAAACGCGATCAAAATGCCTTCTCGGCGTCTAGGAGGATCATAGCCATCTTCTCACCGGTTGTCTCAGTTATATCAAACAGGGCTGTAGCACGTCTGATATGGTCTGTTGTGCCTCTTGTTGGTATAAAGCCATGTTGCCATGGTGAGACTAGATGAGCTATGATCCCCCCTAGCCGGGTCTCGAGGATTTTTGAGTACAGCTTAGTATCAGCGTTCATGAGGGATATGGGTCTGTATGATGCAGGATTGTCAGCGGGTTTCCCTTTTTTTTAAAAGATCACCATATCTGCTCCTTGCCAAGACACAGGAGGGATCCCACTATATTGTATTCCCAATAACAGGTCTAAAAGCAGCGGCGCTATTTCCTCTTGAATTGCTTTGTATAATTCCAATGGAATTCTATCAGGACCTGCCACTTTTCCTGGTGCCATGGATTTCAAGGCTAATAATACCTCTTCCATCGTGATTTCTTTATCGATCTCTTGTTGCATTTCTTCGCTGAGCCTGCGCTGACTACCTAGAGCTAACTCAGTTTAGTTAGAAAGCATAGGATCAAGACTATCCTGTTGATACAAATCTTGATAAAATTTCTCAAAGGTCTTAATAATGTCTTTTATTTCTATATGGAGTATACCGTCTTGATCTCTGATTTCAGTTATGTTATTTCTGACTACTCTTTGTTTAGTCTGCAGGGCAAGTATCTTACCTACGGTTTCCCCATATTCATATCTCTCTCTTTTGTGTGCCTGAAAAGTGGCTGCCCCCTTCTTGCTGTAATATCTACTTATTTCGGCTTTTGTGATCATTATTTTCTGTCGCAGTAGTAATTCTTCACTCTCTTGTTTTTGTCTAATTGCACTAGTGTGTTCTTTTTCTAATTCTCCGAGTTCTGTTATCAAAATATTAATTTCATTCTTCTCTTGTTTAATGGCCCTCCCAATGAAGCTGATTGTTTCTCCCTGGAGGCCTGCTTTAAAGCTATCCCAAACTACACAGCGCGAAGAGCTATGTCGGTTCATCTCATAATATTTTGTGACCCATTGTTTAATGTGTTTGAGATACTGGTCATTAGATAATAAAGATCTATCAAACGTCCACTTAACCTCAATGGCATGCCTCCATGTCAATTCAAAATGATTCTCAATCCAAGTTATGTTGTGTCAGCACACTTATTGTAAATTGGTTGCAGGTGATTGATACCTACCAATACACATCACAATCACAATGTTACAAATCACATGGATCACACACACAGAACAGTAAACTACATTCATGTACTTATTACAATTACTGGTTGCATTGGGGTCCCGGAATCTGTCACCCTCACTCTGGTTGAATGGGAGATGCCCGCCTAAAAGACAAAGATGTTGACATTGCATTATAAATAGTGCAGTAACACATGGTCAAATTTCCATATTTAATACTATGTCATCCCAGTGTTTTAGATGTGCTCAACACTCCTGACACTCATATGCATACATTGTATTAAAATGGGATGCAGCAAGTCACCTTTCAAGGCTGAGCAGACTTGATGTTGAAGGTCAGAGGTAGATATCATCACATGCCTGATGCATGGTTCAGGCATGTGGTATTTTCAGTACTTCAGGTCATCATCATATCTGCCCCCTTGCTCCATGATACATGCAACACATAAATTGATATGTTATGCTACATTAATCTGACTTGATAAAGCGGAACAAATCATACCCAAAAGTATATCTCGGTGCTCAGCCAGCACACAGCAAATCACCAGAGATTAAACAGCCACTTTTTCAACATTTTCTTGAATGTAGCGAAATCTGTGCAACAATGAAGATGGAAAGGCAGTTGGATTACAGGCAGTTGGGGCTGTGAAGAAGGCACTGCCGCCGTAGGTTGCTGTGTGAACTCACGGGACAATCAGAAGCTCCTTATCGCTAGATCTTAAAGTGCAGGAAGACCGGTAGCGATATATTTGATCCTTTAGGTAAAAAGGGGCATTTCCCATCAAGGACTTGTGGGTGAGACGGCAATTCTTAAACAAGATACGCTTTTGGACAGGAAGCCAATGAAGATCTCTCAGAATAGGGGCCGATGGGAAGCCTGCTGGAAGATTACAGATCAGGCAGGCAGCAGTGTTTTAAATCACCTGCAGCTTAGACAGTAAGATGTCATTAACTACCATAAACAGCGCATTACTGTATTCCAGGCAGCTTATAACCAAGGCCTGGACCAGAGTTTTCCTGGAAGAAGATGGTAGCCAAAGAAAGACCCTCCTCAGAAGTCTCATTGTTGCAAAACAAGAAGAACAAATTGCAATGATGAGATTTGTTGGAAGCCGGAGTCCCCGTCCCGCACCACTGTCACAAAATGCGAGACCCAGGACTCGTCACTCAACGTTAGGCCAAGTAAGGACACCGTTTGAGATAGCCCTGCTCACCCCTTAGTAGCTCGGCACGAGCAGCCAGGCCTATCTCCAAGGCACGAGTGTACACTATGTGCAACCACACTCACAACAACCCACTGGTGACACCACAAATGGACTCCACACGAGTTTGATAAAACGAGTATAAACTTTATGTAAAAAGATATACGATCAGACCACACGATACATAAGCCAACATGTAATAAAGGGTAATATTCGTTCCGGCTGGATGGTAGGTTCAAATCCCAACCACCGCTTTCAAAATGCTGTGCTGGTCACAATGCTAGAATCACACACGTTGCAATGGACAAAAAATAGTGCATTGCGTAACGATACAATCCTGTGCTGGGCAAAGGAGAAATAATACAATGCGTAACGATACACCCCGGTACCTGCAAGGGAGAAATAATGCAATGCGTACCGCTACAATCATGTACTGTGCAATGAAGGAATAATGCAATAAGTCACACCCCAATCACGTACTTTGCAAAGAAGAAATAATGCAGTGAGCGCCACTACAATCATGTACTTTGCAATGAAGAGATAATGCAATGCGTAGCTACAATCATGTACTTTGCAATGGAGAAATAATGCAATGCGTAGCGCTACAATCATGTACTTCGTTATGCAGAAATAATGTCAGGCGTCATAAGACAGTCTGGCAGTTCGTTAGCAGCAATATTGGCAATGTGTATTACGACAGTCAGCCTCTTCGATAACAGTTGCCCCCCCACACGCATCAACAATGACATAAAGTACAGCTTCTCACTCTGGCCCCAGTACTGCCACTCCTGAACGCAGTACGGGCCCCACTCTGAGCCGAAGTAAAGGCTCACGTCGCCAGAAGGACTGAGAGGCCGAGAGAGTGTCCATCCGAGCCCATGCCCCGCCCAGGCAGTGATCCACGTTATCTGGGGGCGCGACCCCACTCTCCTCTCCTCCTTCAGCGAACTGGGCCTTCCGTGTAGAGCTTTCTCAATGGGCCTCAGCGGCTCGGCCTGGCAGCTCAGCTCCTCCAGGGCTGCCGGTCCGGGCCGCAACTGTTAGGAAGGTCTCAGGCAGCTGCAGGGCACACGTACCCCATGCCCCTGAGATTACTTTACTCAGGGTGCACGTTCACCACAGCACCCTCCGAGTCTCCTCTGGCACGAAGCCACACACACAACGCTGATGGGACTTCACGTCGACTCCGAGTGCACGTTCACCAGGCACTCCTTCCTGCGGTCTCAGTTGGCACCAAGACACGCACACCGCGCTGCAGAGACTCACTTTCTTCCGGTGCACACGATGATCAGCCGATCACCTCCATAGTCCCAGGTTGCACCAAAGCACGCACACTGCTTCACTGAGACTTACTTCAACTCCGGTGCCCCGATATCCAGGTGCTCTTCACCAACGCCTTCGGCCGCACCCCGATACGCTCATCGTGTCCGAGCCTCACTTCTACTCCGGTGAACTCGATGACCAGGCGCTCTTCACCAGCGCGTCCGGTGCACCCGACACGCACCCTGCGCATCCGAGACTCACTCCACTTCCGATGCACACGTTGACCAGGCGCTCCTCACCAATGCCTCCTGTGCACCACAACACGCATCCTGCGCGTCCGAGACTCCCTTCACCTCCGATGCACTCGCTGACAAGCCGCTCTTCACCAGCGCCTGTGGTGCACCACGACACGCACCCTGCGCGTCTGAGTCTCACATCACCTTCGATGCACACGCCGACCAGGCGCTCTTCACTAACGCCTGCTGTGCACCACGACACGCACCCAGCGCGTCCGAGACTCACTTCACCTTCGATGCACACGCCGACCAGGCGCTCTTCACTAACGCCTGCTGTGCACCACGTCACACACCCAGCGCGTCCGAGACTCACTTCACCTTCGATGCAAACGCCGACCAGGCGCTCTTCACTAACGCCTGCTGTGCACCACGACACGCACCCAGCGCGTCCGAGTCTCACTTCTCATCCGTGTGTCCAAGATCACAGGGCACACCTTCCGAGGGTCTCAAGCTGCCACAACACGTGCCCACCGCGTCGCTTGAAACTTCTCCGGAAACCTTTATGTTCCTGTGTTTCCAAACAGGGAGCCAGCTCGCCTCGGGCCCTTGGGTTAACAAGACACAGCACAAAGCACAGTCTTCTTCAAGCAGGGGGACCCAGCGCACAAAGCACAGTCCCAACAGCCTCTTCCTTGGTTAAAACAGCAAACTGCAGACCAGCCCCAGATTACGAAGCAAGGGTTGGCCTTTCCCAGCAGTCTCTTCAGTTGTTCCTTCCTTAGCAGAGGTTCCTCTTGACCACGAAATGGGTCCAATCCTTTTCAGTCTCAATCCATTTCTATTCCAACGTTCAGGGGTTTCAGCTCTCATAGTTATACCCCTAAATGTCTTTGAAGTTCGTTGTGCTCAGGGGTCCCTGACCCCAGTCTAAATCAGTTCTGGGTGTCTCCCTCCCAGTGTCACCTTTCTCCCTTTGATACTGGGGGTCTGGATCCTTGATCACTCAGCAGGAGATGGGTCAATTGTTTTATAGCCGCAACCCAGGCCTCTTCACCTCCCGGTGCTTTTCCTCGCCTACTGTCCAGATGCAGGTCAGCCTGGTGCCACCTCTCCCCTCTCAGATCCAGACAGTCAATCCACATTCAGCAGAGACACACAGAAATGCTTAAAGCACAAAACTCAGCCACTTTCTAAAAGAGTGGTTTCTGAACACACAGTGACAAAACCACTTTCATAGAAAGATGTGTTATGACGCTGTGAGTTCATACATACTAAACTTCATCTCTCCATTTTAAACTTATGGGAAACTAGGCTAACAAACACAATACCCAGCCTCCCCCATTCTGTCCTATGGGCAGGATGGCCTTTCACCAGTGAAAAACGAAATGGAGTGTTTTTCACTGTCAGGACATAACACACGCCTCAGTATATGTCCTGCCTTTTACTTACACTGCACCCTGCCCAGGGGCTATCCGGGACCTACCACAGGGGTGCCCACTGTGTACACAAAAGGGAAAGTAAGGTCTGACAAGTGGTTGCACTTGTCAGGACAACATGCTAACTTAGCAAACTGCGCGCAAGCCCTACACTGCAGGCCTGAGTTCCCTTCTCCGCGCACCTTTGCATTACTAGCCCTGGCACACACAGTGCACATCACTAGGGACTTTACTAGTAAGGCAACATACCAATCATGGCCAACCAATTACCTTTACACTTTACACAGGGAACACTTGTACTTTGACACCGATCAGCAGTGGCAAAGTACCCAAAGCATCTAAATTGGCAACTCTATGTCAGGAAAACGGTCTAGGGGGAAAGCAAAAAGTTTAGGGAACTTTAGCCAAAAAGGCCAAGTCCTACACAACCCCCTCCCAGCCAAAAGCCAGGGTAGACCAATCATTACCTTGATGGACTTCCCTGCTTTGAGCGATAGAACCAGGACGCAGGCCCTCTACCACAGGGACACCCTCCTGTTCCACGCCTTCCTGACCCCAGGGGTCTTCTTGATCACTACTCCCTGAGCCAACAATGCTGTTCCATGGATCCCTCCCGGCCAGGGGGACCCCTCCAGGGGTGCTGCTCCCATGCCAACCCCACCCTGGAGTGGTACCCTGGGAAGGTCCATCGGTCAGGATACTACCTCCAGTCATCCTGCCCTCCAGGTTAAAAGTGGGTTCACCCTGGTCACTTCTAGGGGACCCAGCCCCACTGGCTGGACACTGTCCCACGTGTGTTCCCAGTGGGTAACACAACCCTCTTTTATCCTTCCATTTATTTTTCTGGGCCTGCCACTTAGGAATGGCACCCACAAACTGCAGGACGGCAGGAGCTCTGGCTACAGACTCCTCATGCCCTCCTGACGCTAGGTGTCCTTCCTCACACCTCTGGCAAGTAGGCACTAGGCCTCCACCCGGGGGCTCTCCTACGGCCCCCCAGTTTCCTGGGTGCTGCTGCTGATTCCTGGGGGTGCTGCTTACTCTTCCTCCCCCTCTTTTGAGACAAGGGGCTAGCCAGCAGCCCCTCCTCACTACTCTGGGATCTTCTTGCCCCACTTGGCCTTTCTTCCCTCTCTGGGGCCTTTTCAGGCCCCTGGACCCATGACCAGGGGTCCGGTTCTCGTGCAGGCTCCCGGGAATCAAGGAGTCCACACCTTAACCCGGGGTGGCGCAATCCTGGAAAATAATTTCTGAGCCTAGGCTCCCCTGGGGCCAAATTGGACAACTCCTCCAAATCATTTACCATGCTAACCACTACCCAATCTTCCAGTGCACACTTGTACTCATCCACACTTGGCACTGGCTGTGCGCTGCCACCATTCGAACTGGACTCTGCTTGTTTACCCTTAATGTCCATTTCCCTCATGCTTGACTCATGAGCGAAGAGAATCCGTTTCTCTTCCAACGCGAGAGCGTTCCTGCTCTCCTCTGCTTGAGTTTTAAGTTTTAACACCTCCAACTCATGCAGTCTGACCCTTTGGTTTTCCTCCAACTCCTCTGGTGAAAAACTCCTCCCTGAATGGCTACTACCAGCCCCTGCGGCTGGTCCCTCCACTGGAAAATCCTGTGGACCAAATCCATTCCCTGGGTCATCCTCATCCACCTCAACATCACCCGCCTCCTGAGCATCTTTGGCTTCCCACCAGGCCCTCAAGGCCACTTGCAGCTCCTCCTTCTTGGGGCTACCCTTCATGGGACATCCCAAAGCTCTGCAGAATTTCCTCAACTGATCAACCTTGTAGGTAGACAATACCTCAATGTTAAACTCTAATTCTGCAGCCGCAGCCTCACCGGCTATCTGGCTCCCCTCCTGAGACATGATGTGTGGTTTAAAGGTTACTCAACAATAGAACCAACAATTCAAAACAATATGTTGTTGCGTCGTGGTCTGCGATCAATTTGTGATGTACACCAATTACTGTGAGTGGTTTTGCACACACGCGTTTCAATTACGTTAGGATCGTATCCCACCGCTGCCACCAAATGTTGGAAGCCGGAGTCCCCGTCCCGCACCACTGTCACAAAATGCGAGACCCAGGACTCCGCACTCAACGTTAGGCCAAGTAAGGACACCGTTTGAGATAGCCCTGCTCACCCCCTTAGTAGATTGGCACGAGCAGGCAGGCCTATCTCCAAGGCACGAGTGTACAGTATGTGCAACCACACTCACAACAACCCACTGGTGACACCACCAATGGACTCCACACGAGTTTGATAAAACGAGTATAAACTTTATGTAAAAAGATATACGATCAGACCACACGATACATAAGCCAACATGTAATAAAGGGTAATATTTGTTCCGGCTGGCTGGTAGGTTCAAATCCCAACCACCGCTTTCAAAATGCTGTGCTGGTCCCAATGCTAGAATCACACACGTTGCAATGGACAAACAATAGTGAGTTGCGTAATGATACAATCCTGTGCTGGGCAAAGGAGAAATAATACAATGCGTAACGATACACCCCGGTACCTGTAATGGGAGAAATAATGCAATGCGTACCGCTACAATCATCTACTGCGCAATGAAGGAATAATGCAATGCGTCACACCCCAATCACGTACTTTGCAATGAAGAAATAATGCAGTGCGCGCCGCTACAATCATGTACTTTGCAATGAAGAAATAATGCAATGCGTAGCTACAATCATGTACTTTGCAATGAAGAAATAATGCAGTGCGGGCCGCTACAATCCTGTACTTTGCAATGGAGAAATAATGCAATGCGTAGCGCTACAATCGTGTACTTCGTTATGCAGAAATAATGTCAGGCGTCATAAGACAGTCTGGCAGTTCGTTAGCAGCAATATTGGCAATGTGTATTACGACAGTCAGCCTCTTCGATAACAGTTTCCCCCCCACATGTATCAACGATGACATAAAGTACAGCTTCTCACTCTGGCCCCAGTACTGCCACTCCTGAACGCAGTACAGGCCCCACTCTGAGTCGAAGCAAAGGCTCACGTCGCCAGAAGGACTGAGAGTCCGAGAGAGTGTCCCTCCGAGCCCGCGCCCCGCCCAGGCAGTGATCACGTTACCTGGGGGCGCGACCCCACTCTCCTCTCCTCCTTCAGCGAACTGGGCCTTCCGTGTACAACTTTCTCAATGGGCCTCAGCGGCTCGGCCTGGCAGCTCAGTTCCTCCGGGGCTGCCGGTCCGAGCCGCGACTGTTAGGAAGGTCTCAGGCGGCCGCAGGGCACACATACCCCACGCCCCTGAGATTACTTTACTCCGGGTGCACGTTCACCACAGCACCCTTTGGGTCTCCTCTGGCATGAAGCCACACACACAACGCTGATGGGACTTCACGTCGACTCCGAGTGCACGTTCACCAGGCAATCCTTCCTGCAGTCTCAGTTGGCACCAAGACCCGCACACCGCGCTGCAGAGACTCACTTTCTTCCGGTGCACACGATGATCAGCCGATCACCTCCACAGTCCCAGGTTGCACCAAAGCACACGCACTGCTTTGTTGAGACTTACTCCAACTCCGGTGCCCCGATATCCAGGCGCTCTTCACCAACGCCTTCGGCCGCACCCCGACATGCTCACCGTGTCCGAGCCTCACTTCTCCTCCGGTGCACTCGATGACCAGGCGCTCTTCACCAGCACCTGCAGTGCACCCCGACACACACCCTGCACGTCTGAGACTCCCTTCACCTCCGATGCACCCGCTGACCAGACGCTCTTCACCAGCGCCTGCGGTGCACCACGACACACACCCTGCGTGTCCGAGTCTCACGTCACCTTCGATGCACACGCCGACCAGGCGCTCTTCACTAATGCCTGCTGTGCACCACGACACGCACCCAGCGCGTCCGAGACTCACTTCACCTTCGATGCACACGCCGACCAGGCGCTCTTCACTAACGCCTGCCGTGCACCACGACACGCACCCAGCGTGTCCGAGACTCACTTCACCTTCGATGCACACGCCGACCAGGCACTCTTCACTAACGCCTGCTGTGCACCACGACACGCACCCAGCGCGTCCGAGTCTCACTTCTCCTCCTTGTGTCCAAGATCACAGGGCACACCTTCTGAGGGTCTCAAGCTGCCACAACACGCGCCCACCCCGTCGCTTGAAACTTCTCTGGAAACTTTTATGTTCCTGTGTTTCCAAACAGGGAGCCAGGTCACCTCGGGCCCTTGGGGTAACAAGACACTGCACAAAGCACAGTCTTCGTCAAGCAGGGGGACCCAGCGCACAAAGCACAGTCCCAACAGCCTCTTCCTTGGTTAAAACAGCAAACTGCAGACCAGCCCAGATCACGAAGCAAGGGTTGGTCCTTCCCAGCAGTCTCTTCAGTTGTTCCTTCCTTAGCAGAGGTTCCTCTTGACCACGAAATGGGTCCAAGCCTTTTCAGTCTCAATCCATTTCTATTCCAACGTTCAGGGGTCTCAGCTCTCATAGTTATACCCCTAACTGTCTTTGAAGTTCGTTGTGCACAGGGGTCCCTGACCCCTGCCTAAATCAGTTCTGGGTGTCTCCCTCCCAGTGTCACCTTTCTCCCTTTGATACTGAGGGTCTGGATTCTTAATCACTCAGCAGGAGATGGGTCAATTGTTTTATAGCCGCAACACAGGCCTCTTCACCTCCCGGTGCTTTTCCTCGCCTACTGTCCAGATGCAGGTCAGCCTGGTGCCATCTCAACCCCTCCCAGGGTCAAGACCTCCCCCAGCTCCTCTCCCCTCTCAGATACAGACAGTCAATCCACATTCAGCAGGGACACACAGAAATGCTTAAAGCACAAAACTCAGCCACTTTCTAAAAGAGTGGTTTCTGAACACACAGTGACAAAACCACTTTCATAGAAAGATGTGTTATGACGCTGTGAGTTCATACATACTAAACTTCACCTCTCCATTTTAAACTTATGGGAAACTAGGCTAACAAACACAATACCCAGCCTCCCCCATTCTGTCCTATGGGCAGGATGGCCTTTCACCAGTGAAAAACGAAATGGAGTGTTTTCACTGTCAGGACATAACACACACCTCAGTATATGTCCTGCCTTTTACTTACACTGCACCCTGCCCAGGGGCTACCCGGGACCTACCACAGGGTGCCCACTGTGTCACGCAAAAGGAAAGTAAGGCCTGACAAGTGGTTGTACTTGTCAGGACAACATGCTAACTTAGCAAACTGCGCGCAGGCCCTACACTGCAGGCCTGAGTTCCCTTCTCTGCGCACCTTTGCATTACTAGCCCTGGCACACACAGTGCACATCAGTAGGGACTTTACTAGTATGGCAACATACCAATCATGGCCAACCAATTACCATTACACTTTACACAGGGAACACTTGTACTTTGACACTGATCAGCAGTGGCAAATTACCCAAAGCATCTAAATTGTCAAATCTATGTCAGGAAAACGGTCTAGGGGGAAAGCAAAAAGTTTAGGGAACTTTAGCCAAAAAGGCCAAGTCCTACATGATTCTTCATGGAAAGCTCATGGTGTAGTTTAGCACCCAGATTTTGTACGGTGTGATATGGTGGAGGAGCTGCCCCCAGCTCTGCAGGCCACCAGTCAGGAGTTCAGAGGAGCCGAGCTTTTCCGAACAGGAAGATGGCCCTAGGCAGACCACACTAGTGCTGTGATGGGAAACGACAGGTATACACCGTTTGTGACAATGTAAGGGACATATCTGAATTATGATGGCGCTGGTGCTCAGAGTGTTGACTAGCGGCAATGCATGCTACCTTTCAACATGGTGCAAGGGTGCTTGCCTTGTAATCGTGTTTGTTGTGTTTTGTCCTGTAAAGCCCACATTCCTGCACATTTATATTTGTCTGAGGCATATTGAACTGTGTACCTGAACTGCACAATGCAGCACACATGGAACATCTAACATGATTGGAGATTGCGCATTTATTTCCTGCTAAGCCATCAACTGTGGAGCACTGGCATGTTTTGGAGCATTCCCTGGTCAATCACATATGTTAAATCAGGGAATGCTTACAATCCCATGTGTGTTCAATGTATACAACCACCCACAACCGATTGAACAGCCCCTAGGGCCAAGGAATGGCAATGTAGCTTTTGGCTCTGCATTGCTTTACGCTGGCTGCATGTAGGCACTCTGAGGCACATGATTTGCCCTTATGTTGCTTAAATATTTTAACTTTACTCATGATGCAATGTTACACTACAACATTTCAAAATATTTCCCTTTCATGTTTAGTTTTTTGCATGACTGCTATAACTACATTACTACATGCAGGAGGTGCATACATAACTACGCGGCCTCTAATCTCCAGTCAAAGCAGGTCCACAAGATCAGCCCACTGTGAAACTAAATCAGCCCAAAGGTGTTTTCTTTGTGTGACGGTACGATCCACTCCAAAATACTTGTCAAAATGCGCTCCAACTTGTCCTTCTGATCCTTGGGCAGTTAACTCTTGCTGACCCTACCCCCAGAGACCAGCATTAAGGGCAGATAGTGGACAAAGAGCCATTGGAGGCCCCAACCTCTCTCTCCGAAGAATTTTTGCCTGTACCCCTTCCTGACATGTCCTTATCTCTCCCTGACATTAAACACCCCAAACAAATACACCTAATACTTAAATCTACCTCTGATTTATAAAACCCCTAAATTGACATGCACCCAACAATACTAACACACAAATTGATACAATATTATACAAAAAAGACAAAAGAAATACGAATCACACAAGACAGGGACAGATCAGACACCATTAAGACCAAACAATTGCACCAAATCACCAGCTCTCTTTAAAACACCCAGCACAGAATAACAGACTGCAAGAGAAAGTGAAACTAACTTTCACACGTCCTAGTATGTTGTCTTACACACCTATTACGTAATTTCCTGGGTGTGTCCAGCATGTTTCTGACATTCACACAATTTTTCTGACACATTGCTATCCAAATGTAGATTATGTGATAGATATACTGCACAGTAGCACTTCTGCAGTACAGTCAGTTCCATGCAATGGTGGCGATGCATGGCTTCCAACCCACGCAAATTGTGCAATGCGCAGGTTCTGAACCACGTATAGGGCTGATGCATAGGATCTACTGCAGAGGCCTACGTTATGCTGTATCACACACCTTAAAGCCACTTCCATTGGTCCAGGAGTGGGTTGGCACCTCTTGGCAGGTCTGTGTGATAGAAGGCAGTGTCCAGGTGGTGAAGCTGAGTAGTTGTGTCGTGTAGTTCCTATATTACCTATACAGGATCTGCGCGTTTGGATAACATAAACTGTGGGTTTGGTGGCGGGCTGATTCCGTACACCCCCACCGGATACGTTAGCCTGTCTGTATTAGCTAGCTCACAGTGCTACTAGAGTCTCCTCTTATCGGGGAGAGAATAGTTCTTGGCAACCTCAGAACATGACAACCCTGATCCCTCAGAATCGTGGAAACAATATACTACCTTTCGTTCAGTCACTCGTGCTCACTTAGTTTGTCTCAGAGAGATACACAGAATAAACAGGCTGGGCGTTTCAATAAGTATTTATTGAACAGTTGTTATTCTAGTGTATAATATATGAGCTGCAACAACCATTAGACAGTAGCAGAGATATATGATTAGCAATACTACAAAAGTAAAGGGATGGTATAGTTCTACCATCTTGCAGAAATCATGAATATATACAAGTACATAAAACACATGATAAAAAGTGCGTACTCCTACGATGAATCCCTAACTAGATATACCTAAATGTACCTAGCATCTAAGTAGGTGTTATGCCAAGAATCCCTCTAGGATCTAGTCCACCCCATTACCTGAGAGTTTAGAGAATGTGGGACCCCGTCCTGGTCTCGAGTTGGACACCCCGCGAGGGATGTTAGACCACTGCTAGCTGGAGCATCTGCATGCAGGAACCTCAGCGTCTCTGGTCAGTGTGTCAGCCGGGAAGTCACGGTCTCCTCTATCTTCCTAAGCAAGATGTGTTCTATATATACCCATAGGTCTCCCCAGGGGTCCTACCTTGCTGTGTTACTGTGTCGGCCTAAAGGATGACGTTGGGCCTGAACTTTATACAGAGATATTATACAGGAGATGGTAATCCTACTGTTAGTCCTGCTGTGCTTCCAAGAAGCCTCATGCATAATGTATGAGAATCGAACCAGGGAAAAAGCCGCGTTCTGAGTGCAGTGTCATATCTGGGTAAAAGGTCAGTGCCTAAGAACCGTTATGTATGTAATGTAGGGAAGGATGTAGGTGAAAGGTTGCAATGTTACCTGCGCCTATATAGGGTACCTATATGGAATATAACACCCACTCCTGGATGGACGACATATGTAACCTATTACTGTACTACTAACATGACTAGATAGTGGTACGCACAAAGTTTCTAAAACATTTCTTTAGATAAAATGTTTAAAAAATTCAAAGAAATTCTAAAAACTTAAAAAAATTTAAAAGGAAATGTTTCTAGCTCTAAAAGTGTCTGTGATTTATAGTTCGGACTACTACAAGCATTAAAAAAGCCATGTATGCCCCAAAAATTAAAGGAAAGTCAATTTAGTTTCAAAGTTCCAAATTTGAGCTTGTTTAGAAAAAGGGCAAATTATTCCCAGCACACGACGAGCCAAATGAGTTCAAATGTTTATGTGTCCTGACTGGTAGACGCAACATTTACGTTGCTTGCTTCAGCAGTAGACGGCGCCTGTAGCACCTCGCAGAGCACGTCAATTGAGCACAGATGTTCCACGCTGTCAGCAGCCGGTGCTGGGGCAGCCTGTGTGCCGTCCAAAGCCTGGGAGTCAGAGGAGGAGCCGGTGTTCAGACCAACAGGTGCAGTTACTACCTGTGGTGGCTCAAGGAATGCCGCCATCAACATTGGAATATGCTGAGGACACTGCAGAACATGGGCCGTTATCGTGTCCAGTAAAGCAGTCACGTCCGGTGGCGCACATGATGGTAGTGTCAAACAAAGGTCTAACACGCATTCTTCTCCACAAAACAGGCATCGGAGGACAGGTAAGATGCAGTCTATCCAGACCGGTCAAAATGACAAGAACCAAGATTCACTTAGTTCTCTTAGGCGACGCGTGCCTAGAAGTTGTACCATGCTGTCACGGTATTTACGCTCCAGGAGTGTTCTTTCCATCGCCTTGGTGACTCGAACGTCCATTGTGTAGCAAAGAGGAAACAATCAGGATACCTGCTATTAGAAACAGGATCAGCGGAAGTCCTCCAAAGATGCTTCCGAATACGGAGTGTATGAAGTTTGGTATAACTCCAAGTACCGTCTGAAAGGTGCTCAGAAGTCCAGAACCTATGGTCTTAAATAGGTAGACAATGCCTGTCGTATCAGACATGTTAAAGATACGATTTACCATTTCTGCGAAATGGAAAGGGCAGTTTGTATGAATAAGCGCCTGTATCTCTGCTGAAGACCTTGCGATCTGGAGATCAAAAGTCTCTCGAGTGGAGGTTAAGGGCACCGACTTCTGTAGAAGCATGGCTTTCATTCTGCTTAGAGTATCAAACCGTATTAAGGAAACATTCAGTAAAGGCTATAACGGTGCCTCCCTGACTGTATGTGTCAGTGGAAACAATACTTGCATACAACAAGTAAGCCTGGAGCTCACGTTTACCAGATATGCGATGCCCGGGAGCATGCCACAGCAGCCTTGACCGTTCAGCATCAAGTAACTCCCATTTGAAAGTAGCCTGAATGCTGGAGTAATCACTGCAGCTGGGGCACCCTTCAAATGACAGGACAGGTTTGCTACAGAACCATTACAAGCTCCGTGCAACATAATATCCTGGCATATGAGTGATCCACTTAAAGCATTCTCGCAATTTGTACCGCTCAGAAACACTTCTCGATCCCCACTCCGGCATCGAAATCTGTATGGTAATTCCCAAGACTCCTTAATGTATTCCTTACCCATTTCCTCATATCTGCCTGCCTGCTTTTGTTCAAGGCAATATTGAAACCGAAAAGTAGTGACCGGTAGAGTTATGTGGCCATGGATTAGCCATTCTGTAGACAGTGATTCTGCCCCTGTGAATGGTAATCTATCCAGTTTTTCGATACACAGCATTGTATATTTTGCTCCCCTTTGTGCCATTTCTATCTGTTTATCTGTTAGATTGTATTCAGAAAACAGAGACGTACTGTTGATATAACGCCAAGGCACGTAGCCTGCACGCAAAGATTGCAGCGTCCAGCTTAACAACATAATAGAACGTAACTGTGATTGCCCGTGTTGTAATATGGCCAAATCTTGTTCTAGTATGTCTATCGCAGAAGATACAATGTTGCCTAAGGAATATATCCTGGAGGTCAATGTGGTTAAGCCATTGTCTACCACTGCTACAGATTTTTCTAGATTTATACGGTCTATTTCCCGTAACCTCTCTGCAGCCTCTTGTTGGGATATTTTCCAAATTTCATTGTAGACAGCATAATAGAAACGTTTCTGACGTGGCTTCCTGGGACCCATTAGAAAATCCCTAAGATCCACATCCTGTGACAGTAAGAATAAGTGTTGTTTCACCTGTGTGAGCATTGAGGTTTTTAGCCAATCAAGGCACAACTTCCCAACACTGTAGGATGTCACTACCCCTGGATGTTGTCTCTGTACATAACGGGGATCTGGCCTATGGATACTAAACCCTTCGGTGTTACCCATGAATATTGCTTGACAACAATAAGTGTCTGTCGGCCAATTCAACCATTTTTTCCAATCGTGGTCTGATCTGTTGTATTGCATGATGTCATCTACTGTAATCTCTTTTTGTGATGTTATGTTGCCCTCGGTTTGTTATGGAGTTGGCAACCGAGGTGTGTTCAAGTCTTTGTTCTTGGCTAGTCCAAGGCAAGACGTCTGTTGCACTGTCTTGTTCAAAAACATCATTTGTTGAGGGATGAGGCATGCTCTAAACAAAGCTTCTGTTCCCTGAACTTGCCATTCCCTAGTACCCCAGACTGATTTTAGGTCTATGGTGTCTTTCCACAAGTCGAAACCTTGTTCGGACAACTGGGCAATAAAGGAAGCAGAGTAAATCTGTTCGGTGTTTGTCAACATATTTTTCTGTGCTGATGTTGGGGCAACCTTATAATAGTATGAGGCTGGGTCAGACATTTTAAACCCTGAAAAATATGGAAATTTCTGTGTAAATGTTTTTGAACTGCCTTTGGGCGGTGTTGGACAATGTTCCCACTGGTGGTATATGAACACTTTTCTAGGATTAGCAGATTTATGCAAAAAGTGATGACCATAGTGTTGATAACAATACATACTCTCGAAATCTGATGTGCTTTCCAATGTTTCACTATTAGAAAACGCAGCAGATTTTTCCAAATCAGATAACATGTTATTAACAGTTTCAGAATCCCAATTATCTGAAAATGTACTGGAGGTAATGATATCACTCAATGATATTTTAAATAAATGAGGAATTCTTAAAATTTCAGTCGGACCAAATATATTGAAATCAACCTTGTCCCAAACTATACCATCAGGTATAGGAACTGCTGTAATGTTCACTGATGACAAGTCTCTTTGTCCTCGATGAGATGATAGGTGTGGTTTTAAAAGTAAGTTCACCTTTTGGGCTGCAGAGCTTTGTCGAATGTATTTCCCATTAATAAGCATACTAAAAACTATTACCAAGCCTACCCAGAAAAGAAAGAAAAGTATCCCGGTGATTATCCATAGTTCTACCCAGGGTGACACCAGGTAGGTCTTTTTAAGAATGTGCATAAAGTCTGTAACTTGCAGCTTGCGTGATTTTTTGGCTGGCGTCGTATCTGGTTCACTTGGATCCAAAGAAAACGTATCAAAGTTTATGAAGTAGCCAGAGGCAGTTCGATCAATTGTTGGTATTGCATCAGGATTTGTAGAAATCGTGGTTTGCTTTTGTCGAGGCATGTTGACGTAGACATCTGTATTTGGTCGAATAGCGAGCTGTCTTTGATTTTGAGTTTGATTTTGAAGTTGAGCTTCAGGTTCAAGAGGAATGAGTTCCATAGCATTGTTGCATAGTCCATCATTCCGTGAAGGAGACTCTTCGAACTTGATGAGTCTTTCCGTTTGAACTTCTCGGATTGTAGCGAGAGGAGGGCATCTGCTACTTTAGAGTCCACGTGGCCTACTGCTTAGAATCGGCCGCATAATGTGGTTTGAGTAGGTCAATTGAGACAAATCTTTTCTCCTTTTTTCCGGCAAGAGGCGGCAGAAGTACAGTTCTTGTTCCTTCAATTGCTAGGACCCATACAGGCTTTCTGTATGATGGCCCAAATTATTTCTTCTCCGCTATTTTCTCTCTGACTAGATCCCTGACTTTTGGGATCCAGACAGGTCTTGCCGTAACTGATTTGACTTCCCCAGTGGCAGTCTGCTTCAGGTGGACATTACTTTGTTGTGTCCTAGATTCATTTAGATCCTGTAAAACAGTCAAACGATCATGGATGTCAAAAGGCTTTTCATCCGCCACTGTGCCTTCACAATCAAGATCAGGTACCCACATTCTTGTCCCAAATAGGACCTCATATGGAGTGACCCCCCCTAGAGAACTTCTTGGCATATTGTTAAGAGCACGCTGGACTCCATACAGATGTTTCACCCAACTTTCAACCGTGCCTAATACTCTAGCTGTTAAAGATTGCTTTAAGTCTCGGTTTTTTCTCTCCACTACCAAATTTCCCTCAGGATGGTACGGAGATGAGTACCGCAATGCTACACCCAATCCTCACATTGCCTCCTTGTAAGCCAGAGAGCTAAACGCAGGGCCATGTTCAGAATGTAATGTGCCAATTGCGTATGTCCCTATAAAGACTCGCAAATCTTTTATAACAGTTCGAGCGCCAGCCGAGCGTTGGAGCCACACCCATAGGAATCTCGAGCAGGATGCAAGCAAATGGACAGTCTGATGCTGGCTAACAATGGGATTTGCGCTGGGCGAGCTATGGTGGCCCCATTTATCTGCTGGCAGATGTTGCATTTCAAGACATAGTCTTTAGTCTGCTTTGTTAACCCAGTCCACCAATAGCGTTGATTCAATAAAGAAACAGTCGCCGTATCTCCTGCATGGGCAGAACCTATCCCTTCGTGTGCTGCTAGAATTAAACCTAACCTACGATCCATGTTTGGAATTACTCTATCCCCCACTCCAGGAATCTGAGCAAATGGAATGTTATTGGCATCTAACTAGTAGGAGTACTTGAGTGGTACTTTTGGTACTGCTCCGCTGTTTTTGCGGGTTGCATTAATAGCTACCATAATCTCACCGTCTATTCTTGTTTTAGAACAAGTGATTGCAGCTGCGGAAGCTGTGCGTACAGCCCCCTTTGCGGCTTCATCAGCCAATGAATTCCCTTCAACGTGAACGCCATCACGCTGATGACTCAGTGTATGTATCACGTGAGCCCTCGGTAGTTCGGTTTTCAACTCCACTACCTGTTCCCATAGCATTTTATGCTTAATTGTGCCACCTTTTGCATCTTTGAACCCATTTTGAACCCAGTACTGCAAATATTCATTGTAAGACTGCACACAGTAAAAGGAATCGCACACAATTAGTGTGGGGAATTCTCGATCCGTATTTACTAGTGCCAGTACCAGCACTTTTAACTCTGCCAACGGTGCCGTGCAGTCTCCTAGGGACTGCGTTTTTGTGCAACTCGGGTGGAACCTTTCATCCAGCATGCGACCTTTATCGATTGCACATGCTGCGCTATATTGTTGCTTACTTCCTATGGCCGGTTGAGCTGATCTGTCAGTGTAAATTATATATTCATACTGCTCTAGAGGAATTATTTTGTTCGGTAGAGGATATTCTTGTTCGTATTGCAGGAATGCTTATGTCTTTAAATTTGGGTCGTACCTGTATTCTACATCTGTTGCAGTGAGAGAATTAGCCCATTGCATCCATCTCGGATGTAAAGCTTTAGCATTAGGAACGCTTGCCTTTGTCGCAGCCTCTAAGGCTGGAACCGGAGTCACTACTATTATTTGTTTCCCTGAGCCAGTGCTCTTTCTCTCACTACAGCAGTCTGTACTGTTGTTATAATCTTTTCTGTAGATGCGAAGCGCATCTCAGCATTTGTGTACAAATGTGATTTGTATGCAATTGGTACTGTCTCACCTTCATTATATGTTAGATAGGTGTACCCAGATTGACCCTCAACTATACGGATCACCAGGTTGCGTACGTTTACGCATGTCTGTAAGTGTTTGGAAGCTATCATGTCAGCTTGTAAGGAACGAAGTGTATCTGTATGTTCCTGTGTTCATTATTTTACTGAAAAATCAGGTTTTATTAAATCGTATAAAGGTTTCACTCTTTCTGCGTAATCCAAAATGTATGTTCTACCAAAATTTAGGAATCCCAGAATTGTCTGTAAATTTTTCAATAATTTTGGAGGTTGGAGCAGCGCGCATTTTTCTAAAAAATTGGCTGCCAGGCTTTTTCCTTCACTTGAATGCTCATATCCTAAAAACAGGACACTGAGATGGGCAATTTTTGATTTTTTAAAGTTGAATTTGTAGCCCTCAGATGCAAATCCCCAAATTATGGTATTCACTCTGTTCAAGTGCTCTTCTAGGTCATCGTCCGTTAAATAAATATCATCCATATAGGAGAATGCCTCTTCATCCAAATTTTGAAGTAACCCAGTTACTCTAGCCGAAAACAACCCCGGGCTGTTCTTATACCCTTGGGGGATTCGACAAAATTGCCGCTGGGTCCCTAGCGTTGAGAAGGCTGTTAGATGCCTGCTTTCAGGCGCTATATTCTGGCAGAAAAATCCATTTGAGATATCAAGTGTTGTTTTATATTTTTTCCACACAATGTTATTCATTAATGAGGCACTGTGTGCATTTTGGACTGCAAATGTCTTAGTGCAAGTGTTTAAATGTCTGTAATCTAAAACTAGACGATATGAATTGTCAGGTTTTATGACAGGAAAAAAAGGATTGTTCATTGGTGATGTGCAAGTTTCAATCACCCCTTGGTATTCAAGTTGATCTAAGATCTCCCTGCCCTGTTTTTTAGCTTCTTGCTTTATTGGATACTGCCTCTGTGCAGTTGGAGTATTTTTTAAAGGAATTATGTGGTGGGTTGAATCCTCATCCCATCCAACATGGTTTTTGTATAATGCCGGAGCCTGTGTGTTGCAAGTGCCTGGGAATATGGTCTGAGAAGGCCGGGAAGAATTACCGTTTCTCCTTTAGGGCAATCCATGACGAATGCTGGCGGCCAATCTTGTTCAGCTAATAAAATATCATAGCCAAACGTCAGGTTTTCCCAAAAGAGACCTCTCACTGTTCTAAATTTGTCCCTCTCCATTTGGAGCGTTATTTCATATACTTTATGTGGGACACTTACCCTAGTATCAGGTGTTTCCACCGTTATATAATCATTCAAGTCCGCTGTCACCAGAAATTCCTTCAGGTGCTGGCTAGCTATTGTTACTTCTGCCGCACTGTCTAGCATCGTCAGAGCCCATTCCCCGTTCAGTAGTCGAGTCCTCAGAATTCTGGGCATGTCTGATCTGTAGACCTGCAACTTTCTTCTTTTTGAACTGTGGCTTTTGCTTTGGTTTCTCTTCTTTTTTAGAAGTGTAATCTTGAGCGTGCTGCTTGTCTCTGGACTTTGTACGCTCTTCTTGTCTATCAGTATCCTGATACCTGTCAGGTTTCCTAATATTATCACTATTCCTGAGGTTATACCTCTTTTCGGAGGGCTCCTGTGGAGGAGATCTACCTCTGGATTGAGATCTATTTCCTTTAAAGTTTTGTTGTTTTTTATTGTCCCACTTCTTTGTTGAAGCATGTGTCTGCTTATTATTGTCCTTTTCAGGATAGCCCATCAGTTGTAGTTTTAAAGCTTTCCCACCCAAACTGTCTCTGCCTAATTCTGCATATGCAGTTTCAATAATTTTTGGTAGTTCGTGTTCCTGCTCTAAAGGACTGAACTCCCTTAGGCGTTGGAGGATGGCCACTGAAGCTGCTTCCCCATTAATGTTAGCTAGTATTATGGCTGATACCTGGGCATAGTTACCTAGTAACTTCATCCCTAAGTTTAGGGCAGGTTCTGCTCCATACTCGTTTTGTATTTGTCTCAATACATCAGGTACTACTGCTAATGACAGGATACCATGAGTTCTGGTATAAATGGCAGCAAAGACTGTACCCCAAGTGGTACAATCCTCTACTTGTGGAGTTATCCCCATGGGCAAGCAGATTGTTAGCATTCTGTGTTTTTCATATGGTAGTATTTGGGATTACTGCCTCTAGCTGCGTTATTTTCTGAGCTACCCAGAATGGTATTTGTTCACGTTTTGTGGGCATTTTACCCATTACCACGTGTAATGTTTGGGGTGTAATTTTAGTTGCTGTACCCTGAATTTGAGTTCCATTTGTTGCAACTATTGCTGGTTGGACTGTAAGTGTCCTCATGACGAATTGCGTCAAGTTCCTGTAGATTTTGATTAAATCTTTATGTTTTATGAGTAAGTCTCCTGGTGGCATTGTGTCAATGTCAGAATGTGGTGTGTAGGCCACTAATATTGGCCATGTTGTCCCTTCTCTTCCGAGCAGGCCGAGTCTTACTCTTCTTCTTATGTGGAGTAGGGCGCCTTTAAACCAGTATAAGTGTTCCTGGTATGTGAGCGGAACCTCTATATCCTCGAACGGATATTATTCCGCTGGTGCATCTCCTTCCGTGTAGGAGTGAAATGTTTTTGTTTGCTGCTGGGAATGTGACCCACGAATAAAATACCTCTGTTCTGTTTGATTCGTGTGCCTCAATCACGAAAGCTACTACGCCACCCCAAGCTGATAAACCATGCGCAAGTAGTTTCAGGGTGACTGTATTTCTAAAGTTTGGTGCAATTTGTATTGCGTCTGCATCTTCCTCACCATCTGTGAGGGGCAGTGCTTGTTGCAATGGGTCTAATTCTTGGTTAGTCATTGTTTTTAGTACACTAAATAACTTTTCAAGGGAACCAAGATACAGTGTTTTGCGCAATTTTAGGAACAATGTGTCCTTCAAGCTTGATTAACCAACAGCCATTAAATAGGATGTTTTAGCCTACTCAGCTGTGGCGGAGTTTGTGCCCACCCACTCCAGACGTCTCTGGTGTTTTGTGAGTAGGGGTCTCTGAGAATAGCACGACTGAAGTACTCAGATTCTACTGTTAAATATGTACCCAACCAACGTTGGGCGCCATGTCGTGTAGTTGTTATATTACCTATACAGGATCTGTGCATTTGGATAACATAAACTGTGGGTTTGGTGGCAGGCTGATTCTGTACACCCCCACCAGATACGTTAGCCTGTCTGTATTAGCTAGCTCACAGTGCCACTAGAGTCTCCTCTTATTGGGGAGAGAATAGTTCCTGGCAACCTCAGAACATGACAACCCTGATCCCTCAGAATCGTGGAAACAATATACTACCTTTCGCTCAGTCACTCGTGCTCACTTAGTTTGCCTCAGAGAGATACACAGAATAAACAGGCTGGGCGTTTCAATAAGTATTTATTGAACAGTTGTTATTCTAGTGTAGAATATATGAGCTGCAACAACCATTAGACAGTAGCAGAGATATATGATTAGCAATACTACGAAAGTAAAGGGATGATATAGTTCTACTATCTTGCAGAAATCATGAATATATACAAGTACATAAAACACATGATAAAAAGTGTGTACTCCTACGATGCCTCCCTAACTAGATATACCTAAATGTACCTAGCATCTATATAGGTGTTATGCCAAGAATCCCTCTAGGATCTAGTCCACCCATTACCTGAGAGTTTAGAGAATGTGGGACCCCGTCCTGGTCTCGAGTTGGACACCCCGCGAGGGATGTTAGACCACTGCTAGCTGGAGCATCTGCATGCAGGAACCTCAGCGTCTCTGGTCAGTGTGTCAGCCAGGAAGTCACAGTCTCCTCTATCTTTCTAAGAAAGATGTGTTCTATATATACCCATAGGTCTCCCCAGGGGTCCTACCTTGCAGTGTTACTGTGTCGGCCTAAAGGATGACATTGGGCCTGAACTTTATACAGAGATATTATACAGGAGATGGTAATCCTACTGTTAGTCCTGCTGTGCTTCCAAGAAGCCTCATGCATAATGTATGAGAATCGAACCAGGGAAAAACCAGTGTTCTGAGTGCAGTGTCATATCTGGGTAAAAGGTCAGTGCCTAAGAACCGTTATGTATGCAATGTAGGGAAGGATGTAGGTGAAAGGTTGCGATGTTACCTGCGCCTATATAGGGTACCTATATGGAATATAACAGTTGGAAGTCATTAATGTGTCTGCGACTTCATGACGGGATGCCCAATAGAATGCCCATGAGTCAGTTCGGGTTAAAGGAATGCATGTGCAGCTCTTATCGCCCAGCCAGCAGATTATCAGGCTAAACGGCAGCACAGCAAAGCTATAATCCAGAGCTGTATGGTCACACATCCACATGAATGTCCCCCACAATCATATGTGCATGTGAAGCACACACGCCATCGCCTCCACGGACTACATCCTCCTCGGGGACCTGAACTTCCACCTCGAGAACAACAAGGAAACCAACTCCACCACCCTGATCGACAACCTCGCCACCCTCGGACTCAGACAGCTCGTGACTACACCCACCCACGCTGCCGGCCACACGCTCGACTCCATCTTTTCCGCAAGCCCACACGTCTCCTTCAACCACACCTCCGAACCCCACTGGACTGACCACCACTGCATCCACTTCACCTACAGGAAGCCCACCACGCACCACCGCACCGAACAAATGCCTCGCCGCTGCTGGAGCAGAGTCACGGAAGACCAGCTAACCACAACCCTCGCCCTGAGCCCACCCGCCGAACCCTCCGACCCCGACACCGCCGCCCGCAACCTCAGACAGTGGATCGACGACTGCGCCAACACCCTCGCCCCGCTCAAGAATCCGCCCAACAGCCACACCAGCAAGAAAGCCACCTGGTTCACCGAAGACCTCCAGGCCTCCAAACGAACATGCCGAAAACTGGAGAAGATCTGGCTCCACGAACGGACAGCGGACAGCTACGCCGCCCACAAGAGCGCCACCCGCAGTCACCATCACCTCATCAGATCCGCCAAAAGGGCCTCACTCAAAGACCGCCTAGACAACAACGCACACAACAGCAAAGAGCTCTTCAACATCGTGAAGGAACTCTCCAACCCCAGCTCCAACACCAACGACATCCAGCCGTCGCGAGACCTGTGCGACTCACTGGCCACCTTCTTCCACCGCAAAATCGCCGACATCCACGACAGCTTCAACACCACGACCGCCCCGGCAACCACCGAGACCACTGCCCCCACAACCACCAACCGCCTGCTCTCCTGGACCAACATCAACGACGAGGACACCAGCGAGATCATGAACACCATCCACTCCGGTTCACCGCTAGACCCGTGCCCTCACCACATCTTCAACAAAGCCAGTACAGCCATCGCGCCCCATCTCCGGAAAATAATCAACATCTCCTTCGAGACAGCAACCTTCCCGGAAAGCTGGAAGCACGCCGAGATCACCGCCTTACTCAAGAAACCCAAGGCAGACCCCAAGGACCTCAAGAACTTCCGACCCATCTCTCTGCTCCCGTTCCCCGCGAAGGTCACCGAGAAAATCGTCAACAAACAACTGACCCGCTACCTCGAGGAGAACAACATCCTGGACCCTTCCCAGTCCGGCTTCCGCAGCAACCACAGCACCGAAACCGCCCTCATCGCCGCCACCGATGACATCAGGACCCTGCTAGACAACGGAGAAACAGCAGCCCTCATCCTCCTGGACCTATCAGCCGCCTTCGACACGGTCTGCCACCACACACTACGAATACGCCTTCACGACGCCGGGATCCAAGAGAAGGCCCTGGACTGGACCACATCCTTCCTTTCCGGCAGAACACAAAGCGTCCGCCTCGCCCCTTCCGATCCAAGGCCACCAAGATCATCTGCGGCGCACCCCAAGGCTCCTCCCTCACCCCAACGCTGTTCAACATCTACATGGCACCCTCGCCCACGTCGCCCGACAGCACAACCTCAACATCATCTCCTACGCCGACGACACCCAGCTGATCCTCTCCCTCACCAAAGACCCTCACACCGCCAAAGCCCACCTCCACGAAGGAATGAAGGCCGTCGCCGAATGGATGAGGACCAGCCGCCTGAAGCTGAACTCCGGACAAGACGGAGGTCCTCATCCTTGGTTCCAACCCTTCAGCCTGGGACGACTCCTGGTGGCCAACATCACTGGGAACAGCCCCGCCACCCACCGACCACGTACGCAACCTAGGGGTCATCCTCGACCCCACCCTCTCCATGACTAAGCAGGTCAACACCGTTTCCTCATCCTGCTTCAACATCCTCCGAATGCTCCGCAGGATCTTCAAGTGGATCCCCACCGAAACAAGAAAAACAGTCACCCAGGCCCTCGTCACCAGCAGGCTGGACTACGGGAAACGCCTCTATGCAGGAACGACGGCTAAGCTCCTGAGACGGCTGCAACGCATCCAGAACGCCTCTGCACGTCTTATCCTCGACATCCCCCGACGCAGCCACATCACACCCCACCTGAGAGACCTGCACTGGCTCCCTGTCAACAAGAGGATAACCTTCAAGCTCCTCACCCACGCACACAAAGCACTCCACAACTCCGGACCAGCCTACCTCAACAGACGACTCAGCTTCTACACCCCCACCCGCCAGCTCCGCTCGACCAGCCTCGCCTCGCCACAGTCCCCCGCATCCAGAAAACGACCGCCGGCGGCAGATCCTTCTCCCACCTCGCCGCCAAGACCTGGAACACCCTCCCCACCAACCTCCGACAGACCCAAGACCTACTGGCCTTCAGAAGACTCCTCAAGACCTGGCTCTTCGATCAGTAGCAGCACCACCCCCCTCTTCCCCCAGCGCCTTGAGACCCTCGCGGGTATGTAGTGCGCTTTATAAGTGACATGATTGATTGATTGATTGATTGATTGATTGAAGAATTATCCTGTGGCCTATGACCCACTCCATCTGATTCCCTATTCAGCCCAATCTCTCTCTTCCTACAATGTGTCAGGTACCCTTTCTTGTGATGTGATACGGATGCAACACACACTTAGGGAAGCAAAGAGATGGGCTGGCTCCCCATACTCCAGTGTATGTCCCACCCAGTCTTCAGGTTTGCTGTTCTGCCATACTCCATCTGATGTAATTCCATTATTCCTCATGTTTTGACCAGGCATCCATGTGTTAAGGCACAAAGCTAGCCAAGGTCCTCCATGTCGTGGAGTGGCACAGTCACTTCAGCACTCAGGGGTATATGTTTGACCAGAGTTGTGTGGCGCTTGCACAATGCAACATGGTACATGCTCAATACAACTCTGTTATGATATTTGTGATGCCACCCAAGGCTACCTTGCATAGCCCTGAGTGGTTTCATGAATCTCGACTGATGCAATGCATCACAAATCACTGATTTTCAGTCTGCAGCAAATATAGATGGAGAATTTGCCTCTCCGGATTTGTTGTTTTGCAGGAATGTGCCACTTCATACGCAAAACATTTGTGCATGCAACACAATCACACTTGCACCATGGTGCAAGGGTGCCTGCGCTGGCAGCCAAAATGGGACTGGTGCAGGGGAAAAGGCAGGAATGTGTTGTATTCAATTACATACAGCACATTCCTGCCCTTTGGCTTTCACGCATAGCAGTGCAGTCAGGTGACTTGCTGAGCTGCACTGTGTGAGCATGTTCTAATTATACCCTTCAGTGTCCGGTCACAGGATATTCAGTGAACAGTACTGTGATCCACATGTATCAGGCTTCTACCAGCTTAATGACATGCAGCACACACACTCAGTCACCGCACACTCTTTGGTTCTAAACTCTCTTTGAACTGTACTAGAGTGTGTTGCAGAGAACAGACACTATCTGCACACACACATTAATCATGTGCACTCTGTTCTACATTTGAAATTATTTGATGTGTATGTCTTGCACAGGCACATATATTCTGCACATGGTTTTATCATGCACACATTTCAATGTCAAAATGATGTTGAACAGGAGTGAGTGTAACACACAGCAACAGACCTTTTGAAGAGCTGAATGAGCCAGTAAGCCTCACTGCAGTGAACCAGTGTTGATTGGTAATTCACACTACTACTGTTCACTACACAACATCATCCCATCCCCTTTTTAGCTCTATCTTGATTAGAGGTGGGCAGAACTCATGGAGGTTTACTCTGCGTAATTCCCTGGAGTTGCATAATAACTCAATGAAAGTCTGCGGAGTTCCACGCACCCCTGAACTGGTGTTCGAAGAGACAGTTACAAGGTATAAAAAGGGTAGTGACACAGATACAGAGAACAAAACAGACTAAAGAGCAGTGGCAAAAAAGTAGTCCAGACTGGGAGGGTGAAAAAGATCTGTAGGAGTGGGTCCACACAGGGAGTAGAAAGCTTTCAGGGAAGAATGGCTCACACAATACTTTGTCATCAGTGCCCAGACATAAAAGGCAGGTGATTGGAAGGCACAGAGATTAGTGAGTGATTTCAGACCCAAGAGGATGAGGGAAGACATAGAGGTGGCACTTACTTTGGTTCTTCAATTGATTCTGAAGTTGCCCAGCTTCCTGTTACAGTGCTGGATCAGGTCGTCCATGCTATTCATCAGGCCCCTGATGGCCCTGCATTTGGGCTTGCTGCTCTCCATCCAGGTGATCTGGTCTCCACGGATGTTGTGTGACGAGCCGCTCTTCTGATGTACTAGCTGTCCATCCGTGAAGCGGCTCATGCCCCACAGCGCGCACACCTCCTGTGCAATGCCCTCACCCACCACCGGGCCCAGTAAGTTGTCAAGCATGCAGATGCAGTGCTTCTCCATGCATGGCTGGAGCCAGTCACTGCGATGGTGGCGGGACCTGGCTATGCCCATTCTGT
Source organism: Calotriton arnoldi (assembly GCA_963921515.1). NCBI lineage: Eukaryota > Metazoa > Chordata > Amphibia > Caudata > Salamandridae > Calotriton > Calotriton arnoldi. The sequence continues at coordinate 782,575 of CAWUFW010007206.1, forward strand.
GCTCCGCACCAGGGCTGCCACCAATGGCTGCAGTCTTGAACCATCCTGAGCGCTCAGTGTAGTCCTTGGCAGATGGCGGCTGTGGCTCTGGGGTTGCTGGGAGGTGCCATCCGGAGTAGTAAGAGTGCCAGAAGGGCTGGAGGAGGCCGCAGTGGTAGGAGTGGTCGAGACCCCTGTGATGGAGCCCTCATTAACAGGGGTGGCAGAACCCCGAGTGCTAGAGGTGGGAGTGGCAGCAGTGCCACCAGGATGCTCGCCCCCTTTTCACACCAACTTGTGCTTCTTTCAGTCTTGCCGCTTGTGCTCTTTGCTGCATTAGAGCCCTGGCAGTGGCTACAGTGCAGCAGCTGTTCAAGCTTACTGCACAGCTCACAGTACTGCCACTCGCTCACCCCGCCCAAGGCTATACCAGACCTCAGGGAGGCCACCGCCAAAGCCCAGTGGGATCAGCCCCGCATGGCCACGGGGAGCAGCGATGGGAGCCTTTGCTGGCCTACATTCAGACCCAGTTGCTCATTCGTGCCCTCACACATGTATGCCAAAGGCCTGTGTCAGCAGCAGGGCAGTGACTGCCTCTGCATGGGGATGAGGGGTCTGCTGACTAGGGGTGGGTGCCAGTAAACTCTGGTATGTAGTGGTTGGAAGAATTTCTGCTGAACAGTGGCAAAATTCCACAAACTCTGCCGGCAGAGCAGAGTTTACCGCCCACCCCTAGTTTTGAATCTGACAAAGACTGTAGCATGCATCTAGTATGAGGGCAGGTGTTTGTGTGGTACTCTTGGACAAAGCTGACTCCAATCCTTGACATGGGCTGATGTAATGGCACCCATGTATAGTCCCTGTTTCCCTTTTGAGTATATACCAGAGTTGGTTAGCCACACAAATATACTGTAGTACACTCAGGGCAGAGGCGCAATACTCGTACCATGGAGGGGGAATTTCATACCCAACATATCATTTGCATCATATTCAATGAGAATGTGTATGTACACATACATTTGTGCTTAACTATTGTCATGGACGTTTCACACTCTTAGCATCTCTGCATTCTTGAGGTGATGTGATGGTTACAAAAACATCTCCATTGTCTTACTTCTCTGGTTGATGCCACACACTCCATGTTCATCTGTTTATAGTGTTCTGTTACAGGCCTTTGAACCTCATTGCACTGATATACAAAGCATTGAAAATGTGCATTTTGTCAACTATGGTCAGATGTGGTATTTACATCAATCCGCCCTGGAAAGGTGTCAGATGTGCAGTGTTTAGTGGCTCTCGACCCATTTTTTTCATATGACATTGCAACGTCTATACCTGGGACTAAGTCTTTGTCCAGGAGAATTGTCACTCAGGATCTGTGATGATATCAGCGACAACATTTGCTCCTACAATGTGCTGCCATTCTGCATGCTTCCACTTTAGTGAGACACACTACAATGAGGGGTTTGCCTCAGGTAGTGCATTTTGGGAGATTTGTGTTTCATCAATCACTGAGTACCATGAAACGCACTTTGCTGCTGCAGAACACAGCAAGACTGCTAGCTGGGCTGCACAGCACTGTTTAAGTGCATGAGGACAGGAATGAACAATTAAGATGTAGATATGATGCAATCCTGCCCTGTCCCCTTCATGCAGTACACTGCATCACATTGGCTTGCTGTGTTGATTCATTTATTGTTTTCAGTTATGTTCCCATGTTGATCAACAGTCAGAAAACATGATTGTTGTATGTTGAGGCCTACATCTAGTTGAGAAGATGTGAGTAATTTGACTTTTACATTGACTTTCACATAGAGACAACACAATGAATATGTTCAAAAATGTATTTCTATGTTGGTGAGTTGACATAATTTCTGTCTATTTTATCATCAGGTGATTTAGTTTAGCAAAATAAATTAGCCACAATCTGCTCACGTCTCCACCGACTGACCAATGTGTGGTGGTTGTTTCCTTAATTGCCTTCATCCTCATCCATTTTCTCCATAAGTATTGGCTCATAGTCCCATGGGAGATTTGTTTGTACACATATGTTATGCAATATTGCACAGACGAGATTATTTTTCAGACCATGAAGGGGGGAATACCACAGTCTTCCCACTGACATATTTAGACAGCTGATCATGAACTTTAGGACTCCAAAAGTCCTCTCCACAACATTCCTCATCTTGCTGTTTGCTGTGTTATAGCATTTTTGAGCCTCCATCTGGGGATGGGTGAAGGGAATCATGACCCATGGCTGCAACCAATATCTTTAGTCACCTGAAAGCAAAAAAATGCAACAGTAAATGATTATGCACATTGTGACTAAGCCTGGGCGTAGTTCGCGTAGTCGCCCTACGCGAAGCTACGCGAAGACGTCGGAGCGCTACGCGTAGCTTCGCGAGCGTGCGTAGCTGCTTGGCGCGCCGTTTCGCGATGCGTTTTTCTTGCTCGGGAACACGTTGTGCGTGTTCGGGACGCTGTTTGCGTGCTCGGGGGCGCGAACTTACCCATGCGGTCGCCTATGGGCGCGGCCATTTTGTTTTTCACTTGTCCCGCCCGTTCGCGATCCCTTATTTCCTGTTCCGGGTCGCGTATAGCGTGCTCGCGATGCGCATTCCTTGTTCGGGAACGCGTTGTACGTGTTCGCGACGTTTTTGCGTGCTCGGGGAGAAATATCGCGCAAACTTACCCACGCGGTCGCGATGGGCGCGGCCATCTTGTTTTACCACTCTATGCTATGGTTCTGGGCCTGCTTTTCTATCCTCCCTCAATCTTTGCAATCCTTAGTTTTTTACACTGTTTTTCAATTTTTCTTTATTTCTTATCTATCTCTCTCTCTGCTTAAGTCTATATTTTGCATTTTTTTCGACTTTTTACTGTGTTTTTTTTACTTTTCGACTGTTTTATATAACTTTCTTCCTTAAGCTCCTACTTCTTCCCCTAACTTTATTTTTCCCTTCTAACTTTTCTTTTTCACCTCCTCCCACCCCAGAACCATGGCGAAGGGTAGCAGCAGCGGCTCAAAGGGCAAGGCGCGTGCACCCAAGAGCCGCCTGCCTTGCGGCAGACTGCGCCCTGCAGGGGTGCAAGCCCGCCAGCTGTTTACTGAGGCAGAGGTGGCCGCCCTTGTTTTTTTTATTCAGCGCCACCTCCCCTTGACCTTGGCAGCAGGCGGCAGGCCAGGCTCCGGGTACCCGACCCAGGAGCGTCACCGCCGGTGGGCGAAGGTGCGTCGGGCAGTGTTTCGCTGCTCCACGGTCCGGCGCACCCATAACCAGCTGGCCCACCGGTGGTCAGACATCCTTGACCGGGAGCAGGACCTGTTGGACCTGCTAGGTGTCGAGGTCGTGGGGCTTGGTGAGTAGCCAATATATATAGTAGTATAAGTATTGTGATTTGTGTATTCATTTTTTACAAATAACAAGAATACTGCTGCTTACATTGCAGGTAAATTACGTTTCAAAATCTTCTGTGATTGTAGGACACAGGTGCTGGGCGCTACTCTTACTTTTTGCAACTTTGCGCTCGCTTGTCATTATTATGTAAGAGTTTACTTTAGAGAACTTCAGTTAGGTAATGCTATTGCTAGAGAGACTGTAGTCCTTCCTTTGTCCTCCTGTCAAATAGTGGTGGATTCATCTGATACTAGGTTTAGTTACTATTAGTTGATAATTTTTGAGCGGTCTGCGTGACGCATCCTCTGTCACTGAGTGCTGCTTACCCCAGTCCTTAGAACCTTTTGTAGTTTGTTTAGTGAGTGGTACTGGTAAGCTTAGCTTAGCAGTGTCAGTCAGCTGTAGAACATCAGACGCAACCAACCAACAATTTGGTGTATGCATTATGCACTTTATGCATGTGTCCTCCTTCTCATCTATGCATTTTTGATGGCAAAAAAAAATGGAAGTGCAGGCTTAATGAACAATTGGCCCGCCTGGAATAGGTGGGCTAGGTCAGGTGGTACTTAGGCTTAGTTAGTGTTCTGGATTTTATTTGAATCAATCAGAATGGAACACTGAATTAGTGTTCCCAAATAAGTAGACTGTCCGTGAATCCCGCAAGCCAGTAGTCGATCGGATTAGATAGGTCAATTTTATTGCAATTTTTGTTTCCTAAAACGTTTTTTGAGCGTTTTTTTAGATAATTTATTTGTTTCACAGCAATCATTAATGTTTGTGTCTTTCTTTTCTTTATTATATCTTACATGATCACTGATCTGCAGCACCCAGGGGCAAGAAGACGGGGTCCGAGTCAGCGGGACAACCACCAGAGGACCGCTCCTCTACCGAGGGCCCTGCTGCTGGTCCCAGTAAGTCCTCCAGTGGTTAATATTAACAATTATATTGCCCTAACTTTTACTGCACCTTATTTTTTCAGAACTATTAATTCTGGCTCCACTCCCTAATTCTATTTTTTACAAAAGATTCTTTGATCTTGACTTGACTATCTGTTTCTAAATTCTGGTTATCCCTGCCTCTAAGTTCTAACTGCCTCTGCTATGAATGTCTGTACTCTGTACTACTAATATTAGTCTGTCGCTAAGCTTGCCCAGTTTGCATTGCCACTCTTTATTGTACGGTTTTGAATAAAACTCAGATTGACCAATACTAATAGCTCTAGCCACTGAGTCCAGTCCTTTCGGTTGTCCTCTTCTAGGCTTCTTAATCTTGAGGCTTTGACAATTACCACAAACAAAATGCCCAACCAGATATTTGACTATTTTTGATAGGATATAGTACATACTACTTGGATTCTGCACAGCCCCATGCAGAACTATGCACAATGAAATAGGATGTTGGTGATGCGAGTTTGGAACTTGGACGTTCCTCACACCTCAGTCAGAAGTGAACCCACAAACCCCTGAACGACTAGCTATAGTGTCTCATTAGGTCCCCGAACCCCCACCCGAAGATACCCAATGATTATGATTACACAACCCAGAACATAACACCCTTTCGCTCACTCACTCATGTAAGTCCACCACCACCACCACACCAAATACCACAGAGTCTATGTGTAAGTTCAAAAGGTTTATTTTCAACTAACAAGCTCTGTATGTATGTTGTTCTATAAAATTCAGTGTACTCCAGCCAGCTCCAACAGCAAAATGCATAAGATTAAAACAATAAACAGTGTTGCAACAAGTGCATGATCATTGATGATATAAGACAAAAGATCCGTGCGAATTCTGGGCGACTCCTCACCGTAGAACGTAGAATTACTGGTTACATGCATCATTCATAAGCTCTGCAAATCTCTGGTTCGTAGAAGGGAATCCTCTGCCTGAGAAAAATGGTGCGTGTTATATAGTATAATGCAAGCATTTCTCAGTCCTGCCCAAAAAGTGTAACATGTTACCTATGGCTAAGCAATACGGACTAACCGAACTCCATAACAAAGTGGCTTGTTTTTCGACCTCTTGTACGCAACGCTCAGACAGTAGCTGTATGTGCTCATGTGGGCTCAAAAAGGCGTCTTACTGTTACTGCACAACAAGCTGCGAGGTAACATGCGCAAAAGACATGAAGCGAAAAATGGTTGCATGGCTCAGGCTAACTTTGCAAAGAGTAGAGTATAGTATAATAATGACCCTAGGGACCATAACACTACTAGTGTCTACTGACTGTACTCTAGTACCCGATTTGGACTATTGAATGTGATTTATAATAATATGTATGTATTAACTTTTTTTCAATCTTGCTAGTGAAAAAGAATAAATAGGGGGAGGTGTACAGGCATCTAAAAATGTGTCATGTTTTTATCTAGGCGTACTAGCGACCACCAGTGGCGGCGGGGCCACCGGCGATTCTAGCATTCCGGAGGGGGCAGGAGAAGATGCGGCACCTGCATGAGCTACAGGGGGGGGAGCCAGCAGCAGTGGCGGGCGGTGGTAAGTTATATTCATGACTTATTGACATTGCACTAGCTGGAAGGGTGTGTGGACTTCACTCACTGTACTGTTGTTGAGACTTATTAGGTATGAAGTTGTAGTGAACATTATACAACGGTTAAAGAAGACACCCTTTACTTAGCATGAGCAATGCAGTAGCAATAGCATTACCAGCGTGACTTGATTAACCAATGGCCTCTTATATCTGACTCCAACTCAGCTGTGAAAGTTTTATGGAGGAGACTAAAAGTCAGATCAGATGACCTTGATGGATGTGTTGAACAAAAAGGGAAAGAAGGGTGGAAGGAGGAAGGGCGGGCGAGATTTAATATGATGACTGGCAGAGAAGGATACGTTGGAAGCATGGATAGGTGGCTGATAGGAATCAGATGCATGTGTTGTTGAAGGATGGGTGGAAGGTGAAAGAAGAATGGATGCCTGCCTGGGTGGGCGACACAGTATGGGTGGATACTGTGAATAGCAAGAATCATCAGCGGTGTTTGGGTGAAACTCAAAGCCAAGGCAAGCAACGGAGTGAGTGGACGCATGCGTTGTTGTTGGTGAAACAAAGTAAGGTTTGTGGAGAGATTAAGAAGAATGATTGACATTTACTTAGAATGGATGGATGCCTGTATGTATTCATCATAGACAGCATAGGTGGAGACTGTCACAGGATGCACAGTTTTAGGGAATGTAAAAGAAACCGCGCCAGAGTAGCAAAGCCGATGTGGGGAGGGGCAGGGTGGGGGTAGTAGTAAACAATGTATTACGCGGGCAAATACAGGTAACTTTACTGTAAACATACAAATAAATAAAGCGAATTTCATTGTGCGCACTGCACCGCCAAATGCGATGCAGTGTGCGCAACAAAATTAGTTTCATTTATTTATATGTTTACTTACCTGTAATTGGCCGTAATCCATAGTTTACTATCCCCATCCTGCCCCTACCCACGTCACCGCCCGGCCGAACTCCCCGAGTCCCACCACCGACCGCTACTGACCTTATGTCGTTGTCCCATATAAAAGCAACGATCATTGGATCAGATATATAATCTGCCTTTTGTAGTAGCCAAGGCACTGTGAAATTGAGCAATTGCCCTCCATGTAACAGAGAGAGTATGGCCAGTGCCACCCGTAATAGAAAAATACGAGCTTCCCCACCTGCAAACAGTAGTAAATCAAACTAACGTGAGTCTGCGTCATGACTCGTATGTTTGTCTTGGGTGCAAGCATAGATGACCGAGCTGGCAATGCCGGCTACAACCAGGTTATGTCATTTCGCTAAACTAGAGATAAGAAGAACACTGGTGTACTGTGTACTGGTTGGAGTCCATAGTGCTAGTATAATGCCTGAAACTCCCACAAATGTTAGAGGCCGAGGAAGTGGGAGGATAGATAGATTATTACCACAAATGTTATGTACTGTGCTTCTTGCTAGTGCTACTGTGCCATTATGTGTTGAATTAATTTTGTGTTACTGTTTAGCTAAGAGTACTGGTTACAACAATATTTTTTTCTTTCTTGATATAGAAAGTACTCCTTCCCAAGACAAACCATCGCGGAAGGAGTTGGCAGCCAGGGCCCGGCGCCGGAAACTGGAGGCCATATGCCAGGAGTACCGGCGGCTGGTGGCTCAGGCGGAGGAGGAGGAGGCGGCAGCAGCAGCTGCAGCCTCGTCCGATGCCCCGGGCCCCAGCCAGGCCACAACTCCAGCGGTACGGCGCCGCGGTCTGGTAGCCGCCCGCCGCCGCAATTCGCTAGCAGCCAGCACTGCTGTCCCCCATCCTGGATGCCACTGCAGGGCATTTCGCAGGAAGATTCTCCTCCGGATGTCACGGCTAGAGGAGCAAATGGAGGAGCGGGTAAAAATACTGGTGGACAAACACCTCAAAGCCCACCGAATATAACATCGAGGACCCTGTTGCTTTGCCCCTTTTTATTCCTTGTTTTGGTGGGTGGGAATTGGGCGTTGGGGTTTCGGGACATTCTTTGGACTTTTTCGTTTTGGACATTGGTTGGGGTTAGGGAGAGGGGTGGGTCAGGTGTGGGATAGTTTATTTTTGTTAGGGTAATAAATTATATTTATACTTAAACATACAATGTTAATGTTTTGTGGGGGTTACTGTTTTACGAATTAACGTCACATTGGTTTCCTTGCTGCTGCAGGGCCGCAGCCAGTGTTTGATTTAAATAATCTGCCGATGATGTAACACAAACAGATAGATGCGGTACCCCTCACTGAGTTATTTGTCCTACTAGTACTGTCAGTCTCTCCTCCTAGTCCATTATACCTCCCACCAAACTTATCTTACCTGTGATTGATGATGATTATGTTCGGCACAGCGATGGCTGCATGGTTTCCAGTGAGAATGTAGAAGATGCCATGGTTGTGGTGGTAGTAGTAGAGTAGACACTGGCAGTAGCATTTGCTAAAAAATAAAAAAAGAGACAGTCACTTGCCTGAGAGCGACTGTGGGAGGAGTAGTAGAACGAAGTAAAATACAGTACAGAAGAAGACTGCCAAACAAACAATATTGCAGTTGCAACTGCTAAAGTCAAATTAAACATAATGGTGGCGGGGACAGCCTAGTACAAGAAGTTACAAACTGTAGTTGTGTCGAGTGAGTCACTTAACTTAACACAATCGTAATTCGTAACCTTTACTGCTGTGTGGTAGGAGTTTGATGATTAATCCAATCAATGACGGCAATTAATTATGATGTACTACTATTAGCCGGTGACGGCTTGCACATAGACTGAGCATGGGTGGGCAAGCAGAAGAAGCTCCTCGCCCTGCCTTGCAATTGAATTAGTGTTGCTTTCACCACATCTGCCCCAGCAAGCGTGTGATCAATTGGTGTACATTTTATGTAGTCACATCACACCTCAATATAAATCACAGCCTGGGGGAAGAGGGTTAGGGTTTGATGAATGGATGGGAAGGGGGTTTGGGGAAAGGTTTGAGAATGAAAAACAGTACGCATGGACAACAAAAGCAAAGCGCAATCTTGGCAGACGACCATGATCTTATCCAAAAAATCTATAAAGGGAGAAAAGGGAAATGCATGCATGATGATGAAGATAACTTGATGGTTAATGAGTAGTACTTAATAACTCCTACTAGACAATTAGACAGTACAGGGCAGCAGTATATTCTATGCAATTTGCCTTGCCTGTAATATGCCCTCAGAGACCCAAATTCCATGTTGTACTGGGCTTACTTGTAAAGATAGCAAAGACAATTAAAACACAGTTGTAGGGATCAATTAGCAAACAAACAACACACAACACACAGTCCTAATGATTGAAGAGAAAAAAGGATTCAAATTAATTAAAAGATGAATGATGAATGATACTAAAGTTACTGTATTATCATGCTCAAATTGTGGAGTTGAATCTCGTCCTTCCTCTTGGTCCTATCTTCCATGGACGCTCCGCACATCAATCTTGGTGGCCTTCCTGATGCCGATTGGTAAGGTAAATGTGAGTTGTGTCTCCCAGTATAGCAAGCACAGGGTAAAGGCCGGCCTGTAACGTCTAGATGGAAAAACAAAAGGGGTATTGAAAAATCAATGAATAAAAAAAAACATCAATTACGGTGGAGTCCAAGAAGAGAAGAGAGAACACTTTCAGAGTGAGGCGGCTTGGATATATCGTGTAGATTCTGTTTACAGCATTAAGCTACAACAACAACAGGACAGAACAGGCCCACCACAGCACCAGCCCGTGACCCAACCTCCATTTACCTTAATTTTTGACATAGCCAGACAAAAGGCATACACAGCAACTTAGCATTTTCCTAATTAAGTGACAAAATCAATGCGCCGCTGTCAGTCATCACTACACTCGACTACACCACTACATGGACATGTAGGTCTGCTGTGTTTACTTTCTTGTTGAATTGTTGTGTTTATGTTTACCTTATGCCACTTCATGAAATGCAGTTATTCCTTGAATCATCTCCGATCCAACTGAATGACTGCGTGCAAAGATAGTATGGTCATCATCATGGTGTGGTACGTGTTGTCCAACTACAACTCAGTCTGTAGTGACTCCGATTAAGTCCATATTCCATATTAAAAAATTGCAACAGATATTGGCCTGCACCTGCAGTAGTAGGAGTACAATTTGGTTATTAAACAACAAGAAGGGAAACATTGACTGTCACTGACTTGAGTCACTTTGTAGATTAACTAGTAGAGTAGAGTTCGACTTCATGCACAACATCAACAACAAACAACAGCAATCGCTCAGAGTCTGCAAGCATCCAATGCATTCCATCATTACCTGTCTTGCTCTTCTCTTTGGCTGTCAGATCATCAGATGCCTAGTTCTGACAGTTGTTTTTTTTTTATTACGGGGCAGTGGCCTCATCATTACTCCAGTCCACATTCATTTTGAGTGTTAGTCGCTGTTTCGGTTTTCGTCTTATTCATCTGTGGCACTTTGTCACAGTTTAAGTTGCTTCCCATGGTCAGCACTGTGATGATTGGCCACGGCCTGGGTAGCGCTCATTGCTGGTCATTTGAGTTTGCACAAATGTCAGCAAGTTTCTTCGAAGAGTCTCTTGTCTTTCTCTGCCAAGTACCTTCTGTCCTGACAGTGAGGACCTTTGGATGCCTGCTGAGGCGGTAGCCTTCGGACACTGATGAGTTTCGGCTCGAAAACAAAACGGAGGATAGCTATAGTCACGTTTCACTTCTTATGGAGGCGGGACTGGTAAAGGCAACATTTCTTGTACTAATGTCTGGCTTGATGGAAATGTACTTGTGCGAGACAGGAAGATGAAGCAGGACTCTGAAGAGTGGACAGTTAAATGCACAGACGTGCAACTCCAATAGGGAAATAAAAAGAGAAGACGGTGGTGATGGATTTGTTGTGATTTGATTTGAACCAGAAAGACAGATACACAGACACATAAAGGAAGGAAGAAAGTAACAATTTGAAAGCCTAGTTGTCAGGGAAGAGGAGCTCGTCCTCAAACTCTGGTGGTTCGGACAGAAGTAGGTCCTGTAACGCACTATTTACGTCATCCAAGTCGCTCTCCTCTTCCTGCTGTGATTCACGTATTTTGTAATCCGGTGGTATAAAGTGCTGATTCATTTTGATCATGGTTAACCTCTCCACGCTTTGGGCCGAGAGACTGGTCCTTTTCAAAGTTACAATGGCACCAGCAGCACTGAAAACACGCTCAGAAGAGACACTTGCGACAGGGGAAGCCAGATACTTTATCGCCAGCCTGCTGAGCACTGTCCATTGGCTTCTTTTCCCATACCAATACACCAATGGGTTTCGATCCATGAAGACCTCAGTTGGGTCATCCAGATAGGCCTGGACCATCCGCTCAATGTTCAGGGGTGCTCCTATGTGCTCGGCCTGTTTTGCCTTTGCATCAGCACTGGACTTACCATACCCCTGCCGTAGAAACCAATCAGTTGCACATTGTGCTGTGGATGATCCTGTTCTTGATGTTATTGTTGGTGTAGGTGACTGCTGGGAGGCAAATGCACTGCCCTCAGGCTCCGAAGTAGAACTTGACTCTGGATGCCCTGTAGTACTGGTTATGGCCTGGGGTGGGGGGCCTGTAATTAACAGCCGTTCGCTTTCGAAAATAGTGGCTTCCTTAGCTATCAAAGTTTTGTAGTTGGCAACATCCACTTCCGAAAAAGGAATTACTGCCTTGCTGTTCAGAAATACTTTGTACCGTGGATCCAAAATTGTGGCAGTAATGTAATGTGGTTGTGACAAAATTTTATTTTTAATCCTTGTATTTTCCGATAAGCGAGCGGCTAAGGTCTCCGCCAAATGATATGCGTCTTGTTTGTCATCCACACCTGCGTACGTTTCAGACACATCCTTCAGCTGTTGCTCTAGCATGTGCAACAATGGGATAGCTTGGCCCATAGTACAGTCCTCCCTGCTGACTTCACGTGTGAAGATCTCAAAAGGAAGTAGCATCTCAGTCAGGCATTTAATGAGGTCCCATTGACCCATCTCAACGGTCATGCCTCTCACAGTAGGTTCCCCTAATCTTTGCATGACATAAGCATTGAGTGGTATGTACAGTTCAAACAGACGATCAAGCATGTAATAAGTTGAGTTCCAACGTGTTGGCACCTCCTGGATGAGCGCTTTGACTGGCATTTTATGCTCACGTTGAATGACCCTCAGCTGCTTCCGGGCTTTAAAAGAATGGCTGAAATGTGTGCATATTCTTCTGCAGGTGACCAGTAAGTTGCTGACTTTGGATTCATTTTTCAAAAAGTCTTGAACAACAATGTTAATGCAGTGTGCCAAACACGGGACCCTGAAATAGCCACCATTGCGCATGGCCAAAATTACATTACTGCCGTTGTCCGTGGCAACAAAACCAATCGTAAGCCCTCTTGGGCGCAGCCACTCAAAGACCTTGGTGTTAAACTCTTCCAAAATGTTTGCAGCAGTATGAGATTTCTCCATGGCAAACATGGCTACAGTTGCATGTTTGCGAGTGGCATGAAAAATCTCTGCAGTATCAACACCAGCAGATATCTGTTCTCTAACCCCCGCAAAACAGATCCAGTGTGCAGTGATGCACATGTAATCTGTGGCTTGGCAACTGGTCCACATGTCTGTAGTCAGGTGGATACTGTGAACAGCACTCTGCTTCAAGGCCTTTCCTAGCAATTCCAGCACGTCGTGATGTAGTGCTGGAACTGCAACTCTGGCAAAATAGTAGCGGCTGGGAACATGCCATTTTGGGCAGATGGTTGACACAAATTCCAGAAAACCCACCCCTTCAACAAAAGAAAAAGGGAGAAGGTCCAGTGCTAACATTTTAGCCAGCTTCGCATTGTACAAACGTGCTATTGGGTGGTTGCGTTCGTACTGCCCCTCACCCCCAAACATGCTGATAATGGTAGGCTGCATGGTTTTCCTTTCTCTTAGGCTCAACAACGCACTTTTTGGTAGTGCAGACCTGGTACTTCTTGGTGTCTCCGGCTGACTCTTACTCTTGTGCCACTGAGATGTTGCTGAAGATGTGTGCGACGTTAAGACTGCACTGCTGGGGTCAGGGACACCTTGTGTACCACTACCAGAGAGAATGTCTCCCTGTCCTTCCTCTTCCACCGTGATCGGATCTTCTTCTTCTACTCCTTTATCCCCACCAACACCAATGGTTGCAGTTTCTTTTCTGCCGCGAAGGTGGTCCTCCCAGCTGATCAAGTGGTGTTTTTTCAGATGGGTCATTTGGCCTCCGGTACCATAGTTTGTACCAAGCTTACCACGACTAACAGAGGTATTACAAATGGAGCATATAGCAATGTTCTCCTCCTTTTCGCTAACCGTAAAGAAGTCCCAAACTGGGGAGCTTAACTTTGGCCTCCTGCTGGAGGTGCCACTTCCAATGCCGGATGAACTGGAGGGTGTGTGTTGAATTTGACTCTGTGCTGCTGTACCACTACCTACTCCTACTGAGGTGGTGGTTGTGCTGGATGTAGGTCGCTGCCGGGCCTTTGCTAATGCAAATATGGAAGCTGTAGGTCGTGTTGGTGTTACCTGTGGAGGTATGCGTGCTACATCCCTCGCAGCGATTTTGGATAGGGTAATAATGTTGGTCTCCATCTCCTCGGGGCCGGGAGTGATGTTCGTGATGACTGGCTCGTCATCATCATCATCTTGCTGTTCTACATCGACCTCCATAAGTGTAAGGCTTTCCGGAACCTTCCTTTTCCCTAGCTTGGTCTTGGAACGTGGCTCCCTCTCAGACTCAGTTTGTGGCTTCCAAGTGGCATCTAGATCATCAGAAGGGGGCTTGGCGAAGAACTTGATGGACTACCCCTCCTTTTCCTTGCTGGGGATTTGGAAGACAATGGATCTTCTGAATGAGTGGCTTCTTCTTCTACCTCTGCATGAGGCTCAATTTCCTGAACTGCCCCTACTTCAGGAGGAACAACAACTACTATTGCGGGCGGTGGTTGCGGCTGTTGTTGTTGACCACTTATCTGCTGTGTTTCCTCCTGCGTTGATTGGGTACTACTTTGAGCTAGCGATAAGTTTATCTCAGGCTCAGCATCACTGCTTTCCACCATTAGGCTGGCTACCTCTTCCACACTCATGTGCTTGGGCCTGGGTTGGTGGGTTGGGTCCACTGATGCGGAGGTGCTGCCCCCAGCTTGCCCCCGGACACCGCTGCTGCAGGCGCAATTTTTTTTCCCCAAAAAGGTATTGGCCGGCACACCAGACTTAAGTGTCACTTCCTTCTTCTGTTCCTTCTTCTTCTCAATAGCAACTTTCTTGGTACTGGAGGACCTGGTACCTGCTTTCTTTGGGCCCATCTTCTTCAAGATGTCAGCAGCACTCAGTTGCAGAGATGTCTGGTCAGGTCACACGTCACGTTGTGTTGTGTGTACAGCAGCAGGATGTCTGTCTGGCAGTGCAACGGGCAATGATGAGAGACACACCTCCTCCTCAGTCTTTGTGCACCTAAAAGCAAAAAAGCCAGAACATCAGTCAAACACAGCACAAATCAAACAAATAGAATATAGAACTTAGTGTGTGGTGGCCTCAATTATTAAATTTCAGAAACTCTGTGAACAACAACACACAGTCTAGCCATTTATGAGACGTTGACAACAAGGCCAGGGCTTTCCTGGCTACTGTGTAGTGCTAGTGTACACTCTGGAAGAATAAGAATAGTAAAGATCAAAAACTAAAATGTAGTGGAGCATGTTTGGCCTAAATTTGTGCATCACGTGGGATGTATTATATAGCAGCATCAGGGAGCTGCAGCTGGCAATGGGGATGGATTTGGAAGCAGTAAGACAAGAGGAACAATGGAAAGACACGCAGGCCTAAGTGGCAAAAACAGCACACTACTAACTACCACAACAAAATGGCCCCCAGCAACATGGTGACTCACAGGCACAAGGCACGGCAAACAATGAACTCAAGCAGGCCTATATATGGGCAGACAAAGGATGCCTTATAAAACACACACAGCTTTAATGCAAAAACTAAAATCCACATGGCTAAAAACACTTTTGAAAGTTAGACAACCACTACAACAACACAATTATAATTACACAGTACACACGCAAAAAAGGCATTTATTTAACACACCCAAAAAGTGAAATAGTCAGACTCTCCAAAAAAACCCACATTTCGCAATTCAATTCAATGCCATCCATGGCCTAAATGATGTCAAAATTCCACAGACTACACAGAAACAGTTTTATGCACCCATGGTGACTACCTCTGGGCCTACTGGCAGACTGGGCCGCAAGCTTGGAGGCCTATGGCAAAAGCACAGTGGCTGGTCCCACAAAATGGCCGCCACCACATGGCCAGGCCACCGAACAACTTCCTTCCTCGTTAAAAAATATTTAAAACAAAAAAAAAGTGACTCCTTGCTCACCAAACTACATCTAAATGACAACCTGAGGAGTTTTTTGTGCAAAATGAACTAAATCAACATTTTCGAGAAGGTTTTATGATGCTCAAGAGATATTCTTTGCCAGATTGTAAATTCTGCGTGTTCGGCATCGCGATCGTCACAAAAAGTCGTTATCGCGCGCGCGAAAACGTACATTGAGCGCGCGAAGAAGATAAAAAGTGTAAGTCCGCGTTGTCGCGCAGTGCGGAGTTGCCCAAAGTCCGCGAGCTGAATGCCCAGGGTTACCTACTGGCTGAAAAGGCCTATTTATTTAACAAACACCCAAAAAATGAAATACCACCCCAAAACCCACATTTTGCAAATCAATCCAATGCCATCCATGGCCTAAATTATGTTACAATTCAACAGACAACACAGAACCAGTTTTTATGCACCCATGAGGATGACTACCTCCGGGCCTACTGGCACACTAGGCCGCAAGCTTGGAGGCCTATGGCAAAAGCACAGTGGCTGTTCCCACAAAATGGCCGCCAACACATGGCCAGGCCACCCAGAACAACAAGAAAAGGAACACAAGACAGACAATGCAGGCCTATGGCAAAAGCACAATACCTGGCTTTACAAAATGGCCGCCACCCACATGGCCAGGCCACCCAAAATTACAAAAAAGTGAAGACAAAGGACAGGACCAGGCAGTTGGAGACTTTGGGCAACTTCCTTCCTCTTGAAAAAAATTGTAAAACAAAAAAAAAGTGACTCCTTGCTCACCAAACTACATCTAAATGACAACCTGAGGAGTTTTTTGTGCAAAATGAACTAATTCATCATTTTCGAGAAGGTTTTATGATGCTCGAGAGATATTCTTCGCCAGATTGTAAATTCTGCGTGTTCGGCATCGCGATCGTCACAAAAAGTCGTTATCGCGCGCGCGAAAACGTACATTGAGCGCGCGAAGAAGATAAAAAGTGTAAGTCCGCGTTGTCGCGCAGTGCGGAGTTGCCCAAAGTCCGCGAGCTGAACGCCCAGGGTTACCTACTGGCTGAAAAGGCCTATTTATTTAACAAACACCCAAAAAAATGAAATACCACCCCAAAACCCACATTTTGCAAATCAATCCAATGCCATCCATGGCCTAAATTATGTTACAATTCAACAGACAACACAGAAACAGTTTTTATGCACCCATGAGGATGACTACCTCCGGGCCTACTGGCACACTAGGCCGCAAGCTTGGAGGCCTATGGCAAAAGCACAGTGGCTGTTCCCACAAAATGGCCGCCAACACATGGCCAGGCCACCCAGAACAACAAGAAAAGGAACACAAGACAGACAATGCAGGCCTATGGCAAAAGCACAATACCTGGCTTTACAAAATGGCCGCCACCCACATGGCCAGGCCACCCAAAATAACAAAAAAGTGAAGACAAAGGACAGGACCAGGCAGTTGGAGACTCTGGGCAACTTCCTTCCTCTTGAAAAAAATTGTAAAACAAAAAAAAGTGACTCCTTGCTCACCAAACTACATCTAAATGACAACCTGAGGAGTTTTTTGTGCAAAATGAACTAAATCAACATTTTCGAGAAGGTTTTATGATGCTCGAGAGATATTCTTCGCCAGATTGTAAATTCTGCGTGTTCGGCATCGCGATCGTCACAAAAAGTCGTTATCGCGCGCGCAAAACGTACATTGAGCGCGCGAAGAAGATAAAAAGTGTAAGTCCGCGTTGTCGCGCAGTGCGGAGTTGCCCAAAGTCCGCGAGCTGAACGCCCAGGGTTACCTACTGGCTGAAAAGGCCTATTTATTTAACAAACACCCAAAAAAATGAAATACCACCCCAAAACCCACATTTTGCAAATCAATCCAATGCCATCCATGGCCTAAATTATGTTACAATTCAACAGACAACACAGAAACAGTTTTTATGCACCCATGAGGATGACTACCTCCGGGCCTACTGGCACACTAGGCCGCAAGCTTGGAGGCCTATGGCAAAAGCACAGTGGCTGTTCCCACAAAATGGCCGCCAACACATGGCCAGGCCACCCAGAACAACAAGAAAAGGAACACAAGACAGACAATGCAGGCCTATGGCAAAAGCACAATGCCTGGCTTTACAAAATGGCCGCCACCCACATGGCCAGGCCACCCAAAATAACAAAAAAGTGAAGACAAAGGACAGGACCAGGCAGTTGGAGACTCTGGGCAACTTCCTTCCTCTTGAAAAAAATTGTAAAACAAAAAAAAGTGACTCCTTGCTCACCAAACTACATCTAAATGACAACCTGAGGAGTTTTTTGTGCAAAATGAACTAAATCAACATTTTCGAGAAGGTTTTATGATGCTCGAGAGATATTCTTCGCCAGATTGTAAATTCTGCGTGTTCGGCATCGCGATCGTCACAAAAAGTCGTTATCGCGCGCGCGAAAACGTACATTGAGCGCGCGAAGAAGATAAAAAGTGTAAGTCCGCGTTGTCGCGCAGTGCGGAGTTGCCCACAGTCCGCGAGCTGAACGCCCAGGGTTACCTACTGGCTGAAAAGGCCTATTTATTTAACAAACACCCAAAAAATGTAATACCACCCCAAAACCCACATTTTGCAAATCAATCCAATGCCATCCATGGCCTAAATTATGTTACAATTCAACAGACAACACAGAAACAGTTTTTATGCACCCATGAGGATGACTACCTCTGGGCCTACTGGCAGACTAGGCCGCAAGCTTGGAGGCCTATTGCAAAAGCACAGTGGCTGGTCCCACAAAATGGCCACCACCACATGGCCAGGCCACCCACAAGTTCACAACAAGCATAAGTCAAGGGGAACAAAGAAAAGACATGCAGGCCTATATGGAAAAAGCAGCACACAACTAAACTACCACCACAAAATGGCCCCAAGCCACGTGGTCACTCACAGTCACAACAGGCCATGGAAAACAATGAACTCAAGCAGGCCTATAATAATATTACCAGACAAAGGAGGCCTGCAGTGCTAAACAACACAGCTTTAATACAAAAATGCAAAAACGAAAATCCACAGGGCTACGAAAGGTTGAAAAGTTACACAACAAGCACACACACACATCCAACAAAGGTATAATATATATTACACCCAAAAAGTGAAATACACCCCAAAAACCACTTTTACCAATTCAATCCAATGCCATCCATGCATGCTCTACATGATGTTTAAATTCAACAGACACCACAGAAACATGCACCCATGGGTACCTCTGGCTCTAGTCCGGGCCTACTGGCTGAAATTCCAATCAAAGAAAAACAACTAGGCCCCTGCCGAAACTACAGGCCACAACAATACATTTTTAAAAACTATGGAAATCCCCCCAAAAAATGTAGGTACAAACAAGCCCCAATCAAACAAACAAGTACACCAATTCTCCAACTTACTTGTAAAATCTCAAATCCAAGAGTCCTCAAATCCAATCCAATGATATGATGCAGCAGACAGACACAAAAAGTGATCCTTCCAGCTCCAAATCCAAATGAAAGTGAACAGCACATGGACAAAGCACTGGGAGGAGCCTGCTGGACAGGAACAGGAAGTTTGAGAATCAGGGGCACTTCCTTCCTCTTGGAAAAAAAGAAAAAGGACTCCTTGCTCACCAAACTACATCTAAATGACAACCTGAGGAGTTTTTTGTGCAAAATGAACTAATTCATCATTTTCGAGAAGGTTTTATGATGCTCGAGAGATATTCTTCGCCAGATTGTAAATTCTGCGTGTTCGGCATCGCGATCGTCACAAAAAGTCGTTATCGCGCGCGCGAAAACGTACATTGAGCGCGCGAAGAAGATAAAAGTGTAAGTCCGCGTTGTCGCGCAGTGCGGAGTTGCCCAAAGTACGCGAGCTGAACGCCCAGGGTTACCTACTGGCTGAAAAGGCCTATTTATTTAACAAACACCCAAAAAAATGAAATACCACCCCAAAACCCACATTTTGCAAATCAATCCAATGCCATCCATGGCCTAAATTATGTTACAATTCAACAGACAACACAGAAACAGTTTTTATGCACCCATGAGGATGACTACCTCCGGGCCTACTGGCACACTAGGCCGCAAGCTTGGAGGCCTATGGCAAAAGCACAGTGGCTGTTCCCACAAAATGGCCGCCAATACATGGCCAGGCCACCCAGAACAACAAGAAAAGGAACACAAGACAGACAATGCAGGCCTATGGCAAAAGCACAATGCCTGGCTTTACAAAATGGCCGCCACCCACATGGCCAGGCCACCCAAAATAACAAAAAAGTGAAGACAAAGGACAGGACCAGGCAGTTGGAGACTCTGGGCAACTTCCTTCCTCTTGAAAAAAATTGTAAAACAAAAAAAGTGACTCCTTGCTCACCAAACTACATCTAAATGACAACCTGAGGAGTTTTTTGTGCAAAATGAACTAAATCAACATTTTCGAGAAGGTTTTATGATGCTCGAGAGATATTCTTCGCCAGATTGTAAATTCTGCGTGTTCGGCATCGCGATCGTCACAAAAAGTCGTTATCGCGCGCGCGAAAACGTACATTGAGCGCGCGAAGAAGATAAAAAGTGTAAGTCCGCGTTGTCGCGCAGTGCGGAGTTGCCCAAAGTCCGCGAGCTGAACGCCCAGGGTTACCTACTGGCTGAAAAGGCCTATTTATTTAACAAACACCCAAAAAATGTAATACCACCCCAAAACCCACATTTTGCAAATCAATCCAATGCCATCCATGGCCTAAATTATGTTACAATTCAACAGACAACACAGAAACAGTTTTTATGCACCCATGAGGATGACTACCTCTGGGCCTACTGGCAGACTAGGCCGCAAGCTTGGAGGCCTATTGCAAAAGCACAGTGGCTGGTCCCACAAAATGGCCACCACCACATGGCCAGGCCACCCACAAGTTCACAACAAGCATAAGTCAAGGGGAACAAAGAAAAGACATGCAGGCCTATATGGAAAAAGCAGCACACAACTAAACTACCACCACAAAATGGCCCCAAGCCACGTGGTCACTCACAGTCACAACAGGCCATGGAAAACAATGAACTCAAGCAGGCCTATAATAATATTACCAGACAAAGGAGGCCTGCAGTGCTAAACAACACAGCTTTAATACAAAAATGCAAAAACGAAAATCCACAGGGCTACGAAAGGTTGAAAAGTTACACAACAAGCACACACACACATCCAACAAAGGTATATATATTACACCCAAAAAGTGAAATACACCCCAAAAACCACTTTTACCAATTCAATCCAATGCCATCCATGCATGCTCTACATGATGTTTAAATTCAACAGACACCACAGAAACATGCACCCATGGGTACCTCTGGCTCTAGTCCGGGCCTACTGGCTGAAATTCCAATCAAAGAAAAACAACTAGGCCCCTGCCGAAACTACAGGCCACAACAATACATTTTTAAAAACTATGGAAATCCCCCAAAAAATGTAGGTACAAACAAGCCCCAATCAAACAAACAAGTACACCAATTCTCCAACTTACTTGTAAAATCTCAAATCCAAGAGTCCTCAAATCCAATCCAATGATATGATGCAGCAGACAGACACAAAAAGTGATCCTTCCAGCTCCAAATCCAAATGAAAGTGAACAGCACATGGACAAAGCACTGGGAGGAGCCTGCTGGACAGGAACAGGAAGTTTGAGAATCAGGGGCACTTCCTTCCTCTTGGAAAAAAAGAAAAGGACTCCTTGCTCACCAAACTACATCTAAATGACAACCTGAGGAGTTTTTTGTGCAAAATGAACTAATTCATCATTTTCGAGAAGGTTTTATGATGCTCGAGAGATATTCTTCGCCAGATTGTAGTTTCTTCGTGTTCGGGATCGCGATCTTACCAACACTGCCGCCGGAAGTCAGATCGCGCGTCCGAATGACGTGTTCGCGTTCGCACACTCTCGCGGGATCGTGCAACCGGATTCCAAATCTCGTGGCGCCCGCGAACGGATAGGAAGTCGCGTCGGCGAACGCAGAATCACGGTAGGTCGTTACCGCGCGCGCGAGAACGTATATTGAGCGCGCAAAGAAGAAAAACAGCTACGCTACGCCGCAAATTGCGTAGTGCACGGTAACTTCGCGTTCTACGCGAATCGCGAAGTTACCGAAACTTCGCAAATTCCGCGAGCGTAGCGTAGTTCACCGCCCAGGGCTAATTGTGACAGAGACATAACTGTCCATGTGTGTTATGTATGGTGACAAACTCAAACACATTTCTTACAGTTTCAAATAAGATGTGTTAGATACTGTTGACCACTGGTTTACACGTGCATCTTCAAGTTCTATGTGTCATTGCAAATGTTGACCATGTCCTAATAATTTGGACACTTCTACTTGCTTGCTTTCATGTTTATGCAGTAGATTACTATGATAGTTTTGTTAAAAATGTTCTTAAACTCTTTATGTTATTTGCACTCACTATATGTGCAAAGTGACAAAATTGTGATCAGATTCTCTCCCATATATTCACCCATAGGTAGGTCATGACAGTGGCAGCATGTTTGACACTGACACATACATTTGTCCTTTTGACATCTCTTATGTCCTTGCTTGCCCACATGAGATTAGCACCGCCTTTAATTTATTCACTTAATTTAGCTTGGCTATTTGCTTAGTACATGTTATGAATTTCCAACATGTGATATAGATTGTTATATATTTTGTGGTCAACCAACTAACGGATAATGCTTTCTGGAGGGTAAGGTATTATGGTGATCTTAGATTGACTCATAAGTATGGCACTGAAGGCCGTTTTGATATAGGACTAACTGATGTAGATACAGGTAACTTTCTATTACAGACTTGGGCACAACACTTTAGGATTTCACACGTGAGTTTGACTCATAGGTGGTTCAGTACTTATATGCCAAGAGTATGACATCACTGATGTGGTAAGAGAGTGCTGAGCTAGGGATCCTCAGTAAACTTTGATACCTTACCCTGGTTGCATTTTATTCTATGCTCGTTACTGGTGTATGACATGTTTGACAGCATATTGATTACCTTTGTGAGTTTTACATTGATGGACTCAGATGCTGGTAATGTTGCCAACTAGCGCCACACAACTGGTCATCTATCACGTTATTGAAGTATATCAATGTGGGTTTATACCTATGTGTATGTTTGGTCCTAGACTGTAAGAATGCCTGAGCCATATATGTACTTTTTACTGTTGGTATCACTTATGTACCAGGACTAGACATTTACACATGATTTGGGCCTACACTTCCATTGCATGACACAAATGGTATTTGCAACTACTTCTTCCAATATTGATCCAGATACGTTAGTCAACATACAAGTTTACAGACATGTGTGACACATTTACTTTAGAACACAAGATGTGTTGATAAGCAATTATTTGAGTGGAACTTTATCTAATACCAAGACTAGGTACACGAATGAACATACACTCATTTCACACTTAGCTAATATGTATCCTTTTTACTCATATTGAGTAACATCCCCTGGTGATCACCTATGGCCTGGAGATTAATTGAATATGTGTGCTTTTGGTTTCTGAAGAGGTTGGATGTTGTATCAGGGGACACCATTTGCACATGTGTTCAATTAATTGCACCAAGGGCATGTGAGAATCCAGCAATGGTGTAAAATCCTTGCTTGGTGTCCAGTTGTTGTTGTTGAGTTTTGGGGAAGAGGAGGTACTGGGGTGAGTTTGATGATGGCATCCAAGACAGAGGGGAGGAACGCAAAAAATGCTTCCTGCGAAAATTCTGCCAATCTGGCTGTTGAGATCTGGAACGACGTTTCAAAAACGGGAAGCCCTCTCAGAGGGGAAAGAGGTTCGTGGGAGGACAAGGAGCGCAATAAAGTGGTCCAGAAGCCCGTGCTCCCAAGGATTTATACAAAAGATAATCAAAGGGCTCGTGTTCCTTAGTAGAGGTAAAGAGTTAAGAAGGCACAAGTTCTCACAGCTGTAGAGGGTGCCTATGTCAGGGTAACGGGAGTGGACAGTCAGCCAGACTGTTCATGTTGCCCTCACACATCCCCTAGAGGATGTCATGCATCATCGTTGGGCATTGCTCCTCATTGGGCCGGCGCTACAATGCCCAATGGGTCCCTCGAAGGGTCGCTTTTGCGGAGATCTTTTGTATAATTGCCGTATGGATGAATGCAAGTGAGGTTTTTTTTTTCTTAAAGTGGGGTGTTGTGTGTGAGGTTAAAACTGGTAAGGGGATTTCCTAGTACTACACTTTATTAATAGGAACACCCTTCCAGAGATAGAAAGCCTAATAAGGGCTGTGGCTACCTTGGGTCCTAGTAGGAAACCCGGTAGTCAGGCAGGTGTAGAGACAGGGAAGGAAAGTTGTGCTTCCTGTCTAGAGAGGCAGACCTAGTGGTGGTCACTCTGCAGGAAAGATTGTGTTGTCAGCATGTTTCATGCCAATTGTGGTCTTAGGGATCCGGGGTGCGTCATCAGGACAGAAAATAAATATAGTGGAAATACTACCCCACACAGAGCGGTGCCAAATCGTGCTACCTGCTGGGTGTGTATCACGTTGATCCAAAACGACCTGTAGGGAAAAGGAACAAAATAGTCATAGTATTCTAAATACTTCAGGGATATTTGCTTGTTCCAATAATGCATTCCCCTGGTCAGAGGATACTCCAGTCATAACATGCCCCAGTGGTGCATACAATTATTTATGGTGAAAGATAAACGTAAAATTATATACAGGTGAAACATACACATAAAAAACAATGTCCTGATACTTAGATTGGCCCAGAATTCGGAAGTGCAGAGAACTCCGAATGTAAGAATGAGGTCGTAGTTTGTAGCCCACATGATTACTGTGGGCTCAGGATGATACCTTGGCAGCCTCAAATCTTGGGGTTGTGGCTTGTGCCCAAGTATATATTGTGCAAAATACCTAGAAGAAGTTCTGAAACATATATCGATGCTGATGCACGTATTGCCATCTATATAGTTGGTTGTGGTCTAGCTCAATAGTGTGCTTGTTAGGATTAAAATTAAAATTACAAATATATAGGGACAAGTACCGCAACTGTGTTGCAAATTGATCTGCGCGGCTCGGATATCCTGTCCACGGCCGCTTCTCACAGCCCCTGGATCAGAATGAGCTTGTCTAAGTTGTATCAGGGCTAATGGTTTGCCCGACTGGTTATTTGTCTGTGATATATATATCATCTGTATGCCATGCAGCATTTGGGTGCAGGCACACACAACAAACAGGTAGTGACATACAAACATGTAAATTGACACAACTCTATGCATGCATATTGGACAATGCGGGGGTTGTTGTAGACACATAGCTGTATTCAAATAGCACCTTATATTGTGCGCCCCTATACACCATGGCGGACAGTAGATATCTTATCCCATCACTCGTGGTAAGTGGACCCGGAGAGGAATCCAAGGTAGCGAGTTTACCTATAGTTCAGTACTACGTTGTGGCATCGGATGGCGCGGAGGCGCCGCGTGAAATGCGTGCAAAGCGTTACCAAAGGGGATGATGGACGGAGCATTTGAGCTAATCAAAAACTCACCCCCAGTCAACTGATCTGGATTTAATCCATCATCATTCTTTAGCTCACTCCACCACCCCAGTTCAGACATGGCCATATGCAAATCAGTCTGACCCTGTGCCTCATGGGAACAGTCCAGCCCGAACTGCCAAGCCATGTCTTCCCTGGACCGGAAACAAGCATCCTGGGACCGGTTTCTGGCTATTCAGCCGTCATCAGCCAGGCTAGCTTGAATCCAGTAGCAAAGTGAGCAAGGGACCCACGTCTGGGCATACACTGCCAACTTAGGGCGAACAAAGCGATACCAAAGGGGATGATGGACGGAGCGTTTGAGCTAATCAAACACTCACCCCCAGTCAACTGATCTGGGATTAATCCATCATCATTCTTTAGCTCAAACCACCACCCCAGTTCAGACATGGCCATATGCAAATCAGTCTGACCCTGTGCCTCATGGGAACAGTCCAGCCCGAACTGCCAAGCCATGTCTTCCCTGGACCGGAAACAAGCATCCTGGGACCGGTTTCTGGCTATTCAGCCGTCATCAGCCAGGCTAGCTTGAATCCAGTGGCAAAGTGAGCAAGGGACCCACGTCTGGGCATACCCTGCCAACTTAGGGCGAACAAAGCGATACTCAAAGGGCATGATGGACGGAGCGTTTGAGCTAATCAAACACTCACCCCCAGTCAACTGATCTGGGTTTAATCCATCATCATTCTTTAGCTCACTCCACCACCCCAGTTCAGACATGGCCATATGCAAATCAGTCTGACCCTGTGCCTCATGGGAACAGTCCAGCCCGAACTGCCAAGCCATGTCTTCCCTGGACCGGAAACAAGCATCCTGGGACCGGTTTCTGGCTATTCAGCCGACATCAGCCAGGCTAGCTTGAATCCAGTGGCAAAGTGAGCAAGGGACCCACGTCTGGGCATACCCTGCCAACTTAGGGCGAACAAAGCGATACCAAAGGGGATGATGGACGGAGCGTTTGAGCTAATCAAACACTCACCCCCAGTCAACTGATCTGGGTTTAATCCATCATCATTCTTTAGCTCACTCCACCACCCCAGTTCAGACATGGCCATATGCAAATCAGTCTGACCCTGTGCCTCATGGGAACAGTCCAGCCCGAACTGCCAAGCCATGTCTTCCTGGACTGTAAACAAGCATCCTGGGACCGGTTTCTGGCTATTCAGCCATCATCAGCCAGGCTAGCTTGAATCCAGTGGCAAAGTGAGCAAGGGACCCACGTCTGGGCATACCCTGCCAACTTAGGGCTGAACAAAGCGATACCAAAGGGGATGATGGACGGAGCGTTTGAGCTAATCAAACACTCACCCCCAGTCAACTGATCTGGGTTTAATCCATCATCATTCTTTAGCTCACTCCACCACCCCAGTTCAGACATGGCCATATGCAAATCAGTCTGACCCTGTGCCTCATGGGAACAGTCCAGCCCGAACTGCCAAGCCATGTCTTCCCTGGACCGGAAACAAGCATCCTGGGACCGGTTTCTGGCTATTCAGCCGTCATCAGCCAGGCTAGCTTGAATCCAGTGGCAAAGTGAGCAAGGGACCCACATCTGGGCATACCCTGCCAACTTAGGGCGAACAAAGCGATACCAAAGGGGATGATGGACGGAGCGTTTGAGCTAATCAAACACTCACCCCCAGTCAACTGATCTGGGATTAATCCATCATCATTCTTTAGCTCAAACCACCACCCCAGTTCAGACATGGCCAAATGCAAATCAGTCTGACCCTGTGCCTCATGGGAACAGTCCAGCCCGAACTGCCAAGCCATGTCTTCCCTGGACCGGAAACAAGCATCTTGGGACCGGTTTCTGGCTATTCAGCCATCATCAGCCAGGCTAGTTTGAATCCAGTGGCAAAGTGAGCAAGGGACCCACGTCTGGGCATACCCTGCCAACTTAGAGCGAACAAAGCGATACTAAAGGGGATGATGGACGGAGCGCTTGAGCTAATCAAACACTCACCCCCAGTCAACTGATCTGGGTTTAATCCATCATCATTCTTTAGCTCACTCCACCACCCCAGTTCAGACATGGCCATATGCAAATCAGTCTGACCCTGTGCCTCATGGGAACAGTCCAGCCCGAACTGCCAAGCCATGTCTTCCCTGGACCGGAAACAAGCATCCTGGGACCGGTTTCTGGCTATTCAGCCGTCATCAGCCAGGCTAGCTTGAATCCAGTGGCAAAGTGAGCAAGGGACCCACGTCTGGGCATACCCTGCCAACTTAGGGCGAACAAAGCGATACCAAAGGGGATGATGGACGGAGCGTTTGAGCTAATCAAACACTCACCCCCAGTCAACTGATCTGGGTTTAATCCATCATCATTCTTTAGCTCACTCCACCACCCCAGTTCAGACATGGCCATATGCAAATCAGTCTGACCCTGTGCCTCATGGGAACAGTCCAGCCCGAACTGCCAAGCCATGTCTTCCCTGGACCGGAAACAAGCATCCTGGGACTGGTTTCTGGCTATTCAGCCGTCATCAGCCAGTCTAGCTTGAATCCAGTGGCAAAGTGAGCAAGGGACCCATGTCTGGGCATACCCTGCCAAATGCGTGCAGCCTATAAACATTGTTAAAAAATAATAAATTCAATTTATGCTGAGGACCAGCACGAAAGAGCGTAGGTTGGATTTGAGACCCCACATGGTTTTTTAACTCACGGTTTGCTCTGGCATCCAGGTCGGCATCATCTACCCTCCTCCGAGTCTCTGGCATCAACAGAGCAGTGTGAGGCGCGGTTCGTACTTGACCAGTTCCCGCTGTGGTGGAACTAGAGCGCTAACACGTCAGTGAGACAGTAGTGCACATGACTCATGGCCATCTTGAACGGAGGGGATGGTTGTTTTCCTAATGGAAAACAAAGCGCTAATGGTGTGAGGGGGATATTGAAGATAGGTGGTGAGTTGCACACTCTGGAGTCATTGTTAAGGTCAGCGGGGGGAACCTCATAAGTGTTACCAGGCTCCTTGCTGTACCCATTGTAGTGGGAGGGTGTGTAAAGTTGCCGGGCAGGATGTCCAGACATCCCCTATCCCCTATCCTGATAGTTAGTATTGGGGGTTCTTTTTTTGTGGGTGAGTACAGGGGCTCAATAGTATAGAGCAACTCCATGATGTCGGAGAGAATGTGCAAGTATTGGACAGGATGTCCAGCAACCCTTATCTTGAAAATCAGTGGTGGGGGTTAAGTGATTGAGGTTAGTGGCTCAATGATGTAATGACACTGGTGCAACTCCATGCATAGTGGAGTGCATTATTCTAGGGGTCCTCTTGTGTAGGGGAGGGAGTATGCATGGTTAGTGGGGGTAACCAGTGTTGTACGGTTGTCCTCTCAAAGTGTGCGGGTGATCTGGTTTGTGTGACAGATGGGGTAGTGTAGATGGTGCTAATAACAACCAATCTGTGCCCCCTTAACTCTTTACCTCTACTAAGGAACACAAGCCCTTTGATTATCTTTTGTATAAATCCTTTGGCGCACGGGCTTCTGGACCTCTTTATTGCGCTCCTTGTCCCCCCACGAGCCCCTTTCCCCTCTGAGAGGGCTTTCCGTTTTTGAAATGTAATTAGTACAGCAGCTGAGCCGAGGGACATCTCTATTTCCTCTCTCCTCTCAGATCCCCTTTGGATCACTAATAGACACAAACATGAATCCCAACCTCGGACTAAGCTATGGCAAGGAATTGGTTGCAGAGATACTGAGAACGCCTTCATTACCCAAGGTGAATGGAATAACATTGCATCAATGAAAAAACAACACATGAAGATTGCTCTGCATGGGGCAATCATGACTGAGTACCTGAGGGCCAAAGAAGCACCCAACGGCCTTCTTGTGAACATAGCACCACGTCTATTTTTGGAGGATTTGATCTTTAGGAAAGGATGGAGCCAGATAGCGTGGAAATGCACACGGGATTGGCTAATCTTGATAATCAGCACTGCTAAACGACTCGCAGACGCCCTCATTATCAAAATCAACATTTCAGAGGGCGCATTGAAAACCAGCATCAGCATTACAGCATACAAAACCCGCCTCGCGGAAATAAATGCAGAACTCAATGAACACAAGGACTACCCAATGCAACAAAAGATACAAAAATTGCAGAAAGACATACGAAAGTTTGACAGGGAACACATCTACCCATACACAAAGGACGATTACCAACCTACTGAAAATGACCAATCCTCTGATGAGGGGTCCACCTCCTCGACCACGTCCAATCGATCCTACCGCTCTTCACATAGCAACTAAAGCAATGAGGGCCATTATAACAACAGGGACCAACAGGTGTTCCCCCGATGTATGGTTTCCAAGGACCTCCACCCCCAGCCCGAAACCCATTTTGGTATCCGGGATTCACAGGACCCCAACCTTATCCACCGTTCTTCCAAAACCCTATCCCTCAACCTTTTCGGGGCAGAGGAAGAAGAAGAGGAACCAATCAAGTTCAGTGGCAGACCATGGGCGACCAAAGGAAGACACGGAGCCAAACATCCAACGGACTTGATAATCAGTCTCTCTAACAGGACACTGGATACTGATGAGATGGCAGCCCTACAACTGGGACTGGGCTTTGCTCCAACCCCACGGGAAGACCCTTTCCGCATTACTAGTGAGTTACATCAATTCTTTCGGAAAGTACGACTTCATTCCTTTTTTCAAAATGAAAGTCCACCTCCCATGGAGGATTCCAGCTTGAGACCTAAGTCAACCTTCACTCCAACTGCAGCGATGACTCTAAGTGAAATACTCACCTTCGAGAAAGCAGTCCTGAAGGACGTGGGAGCCTTGAGGAAGAACAATAGATATGACAATCTCCCCAACAGATTGAAGACTGCACTCAGCAAAGTGGCTCAGGATGATTTAATCATCATAAAACCTGCTGACAAATGTGGAGCGACAGTTATCATAAACGAAGAAGAGTATGACCGCGAATGTCAATGCCAACTAGTTAACACGACCCACTATGCGAGAATGGACACTGATCCCACCAACAATCTCAAAAGGAGGATACATAACCTAACTCAATCGGCTGCACATCAAGGCTGGATATCCAAGAAAGAAGCTGCATTCCTTAATAAGGAAACACCGGACACCCCGTACTTCTATGTACTCCCCAAAATTCACAAAGAGACATGTCCACCACCTGGAAGACCCATTGTGTCAGGAATAGACTCTATCCTCGAACCACTCAGCCAATTCTGTGACTTATTCCTTCGACCCATGGTCCAGACGACACCATCATACCTGAAGGACACTAAGGATGTCCTGAACCTCATTGAGAACATCGAGCATCACAGAGAAATCAGTTTTCTCATGAAGCTGGATGTGGAGGCTCTCTACACCAACATCCCTCAGGATGCCACCTTAGAGGTAGTAGAGAGCCTTCTGAGATCCACCAATCTCCCCACTGGTACTCCAACAGAATTCATCATGGACTGTGCTACCCTTGCACTCAAGAACAACTTCTTCCAATACAAGAAACAGCTATACCATCAGATACAAGGGACATCAATGGGCAGCATGTTCGCCCCAAGCCTGGCATGTCTGTATATGGCAGACTTTGAAGCAAGACACATCCTCTGCCCCACCAACCCCTTTACGTCTAATATCCTGCTGTGGAAACGTTACATAGGCGGCTCTGTTGATGCCGGAGACTCGGAGGAGGGTAGGTGATGCCGACCTGGCCGCCAGAGCAAACCGTGAGTTAAAAAACCATGCAGGGGTCTCAAAACCGACCTACACTCTTTCGTGCTGGTCCCCAGCGCAAATTGAATTTATTATTATTTTTTAAAAATGTTTATAGGCAGCACGCATTTCACGCGGCGTCTCCACACCATCCGATGCCACGACGTAGTACTGAACTTAATCTTTGAAAAGTGATATCTTGACTTGTGTGAGTTGGATTTTTGTCATTTGGGTCTGGTTTCATTCAGATAAATATTGGCTATTTTTCTAAACTGGTGTGGACTCATTTTGTAGACTTTTTACTGTGTTACTGTGTGTGTATGTACAAATGCTTTACACATGGCCTCTGAGATAAGCCTAACTGCTTGTGCCAATTTACCAATGGGGTGAGCAGTGGTTATCTTACCTGTGGGACTCTCTTACCCTGACTTGAGAGAGGGTCCCGGCTTGGAAAGGGTGCAAATCACTGCCAACTAGAGACCCCATTTAAAACATGGACTTTGAAACCGTTCTTCCATAAGACAGCAGCATTGGCAGAAGATTGCAAAGAATCCAAGAACCAGATGGCCCAAGCAAAAAATGTAAAGGCATATCAGTGGGCACACATTCATCCAATGGCCTGTAATACCGATTCAGAAACCAAAGCCAAGGGACCAAGAAGGAAAAACTATCAACTGAGGAACCATACAGACTGCCAGAGCGTGCCATACCATTTCCAAGGTCTAGTTCAAGAATCTCTCCTTCCTCTGGACAGAGCATGTCCCCTGTTCAGACAACTGTGGATGGCCTCCCCAGGCTGACTACACTGACCTCTTTCTGTACTATCTTTGAAGAAAGAGGAACCCAAAGATTCTCTTTCTAGACATAGCTTGGTTGGTTGGATCTTTTTTTGTCTTTTTTATGAACATGGCCATTGACCACTACTACAGGTAAACATTGAATTCGAAACACTGTCATTTCTTCTTTCACCATGAACTAACCTATGACTAGCATTCCTGGCTGCAACCTGTGCCTCTGCTTCTTTGCTCTGATTGAAGGGAAACTCAACAAGCTTGCCCAGTTAATTTAAAGCTCTGGAAATGAACTAATTGTGACCTGCTGTGGCTCATAAAAAAGATTAACTGGCTTACCATTGATGATTAGTTGAAAAATGTCATATATGTATCTAAGAAGCAAAGTGACAACCACATGTTGTACCTGCTCCCAAAACTGCGATAGGCACATTATTTGATACCTTTGACTTATGACCTGTGGCCTGTTGCCCCTAGTCTGTGATGTATAGACTCTACATTTTGCATGATATCACATGCAATTACATTACTATTCTTATGGTATACTTTTATCATACATTTTTTGACAGTGTGCAAGTGTTCTATGTATACAACCTATGATTTTATTAGTGATGCTCGTTATTGATTATTGATATACAAATGTAATAGGTAGATAGGCCATGTGTATAACTGTATTCTTGATAATAATTCTCATTTTAATAGTTTTCACACATCATGATCATGAGTGCAACCTCTCGTTCATCCTTTTGAGAAACCATAAAAATAAAGCACAATGTTTTCTATAAAGAGAGAGGAATAATCTATCGAGGGAGAAATGACATTAGGCATTCACCACAGACTTAGCCAATTACGACCTGTGTCATTTGTTCTCCTGGGCTGCATTCAACCATGGCTCAGTAATGTGTATTATGTAGCTCATTTCTCCTACAAGAAGATTTTCTAGCAACAAACAAATAGGACTGGGGCATGTAGGAAAACGATATACAGTTTCTTCATTATGAATGCTTTTAATATTTGTTCTTGCCAGTATATCTGTAATATTTGTTATCAATTTGGTACATATGGTCTATACTAAGATGCTGTACAGTATGTGCTTGAGTATATGGGCCCCATTATGAGTTTTCTGAAGCAGTGTCCCTGAGGGGAGGATCCTGCTTTGAGAAAACTATGTTAATTTCCAGTTGTGTCTGGGCATGTCTGCAAACTCCAGACCCAATCATTTCAGACCCAGAGACATTGGCCCAGCCTTCCCTGTGGTGCTGCAGAGGCTGAAGGCAGCTGTTGTGAATGATCCCTGCCTGCTGGCACCCCCATCTGGTGGGAGCAGAAGAAGCTCCACCAGCTAAAGTAACAAGCATTTGCAATGTAATAGGTCTCACATTTGCCAGAGTAGAGCTATTGACATTATAAATTACAATGGGGCATATTATCAAGACCGGCGTTAAAATTATCGCCGGTTTAACGGCAGAAAACTGCCGCTAAAGCGGCGATAATGGGCTTGATAATATGCCCTGGAGAATTCCAAAAGAAGCCCATGTTGACACCAGAACATGGGCTTCTATTGGAATTCTCAAGGGCATATTATCAAACCCATTATCTCCGCTTTAGCGGCAGTTTTCTGCCGCTAAAGCGGCGATAATTTTAACGCCGTTTCTTGATAATATGCCCCTCTGTCTTTATCTATGTGTTTTGGTTTGGAGTATAGTGGATGTATAAACAGAGACACAGCTGCAGCAAGGCCTAGAGGACTTAGAATGAGAAGTTACCACTGGGACCACAGAAGCAGCTGCAGCACTGTCTAGAGATTAGAATGAGGGATTACTGATGAGATCAGAGAAGCAGGTAGGAGCACTGTGTAGAGGTCTCAGAATGAGAAATTACTGACGGGACAATAGAAGCAGCTAGCAGCACTGTCTAGAAGACTTAGAATGAGGAATTACTGACAGTATCAAAGATGCAGCTGCAGCACTGCCTAGAGGACTTAAAATGTTGGAATTTCAGACGGGACCAGAGTAGTAAGTAGCAGCACTGTCTGGAAGACTTAGAAGGAGGAATTACTGACAGTATCAAAGATGCAGCTGCAGCACTGCCTAGAGGACTTAAAATGTTGGAATTTCAGACGGGACCAGAATAGTAAGTAGCAGCACTGTCTGGAAGACTTAGAAGGATGAATTACCAACGGGACCAGAGTAGCAGCTAGCAACATTGTCAGGAAGACTTAGAGTGAGGAATTACCGACACGACCAGAAAAGCAGCTAGCAGCACTGTCTACAGGACTTAGAATGAGGATTAACATTGTGACCAGAGACACAGCTCCAGCACTGCCTAGAGAACTTAGAATGAGGAATTACCACTGGGAACAGAGACACAGATGCAGCACTGCCTAGAGGACTTAAAATGTGGAATTACCACTGGGACCAGAGCAGCAGCTATCAGCACTGCCAAGAGGACTTAGAATGAGGAATTAGCACTGGGACCAGAGAAGCAAATAGCAGCACTCTCTAGAGGACTTAGAATGAGGAATTAACATTGTGACCAGAGACACAGCTGCAGCACTGCCTAGAAAACTTATAATGAGGAATTACCGACGGGGCCAGAGTAGCAGCTAGCAGCACTGTCTAGAGGACTTAGAATAAGGAATTACCCACAGGACCAGAAAAGAAGCTGGCAGCAGTGCCTAATGGGCTAAAACTAAGGAATAACCACTGTGACCAGAGAAGCAGTTGTAGCACTGTCTAGAGGACTAAGAATGAGGAATTACCACTGGGGCCAGAGAAGCAGCTAGCCGCACCGGCTAGAGGACTAAGATTGAGAAATTACCACTGGGAACAGAGATGCAGCTGCAGCATTGCCCAGAGGACTAAAATGAGGAACTACCACTGTGACCAGAGCCACAGCTGCAGCACTGCCTAGAGAACTTAGAATGAGGAATTACCGACGGGAACAGAACAGCAGCTAGCAGCACTGTCTAGAGGACTTAAAATGAGGAATTACCCCCGGGACCAGAAAAGCAGCTAGCAGCACTGCCTAGAGAAATAAGATTGAGGAATTACCACTGGGACCAGAGAAGCAGATAGCAGAACTTGATAGAGGACTAACAATGAAGAAATACCACTGGGAACAGAGACACAGCTGCAACACTGCCTAGAGGAATTAGAATGAGGGAGTTACTGACGGGACCAGAGCAACAGCTAGCAGCACCGTCTAGAGGAATAAGAATGAGGAATTACCATTGGGAACAGAGAAGCAGCAGCATCACTGTATAGAGCACTTAGAATAAGGAATTACTAATGAGACCAGAGAAGCAGGTAGCAGCACTGTCCAGAGGAATTAAAATGATGAATTACTGACAGAACCAGAGAAGCAGCTAACAACACTGTCTAGAGGACTTAGAAAGCAGCTAGCAGCACTGTCTAAAGGGCTTTGAATGAGGATTTACCAGCGGGACCAGATAAGCAGCTAGCAGCAGTGCCTAAAAAACTAAGAATGAGGAATTACCGACGGGACCAGAGAAGCAGCTAGTAGCACTGCCTAAAAGACTAAGAATGAGCAATTACCACTGGGAACAGAGACACAGATGCAGCACTGCCTAGAGAACATAGAATGTGGAATTACCACTGGGACCAGAGAAGCAGATCTCAGCACTGCCTAGAGGACTTAGAATGAGGAATTAGCACTGGGACCAAAGAAGCAAATAGCAGCACTCTCTACAGGACTTAGAATGAGGAATTAACACTGTGACCAGAGACACAGCTGCAGCACTGCCTAGAAAACATAGAATGAGGAATTACCGACGGGGCCACAGTAGCAGCTAGCAGCACTGTCTAGAGGAATTAGAATGAGGAATTACCCACGGGACAAGAATAGAAGCTCGCAGCACTGCCTAGTGGGCTAAGAATAAGGAATTACCACTGTGACCAGAGAAGCAGTTGTAGCACTGTTTAGAGGAATTAGAATGAGGAATTATCACTTGGACCAGAGCAGGAGCTACAGCACTGCCTAGAGAACTAAAAATGAGGCATTACCACTGGGACCAGAGAAGCAGCTAGCAGCACTGGACCAGAGAAGCAGCAGCAGAACTGTCTAGAGGACTTAGAATGAGGAATTACCACTGGGAACAGAGACACAGATGCAACATTGCATATAGGACTAAGAATGAGGAATTTCCATCGAGAACAGAGACACAGCTGCAGCACTGCATAGAGGGCTAAGAATAGGGAATTTCAATTGGGAACAGAGACACAGCTGCAGCACTCCATACAGGGCTAAGAATTGGGAATTACTACTAGGAACAGAGACACACCTGCAGCACTGTCAGGAGGACTACGAATGGAGGAATTAGTGACCAGGCAAAAGAAGCAGCTGCAGCACTGTGTAGAGGACTTAGAATGAGGAATTACAGATGAGACTATGAAGTTGCTAGCAGCACTGTCTAGAGGAATTACAATGAGGGATTACCACTGGGAACAGAGAAACAGGAACAGGTGCAGCACTGCCTAGCGGACTTAGAATGCGGAATTACCAACAGGAACAGAGAAGCAGCTACCAGCACTGTCTAAAGAACTTAGAATTAGGAATTACCGATGGGACCACAGAAGACAGCTGCTGCACTGTATAGAAGACTAGGAGTGAAGAATTACCACTTGGATCAGAGAAGCAGCTGCAGCACTGTCTAGTGGACTAGAAATGAGGAAAAACCCGCTGGGACAAGAAAAGCCGCTAGCAGCACTGGATAGAGGACTAAGAATGAGGAATAATCACTGGGAACAGAGAAGCGGCTGCAGTACTTCCTAGAAGACTGAGAATGGGGAATTACCACTGGGACCAGAGAAGTAGCTGACTCACTGTCTAGAAGGCTAAGAATGAGGAATTACCACTGGGACCAGAGCAGCAGCTGACTCACTGTCTAGAAGGCTAAGAATGAGGAATTACCACTGGGACCAGAGCAGCAGCTAGCAGCACTGCCTAGAGGATTTAGTATGAGGAATTTCCGATGGGACCAGAGAGGCAGCTAGCAGCACTGCCTAGGGTACTAAGAATAAGGAATTACTACTGGAACCAGGTAAGCAGCTGCAGCACTGTCTAGGGGACCTAGATTGAGGAATTACCACTGGGACCAGAGAAGCAGCTGCAGCACCATCTGGAGGACTAAGAATGAGCAATTACCGACGGGACCAGAGAAGCAGCTAGCAGCTCTGTCTAGAGGACTTACAATGCAGAATTACTGATGGGACTTGAGAAGCAGATAGCAGCACTGCCTAGTAGACTTAGAATGAGGAATTACCACTGGGACCAGGAAGCAGCTGCAGCACTGACTTAAAGACTTAGTACAAAGAATTACCACTGGGACTAAAGAAGCAGCTGCAGCTCTGCCTAGAGAACTTAGAATTAGGAATTACCGATGGGACCAGAGAAGGAGCTGCAGCACTGTCTAGTGGACTAGAAATGAGGAAACACCACTGGGACCAGAGAAGCAGCTAGCAGCACTGGATAGAGGACTACGAATGAGGAATAATCACTGGGAACAGAGAAGCAGCTGCAGCACTCCCTAGAGGACTTAGAATGAGGAATTAACACTGGGATCAGCGAAGTAGCTGACTCACTGTCTAGAAGGCTACGAATGAAGAATTACCACTGGGACCAGAGTAGCAGCGAGTAGCACTGGCAAGAGGACTAAGAATGAGGAATTACAGATGGGGCCCGACTAGCAACTAGCAGCGCTGCCTAGAGGGCTTAGTATGAGGAATTTACGATGGGACCTGAGAGGCAGCTAGCAGCACTGCCTAGAGGACTAAGACTAAGGAATTACCACTGGAACCAGGTAAGCAGCTGCAGCGCTGTCGAGGGGACCTAGAATGAGGAATTACCACTGGGACAAGAAAAGCAGCTAGCAGCTCTGCCTAGAGGACTTAGAATGCAGAATTACTGATGGGACCAGAGAAGCAGCTGCAGCACTGCCTGGAGGACTTAGAATTAAGAATTACCGATAGGACCAGAGAAGGAGCTAGCAGTACTGTCTAGAGGACTTAGTGTGACAAATTAACATTGTGATCAGAGACGCAGCTGCAGCACTGCCTAGAGAACTTAGAATGAGGAATTACCACTGGGACCAGAGAAGCAGCTAGCAGCACTGGCTAGAGGACTAACAATGAGGAAATATCCCTGGAAACATAGACACAGCTGCAGCACTGCATAGAAGGCTAAGAATAGGGAATTTCAATTGGGAACAGAGACACAGCTGCAGCACTCCATAGAGGGCTAAGAATTGGGAATTACTACTAGGAACAGAGACACACCTGCAGCACTGTCAGGAGGTCTACGAATGGAGGAATTAGTGACCAGGCAAAAGAAGCAGCTGCAGCACTGTGTAGAGGACTTAGAATGAGGAATTACAGATGAGACTATGAAGTTGCTAGCAGCACTGTCTAGAGGAATTACAATGAGGGATTACCACTGGGTACAGAGAAACAGGAACAGGTGCAGCACTGCCTAGCGGACTTAGAATGCGGAATTACCAACAGGAACAGAGAAGCAGCTACCAGCACTGTCTAAAGAACTTAGAATTAGGAATTACCGATGGGACCACAGAAGACAGCTGCTGCACTGTATAGAAGACGAGGAGTGAAGAATTACCACTTGGATCAGAGAAGCAGCTGCAGCACTGTCTAGTGGACTAGAAATGAGGAAAAACCCGCTGGGACAAGAAAAGCCGCTAGCAGCACTGGATAGAGGACTAAGAATGAGGAATAATCACTGGGAACAGAGAAGCGGCTGCAGTACTTCCTAGAGGACTGAGAATGGGGAATTACCACTGGGACCAGAGAAGTAGCTGACTCACTGTCTAGAAGGCTAAGAATGAGGAATTACCACTGGGACCAGAGCAGCAGCTAGCAGCACTGGCTAGAAGACTAAGAATGAGGAAATACAGATGGGGCCAGACTAGTAGCTAGCAGCACTGCCTAGAGGATTTAGTATGAGGAATTTCCGATGGGACCAGAGAGGCAGCTAGCAGCACTGCCTAGGGTACTAAGAATAAGGAATTACTACTGGAACCAGGTAAGCAGCTGCAGCACTGTCTAGGGGACCTAGATTGAGGAATTACCACTGGGACCAGAGAAGCAGCTGCAGCACCATCTGGAGGACTAAGAATGAGCAATTACCGACGGGACCAGAGAAGCAGCTAGCAGCTCTGTCTAGAGGACTTACAATGCAGAATTACTGATGGGACTTGAGAAGCAGATAGCAGCACTGCCTAGTAGACTTAGAATGAGGAATTACCACTGGGACCAGGGAAGCAGCTGCAGCACTGACTTAAAGACTTAGTACAAAGAATTACCACTGGGACTAAAGAAGCAGCTGCAGCTCTGCCTAGAGAACTTAGAATTAGGAATTACCGATGGGACCAGAGAAGGAGCTGCAGCACTGTCTAGTGGACTAGAAATGAGGAAACACCACTGGGACCAGAGAAGCAGCTAGCAGCACTGGATAGAGGACTACGAATGAGGAATAATCACTGGGAACAGAGAAGCAGCTGCAGCACTCCCTAGAGGACTTAGAATGAGGAATTAACACTGGGATCAGCGAAGTAGCTGACTCACTGTCTAGAAGGCTACGAATGAAGAATTACCACTGGGACCAGAGTAGCAGCGAGTAGCACTGGCAAGAGGACTAAGAATGAGGAATTACAGATGGGGCCCGACTAGCAACTAGCAGCACTGCCTAGAGGACTTAGTATGAGGAATTTACGATGGGACCTGAGAGGCAGCTAGCAGCACTGCCTAGAGGACTAAGGAATTACCACTGGAACCAGGTAAGCAGCTGCAGCGCTGTCGAGGGGACCTAGAATGAGGAATTACCACTGGGACAAGAAAAGCAGCTAGCAGCTCTGCCTAGAGGACTTAGAATGCAGAATTACTGATGGGACCAGAGAAGCAGCTGCAGCACTGCCTGGAGGACTTAGAATTAAGAATTACCGATAGGACCAGAGAAGGAGCTAGCAGTACTGTCTAGAGGACTTAGTGTGACAAATTAACATTGTGATCAAAGACGCAGCTGCAGCACTGCCTAGAGAACTTAGAATGAGGAATTACCACTGGGACCAGAGAAGCAGCTAGCAGCACTGGCTAGAGGACTAACAATGAGGAAATATCCCTGGGAACAGAGACACAGATCCAGCACTGCATAGAGGACTGAAAATGGGGAATTGCCCCAGGATACAGAGGCACAGCTGAAGCACAGCATAGAGTGCTAAGAATTGGGAATTACCACTGGGAACAGAGACACAGCTGCAGCACTGTCTAGAGGACTAAGAATGAGGAATTACCACTGGGAGCAGAGAAGCAGCTAGCAGCATCGGCTAGAGGACTAAGAGTGAGGAATTACCACTGGGAACAGAGATGCAGCAGCAGCATTGCACAGAGGACTTAAATGAGGAATTACCACTGCGACCAGAGACACAGCTGCAGCAGTGCCTAGAGAACGTAGAATGAGGAATTACTGATGGGACCAGAGAAGAAGCTAGCAGCACTGCTTAGAGGACTAAGGATGAAGAATTACCGCTGGGAACAGAGAAGCAGCTGTAGCACTGTCTAGGGTACTAAGAATAAGGAATTACTACTGGAACCAGGTAAGCAGCTGCAGCACTGTCTAGGGGACCTAGAATGAGGAATCACCACTGGGGCCAGAAAAGCAGCTGCAGCACTGTCTGGAGGACTAAGAATGAGGAATTACAGATGGGACCAGAGAAGCAGCTAGCAGCACTGTCTAGAGGACTTAGAATGAAGAAATACCGATGGGACCAGAGAAGCAGCTTGCAGCACTGCCTAGTGGACTTAGAATGAGGAATTACCAGTGGAACTAGCGAAGCAGCTAGCAGTACTGTCTAAAGGACTTAGCATGAGGAATTACCACTGTGACCAGAGACACAGCTGCAGCACTGCCTAGAGGAATTAGAATGAGGAATTACTGATAGGACCAGAGAAGAAGCTGGCAGCACTGCCTAGAGGACTAAGGAAGAGGAATTACCGCTGGGACCAGCAAAGCAGCTGCAGCACTGCTAGAGGACTTAGAATGAGGAATTACAACTGGAGCCAGAGAAGCAGCTGCAGAACTGTCTAGAGGACTAAGAATGAGGAATTACTTCTGGGAACAGAGACACAGATGTAACACTGCATGGAGGACAAAGAATGGGGAATATCCACCAGGAACAGAGACACAGCTGCAGCATGGCCTAGTGGACTTAGAATGAGGAATTACCAGTGGGACTAGAGAGGCAGCTAGCAGCACTTCCTAGAGGACTAAGAATGAGGAATTGCCACTGGGACCAGAGAAGCAGCTGCAGCGCTGTCTCAAAGGACTTAGCATGAGGAATTACCACTGGGAATAAAGAAGCAGCTGCAGCACTGCCTCGAGGAGTTAGAATTAGGATTTACCGATGCGATCAGAGAAGGAGCTAGCAGCACTGTCTAGAGGACTTAGATTGACAAATTAACATTGCGACCAGAGACGCAGCTGCAGCACTGCCTAGAGGAATTAGAATGAGGGATTACTGATGAGATGAGAGAAGCAGGTAGGAGCACTCTGTAGAGGTCTCAGAATGAGAAATTACTGACGGGACAATAGAAGCAGCTAGCAGCACTGTCTAGAAGACTTAGAATGAGGAATTACTGACAGTATCAAAGATGCAGCTGCAGCACTGCCTAGAGGACTTAAAATGTTGGAATTTCAGACGGGACCAGAGTAGTAAGTAGCAGCACTGTCTGGAAGACTTAGAAGGAGGAATTACTGACAGTATCAAAGATGCAGCTGCAGCACTGCCTAGAGGACTTAAAATGTTGGAATTTCAGACGGGACCAGAATAGTAAGTAGCAGCACTGTCTGGAAGACTTAGAAGGATGAATTACCAACGGGACCAGAGTAGCAGCTAGCAACATTGTCAGGAAGACTTAGAGTGAGGAATTACCGACACGACCAGAAAAGCAGCTAGCAGCACTGTCTACAGGACTTAGAATGAGGATTAACATTGTGACCAGAGACACAGCTCCAGCACTGAATAGAGAACTTAGAATGAGGAATTACCACTGGGAACGGAGACACAGATGCAGCACTGCCTAGAGGACTTAGAATGTGGAATTACCACTGGGACCAGAGCAGCAGCTATCAGCACTGCCAATAGGACTTAGAATGAGGAATTAGCACTGGGACCAGAGAAGCAAATAGCAGCACTCTCTAGAGGACTTAGAAAGAGGAATTAACATTGTGACCAGAGACACAGCTCCAGCACTGAATAGAGAACTTAGAATGAGGAATTACCACTGGGAACAGAGACACAGATGCAGCACTGCCTAGAGGACTTAGAATGTGGAATTACCACTGGGACCAGAGCAGCAGCTATCAGCACTGCCAAGAGGACTTAGAATGAGGAATTAGCACTGGGACCAGAGTAGCAGCTAGCAGCTAGCAGCACTGTCTAGAGGACTTAGAATAAGGAATTACCCACAGGACCAGAAAAGAAGCTGGCAGCAGTGCCTAATGGGCTAAAACTAAGGAATAACCACTGTGACCAGAGAAGCAGTTGTAGCACAGTCTAGAGGACTAAGAATGAGGAATTACCACTGGGGCCAGAGAAGCAGCTAGCCGCACCGGCTAGAGGACTAAGAATGAGGAATTACCACTGGGAACAGAGATGCAGCTGCAGCATTGCCCAGAGGACTAAAATGAGGAACTACCACTGTGACCAGAGACACAGCTGCAGCACTGCCTAGAGATCTTAGAATGAGGAATTACTGACGGGAACAGAACAGCAGCTAGCAACACTGTCTAGAGGACTTAAAATGAGGAATTACCCCCGGGACCAGAAAAGCAGCTAGCAGCACTGCCTAGAGAAATAAGAACGAGGAATTACCACTGGGACCAGAGAAGCAGATAGCAGAACTGGATAGAGGACTAACAATGAAGAAATACCACTGGGAACAGAGACACAGCTGCAACACTGCCTAGAGGAATTAGAAGGGGGGAGTTACTGACGGGACCAGAGCAACAGCTAGCAGCACCGTCTAGAGGAATAAGAATGAGGAATTACCACTGGGAACAGAGGCACAGATACAGCACTGCCTAGAGGACTTAGAATGAGGAATTACCACTGGGACCAGAGAAGCAGCAGCATCACTGTATAGAGCACTTAGAATAAGGAATTACTAATGAGACCAGAGAAGCAGGTAGCAGCACTGTCCAGAGGAATTAAAATG
Organism: Calotriton arnoldi; assembly: GCA_963921515.1. Taxonomy (NCBI): domain Eukaryota; kingdom Metazoa; phylum Chordata; class Amphibia; order Caudata; family Salamandridae; genus Calotriton; species Calotriton arnoldi. The sequence continues at coordinate 825,111 of CAWUFW010007206.1, forward strand.
ATGAATTACTGACAGAACCAGAGAAGCAGCTAACAACACTGTCTAGAGGACTTAGAAAGCAGCTAGCAGCACTGTCTAAAGGGCTTTGAATGAGGATTTACCAGCGGGACCAGATAAGCAGCTAGCAGCAGTGCCTAAAATACTAAGAATGAGGAATTAACACTGAGAACAGAGACACAGTTGCAGCACTGCCTAGAGGACTTATGTGTGGGAATTAATGACGGGACCAGAGAGGCAGCTAGCAGCAGTGCCTAGAGGACTTAGAATGAGAAATGACCGACGGGACCAGAGAAGCAGCTAATAGCACTGCCTAAAAGACTAAGAATGAGCAATTACCACTGGGAACAGAGACACAGATGCAGCACTGCCTAGAGAACATAGAATGTGGAATTACCACTGGGACCAGAGAAGCAGATCTCAGCACTGCCTAGAGGACTTAGAATGAGGAATTAGCACTGGGACCAAAGAAGCAAATAGCAGCACTCTCTACAGGACTTAGATTGAGGAATTAACACTGTGACCAGAGACACAGCTGCAGCACTGCCTAGAAAACATAGAATGAGGAATTACCGACGGGGCCACAGTAGCAGCTAGCAGCACTGTCTAGAGGACTTAGAATGAGGAATTACCCATGGGACAAGAAAAGAAGCTCACAGCACTGCCTAGTGGGCTAAGAATAAGGAATTACCACTGTGACCAGAGAAGCAGTTGTAGCACTGTTTAGAGGAATTAGAATGAGGAATTATCACTGGGACCAGAGCAGGAGCTACAGCACTGCCTAGAGAACTAAAAATGAGGCATTACCACTGGGACCAGAGAAGCAGCTAGCAGCACTGGACCAGAGAAGCAGCAGCAGAACTGTCTAGAGGACTTAGAATGAGGAATTACCACTGGGAACAGAGACACAGATGCAACATTGCATATAGGACTAAGAATGAGGAATTTCCATCGGGAACAGAGACACAGCTGCAGCACTGCAAAGAGGGCTAAGAATAGGGAATTTCAATTGGGAACAGAGACACAGCTGCAGCACTCCATAGAGGGCTAAGAATTGGGAATTACTACTAGGAACAGAGACACACCTTCAGCACTGTCAGGAGGACTACGATTGGAGAAATTAGTGACCAGGCAAAAGAAGCAGCTGCAGCACTGTGTAGAGGACTTAGAATGAGGATTTACAGATGAGACTATGAAGTAGCTAGCAGCACTGTCTAGTGGACTAGAAATGAGGAAAAACCGCTGGGACAAGAAAAGCCGCTAGCAGCACTGGATAGAGGACTAAGAATGAGGAATAATCACTGGGAACAGAGAAGCAGCTGCAGTACTTCCTAGAGGACTGAGAATGGGGAATTACCACTGGGACCAGAGAAGTAGCTGACTCACTGTCTAGAAGGCTAAGAATGATGAATTACCACTGGGACCAGAGCAGCAGCTAGCAGCACTGGCTAGAAGACTAAGAATGAGGAAATACAGATGGGGCCAGACTAGTAGCTAGCAGCACTGCCTAGAGGATTTAGTATGAGGAATTTCCGATGGGACCAGAGAGGCAGCTAGCAGCACTGCCTAGTGGACTAAGAATAAGGAATTACTACTGGAACCAGGTAAGCAGCTGCAGCACTGTCTAGGGGACCTAGAATGAGGAATTACCACTGGGACCAGAGAAGTAGCTGCAGCACCATCTGGAGGACTAAGAATGAGCAATTACCGACGGGACCAGAGAAGCAGCTAGCAGCTCTGTCTAGAGACCTTAGAATGCAGAATTACCGATGGGACTTGAGAAGCAGATAGCAGCACTGCCTAGTAGACTTAGAATGAGGAATTACCGATGGGACTTGAGAAGCAGCTAGCAGCACTTCCTAGAGGACGAAGAATGAGGAATTACCACTGGGACCAGAGAAGCAGCTGCAGCACTGACTTAAAGACTTAGTACAAAGAATTACCACTGGGACTAAAGAAGCAGCTGCAGCACTGCCTAGAGAACTTAGAATTAGGAATTACCGATGGGACCAGAGAAGGAGCTGCAGCACTGTCTAGTGGACTAGAAATGAGGAAACAACACTGGGACCAGAGAAGCAGCTAGCAGCACTGGATAGAGGACTACGAATGAGGAATAATCACTGGGAACAGAGAATCAGCTGCAGCACTCCCTAGAGGACTTAGAATGGGGAATTAACACTGGGATCAGCGAAGTAGCTGACTCACTGTCTGGAAGGCTTCGAATGAAGAATTACCACTGGGACTAGAGTAGCAGCGAGTAGCACTGGCAAGAGGACTAAGAATGAGGAATTACAGATGGGGCCCGACTAGCAACTAGCAGCACTGCCTAGATGACTTAGTATGAGGAATTTACGATGGGACCTGAGAGGCAGCTAGCAGCACTGCCTAGAGGACTAAGACTAAGGAATTACCACTGGAACCAGGTAAGCAGCTGCAGCGCTGTCGAGGGGACCTAGAATGAGGAATTACCACTGGGACAAGAAAAGCAGCTGCAGCACTGTCTGGAGGACTAAGAATGAGGAATTACCGATGGGACCAGAGAAGCAGCTAGCCGCTCTGCCTAGAGGACTTAGAATGCAGATTTACTGATGGGACCAGAGAAGCAGCTGCAGCACTGCCTGGAGGACTTAGAATTAAGAATTACCGATAGGACCAGAGAAGGAGCTAGCAGTACTGTCTAGAGGACTTAGTGTGACAAATTAACATTGTGATCAGAGACGCAGCTGCAGCACTGCCTAGAGAACTTAGAATGAGGAATTACCACTGGGACCAGAGAAGCAGCTAGCAGCACTGGCTAGAGGACTAACAATGAGGAAATATCCCTGGGAACATAGCCACAGATGCAGCACTGCATAGAGGACTGAAAATGGGGAATTACCACAGGATACAGAGGCACAGCTGAAGCACAGCATTGAGTGCTAAGAATTGGGAATTACCACTGGGAACAGAGACACAGCTGCAGCACTGTCTAGAGGACTAAGAATGAGGAATTACCACTGGGAGCAGAGAAGCAGCTAGCAGCATCGGCTCGAGGACTAAGAGTGAGGAATTACCACTGGGAACAGAGATGCAGCAGCAGCATTGCACAGAGGACTTAAATGAGGAATTACCACTGCGACCAGAGACACAGCTGCAGCAGTGCCTAGAGAAAGTAGAATGAGGGATTACTGATGGGACCAGAGAAGAAGCTAGCAGCACTGTTTAGAGGACTAAGGATGAAGAATTACCGCTGGGAACAGAGAAGCAGCTGTAGCACTGTCTAGAGGACTTAGAATGAGGAATTACTGATATGACCAGAGAAACAGCTGCAGAACTGTCTCGAGGATTAAGAATGAGGAAGTACAACTGGGAAGAGAAACACAGATGCAACACTGCATAGAGGACTAAGAATGGGGAATTTCCACTGGGAACAGAGACACAGCTGCAGCACTGCATAGAGGGCTAAGAATGGGGAATTAACACTGGGAACAGAAACACAGTTGCAGCACTGTCAGGAGTACTTTGAATGGAGGATATTATTGACCAGGCAAAAGAAGCAACTGCAGCACTGTGTAGAGGATTAAGAATGAGGAATTACAGATGAGACCATGAAGTAGCTAGCAGCACTGTCTAGAGGATTTAGAATGAGTGATTACCACTAGGAACGCAGACACAGGTGCAGCACTGCGTAGAGGACTGAGAATGAGGAATTATCAACGGGACCAGAGGAGCAGCTAGCAGCACTGTCAGGAGAACTTAGAATTAGGAATTACCAATGAGACCAGAGAAGCAGCTGCAGCAACGTCTAGAAGACTAGGAATGAGGAATTATCACTTGGACCAGAGAAGCAGCTGCAGCACTGTCTAGTGGACTAGAAATGCAGAAACACCAATGGAACCAGATAAGAAGCTGCAGCACTGTCTAGGGGACCTAGAATGAGGAATCACCACTGGGGCCAGAAAAGCAGCTGCAGCACTGTCTGGAGGACTTAGAATGAGGAATTACAGATGGGACCAGAGAAGCAGCTAGCAGCACTGTCTAGAGGACTTAGAATGAAGAAATACCGATGGGACCAGAGAAGCAGCTTGCAGCACTGCCTAGTGGACTTAGAATGAGGAATTACCAGTGGGACTAGCAAAGCAGCTAGCAGTACTGTCTAAAGGACTTAGCATGAGGAATTACCACTGTGGCAGAGACACAGCTGCAGCACTGCCTAGAGGAATTAGAATGAGGAATTACTGATGGGACCAGAGAAGAAGCTGGCAGCACTGCCTAGAGGACTGAGGAAGAGGAATTACCGCTGGGACCAGCAAAGCAGCTGCAGCACTGCTAGAGGACTTAGAATGAGGAATTACCGCTGGAGCCAGAGAAGCAGCTGCAGAACTGTCTAGAGGACTAAGAATGAGGAATTACTTCTGGGAACAGAGACACAGATGTAACACTGCATGGAGGACAAAGAATGGGGAATATCCACCAGGAACAGAGACACAGCTGCAGCATGGCCTAGTGGACTTAGAATGATGAACTAACAGTGGGACTAGAGAGGCAGCTAGCAGCACTTCCTAGAGGACTAAGAATGAGGAATTGCCACTGGGACCAGAGAAGCAGCTGCAGCGCTGACTCAAAGGACTTAGCATGAGGAATTACCACTGGGAATAAAGAAGCAGCTGCAGCACTGCCTAGAGGACTAAGAATTAGGATTTACCGATGCGATCAGAAAAGGAGCTAGCAGCACTGTCTAGAGGACTTAGATTGACAAATTAACATTGCGACCAGAGACGCAGCTGCAGCACTGCCTAGAGAACTTAGAATGAGGAATTACCACTGGGACCAGAGAAGCAGCTAGCAGCACTGACTAGAGTACTAACAATGAGGAATTACCCCTGGGAACATAGACACAGATGCAGCACTGCATGGAGGACAAAGAATGGGGAATTACTGATGGGACCAGAGAAGAAGCTAGCAGCACTGTTTAGAGGACTAAGGATGAAGAATTACCGCTGGGACCAGAGAAACAGCTGCAGAACTGTCTAGAGGATTAAGAATGAGGAAGTACCACTGGGACCAGAGATGCAGCTAGCAGCACTTGCTAGAGAATTAAGAATGAGGAATTACCGATGGGGCCAGACTATTAGCTAGCAGCACTGCCTAGAGGTCTTTGTATGATGAATTACCACTGGGACCAGAGAAGCAGCTAGCAACACTGCCTAGAGGACTTAGAATGAAGAATTACGGATGGGACCAGAGAAGCAGCTTGCAGAACTGTTAAGTGGATTTAGCATGAGGAATTACCACTGGGACCTGAAAAGCAGCTAGCAGCACCCGCTAGAGGAGTAAGAGTGAGGAATTAGCACTGGAACAGAGATAAGGCTGCAGCATTGCCAAGAGGAATTAAATGAGGAATTACCACTGTGACCAGAGACACAGCTGCAGCACTGCCTAGAGGACTTAGAATGAGGAATTACTAATGGGACCAGAGAAGAAGCTAGCAGCACTGTCTAGACGACGAAGGATGAGGAATTACTGCTGGAAGCAGAGAAGCAGCTGCAGCACTGCTAGAGGACTTAGAATGAGGAATTACTGCTGGGACCAGAGAAGCAAGTGCAGAACGGTCAAGAGGAATAGAATGAAGAATTACCACTGGGAACAGACACGCAGGTGCAGCACTGCATAGAGGACTTAGAATGAGGAATTACCACTGGAACCAGGTAAGCAGCTGCAGCACTGTCGAGGGGACCTAGAATGAGGAATTACCACTGGGACCAGACAAGCAGCTGCAGCACTGCCTAGTGGAATTAGAATGAGGAATGACCAGTGGGACTAGAGAGGCAGCTAGTACACTTCCTAGAGGACTAAGAATGAGGAATTACCACTGGGACCAGAGAAGCAGCTGCAGCGCTGTCTAAAAGGACTTAGCATGAGGAATTACCACTGGGACTAAAGAAGCAGCTGCAGTACTGCCTAGAGGACTTAGAATTAGGACTTTCCGATGGGACCAGAGAAGGAGCTAGCAGCACTGTCTAGAGGACTTAGAGTGACAAATTAACATTGCGACCAGAGACGCAGCTGCAGCACTGCCTAGAGAACTTAGAATGAGGCATTACCACTGGGACCAGAGAAATGGCTGCAGAACTGTCTGGAGGACTAAGAATGAGGAATTACCACTGGGACCAGAGAAGCAGCTACCAGCACTGACTAGAGGACTAACAATGAGGAATTACCCCTGGGAACATAGACACAGAGGCAGCACTGCATAGAGTACTAAGAATGGAGAATTACCACTGGAAACAGAGGCACAGCTGAAGCACTGCATAGATTGTTAAAAATGGGGGATTACCACTGGGAACAGAGAAACAGCTGCAGCACTGTCCAGAGGACTTCGAATGGAGGAATTAGTGACCGGAGCAAATAAGCAGCTGCAGCACTGTGTAGAAGGCTTAGAATGAGGAACTATCGATGAGACCAAGAAGCAGCTATCAACCCTGGCTAGTGGGCTAAGAGTGAGGAATTACCACTTTGACCAGAGAAGCAGCTGCAATACTCCCTAGAGAACTAAGACTGGGACCAGAGAAGTAGTTAGCAGCACTGGCTAGAGCACTAAGAATGAGGAATTACCACTGGGAATAGAGACGCAGCTGCAGCACTGCCTAGAGGACTAAGAATGGGGAATAAGCACTTGGAACTGAGGCACAGCTGCAACACTGCCTAGAGGCCTAAGAATGGAGGAGTATCCGACGGGGCGAGAGAATCAGCAAACAGCACTGTCTAGAGGACTTAGAATGGAGAAATAACCACTGGGAACAGAGACACAGCTGCAGCACTTCCTAGAGGACTTGGAATGGGTGAGTTACTGATGGGACGAGAGAAGCAGCTACCAAGCATTGTCTAAAGGACTTAGCATAAGGAACTACCACTGGGACCAGAGAAGCAGCTAGCAGCACCGGCTGGAAGAGTAAGAGTGAGGAATTACCACTGGGACCAGAGATGCAGTTGCAGCATTGCCCAGAGGACTTAAATGAGGAATTACCACTGTGAGCAGAGACACAGCTGCAGCACTGCTTAGAGGACTTAGAATGAGGAGTTACTGATGGGACCAGAGAAGCATCTGCAGCACTGCTAGAGGACTTAGAAAGAGGAATTACTGCTGGGACCAGAGAAGCAGCTGCAGAACTGGCTAGAGGACTAAGAATGAGTAATGACCATTGGGAACTGAGCACAGATGCAACACTGCCTAGAGGACTAAGAAAGGGGAATTTCCACCGGGAACAGAGACACAGCTTGCAGCACTGCATAGAGGGCTAAGAATGGGGAATTTTCACTGGGAATGTAGAAACAGCTGCATCACTGTCAGTAGGACTTCGACTGGAGGAATTAGTGACAGGACAAAAGAAGCAGCTGCAGCACTGTTTAGAGGACATAGAATGAGCCATTACAGATGAGACCATGAAGTAGGTAGCAGCACTGTCCAGAGGATTTACAATGAGGGATTACCACTGGGAACAGAGATACAGGTGCAACACTGCCTAGAGGACTTAGAATGAGTAATTACCAACGGGACCAGAGAAGCAGCTAGCAGCACTGTCTAAAGATTATAGAATTAGGGATTGCCGATGGGACCAGAGAAGCAGCTGCAGCACTGTCTAGTGGTCTAGAAATGAGGAAACACCACTGGGACCTGAAAAGCAGCTAGCAGCACTGTATGGAGGTCGAAGAATGAGGAATTATCACTGGGAACATAGAAGCAGCTGCAGCACTCCCTAGAGGACTGAGGATGGGAAATTACCACTGGGACCAGAGAAGTAGCTGAATAACTGTCTAGAAGGCTAAGAATGAGGAATTACCACTGGGACCAGAGAAGCAGCTGCAGAACTGTCTGGAGGAATAAGAATGAGTAATTACCACTGGGACCAGAGAAGCAGCTAGCAGCACTGGCTAGAGGACTAACAATGAGGAATTACCCATGGGAACATAGACACAGATGCAGCACTGCATAAAGGACTAAGAATGGGGAATTACCACTGGAAACAGAGACACAGATGAAGCACTGCATAGAGTGCTAAGAATGGGGAATTACCACTGGGAAAAGAGACACAGCTGCAGCACTGTCCAAAGGACTTCGAATGGAGGAGTTAGTGACCGGAACAAAGAAGCAGCTGCAGCACTGTGTAGAAGGCTTAGAATGAGGAACTATCGAAGAGACCAAGAAGCAGCTATCAACCCTGGCTAGTGGGCTAAGAGTGAGGAATTACCACTTAGACCAGAGAAGCAGCTGCAATACTCCCTAGAGAACTAAGACTGGGACCAGAGAAGTAGTTAGCAGCACTGGCTAGAGCACTAAGAATGAGGAATTACCACTGGAAATAGAGACGCAGCTGCAGCACTGCCTAGAGGACTAATAATGGGGAATAAGCACTTGGAACTGAGGCACAGCTGCAACACTGCCTAGAGGCCTAAGAATGGAGGAGTATCCGACGGGGCGAGAGAAGCAGCAAACATCACTGTCTAGAGGACTTAGAATGGAGAAATAACCACTGGGAACAGAGACACAGCTGCAGCACTTCCTAGAGGACTTGGAATGGGTGAGTTACTGATGGGACGAGAGAAGCAGCTACCAAGCATTGTCTAAAGGACTTAGCATAAGGAACTACCACTGGGACCAGAGAAGCAGCTAGCAGCACCGGCTGGAAGAGTAAGAGTGAGGAATTACCACTGGGACCAGAGATGCAGTTGCAGCATTGCCCAGAGGACTTAAATGAGGAATTACCACTGTGAACAGAGACACAGCTGCAGCACTGCTTAGAGGACTTAGAATGAGGAATTACTGATGGGACCAGAGAAGCATCTGCAGCACTGCTAGAGGACTTAGAAAGAGGAATTACTGCTGGGACCAGAGAAGCAGCTGCAGAACTGGCTAGAGGACTAAGAATGAGTAATGACCATTGGGAACTGAGCACAGATGCAACACTGCCTAGAGGACTAAGAAAGGGGAATTTCCACCGGGAACAGAGACACAGCTTGCAGCACTGCAAAGAGGGCTAAGAATGGGGAATTTTCACTGGGAATGTAGACACAGCTGCAGCACTGTCAGTAGGACTTCGACTGGAGGAATTAGTGACAGGACAAAAGAAGCAGCTGCAGCACTGTTTAGAGGACTTAGAATGAGCCATTACAGATGAGACCATGAAGTAGGTAGCAGCACTGTCCAGAGGATTTACAATGAGGGATTACCACTGGGAACAGAGATACAGGTGCAACACTGCCTAGAGGACTTAGAATGAGTAATTACCAACGGGACCAGAGAAGCAGCTAGCAGCACTGTCTAAAGACTATAGAATTAGGGATTGCCGATGGGACCAGAGAAGCAGCTGCAGCACTGTCTAGTGGTCTAGAAATGAGGAAACACCACTGGGACCTGAAAAGCAGCTAGCAGCACTGTATGGAGGACGAAGAATGAGGAATTATCACTGGGAACATAGAAGCAGCTGCAGCACTCCCTAGAGGACCGAGGATGGGAAATTACCACTGGGACCAGAGAAGCAGCTGAATAACTGTCTAGAAGGCTAAGAATGAGGAATTACCACTGGGACCAGAGAAGCAGCTGCAGAACTGTCTGGAGGAATAAGAATGAGTAATTACCACTGGGACCAGAGAAACAGCTAGCAGCACTGGCTGGAGGACTAACAATGAGGAATTACCCATGGGAACATAGACACAGATGCAGCACTGCATAAAGGACTAAGAATGGGGAATTACCACTGGAAACAGAGACACAGATGAAGGACTGCATAGAGTGCTAAGAATGGGGAATTACCACTGGGAAAAGAGACACAGCTGCAGCACTGTCCAAAGGACTTCGAATGGAGGAGTTAGTGACCGGAACAAAGAAGCAGCTGCAGCACTGTTTTTAAGACTTAGAATGAGGAATTATCGATGAGACCAAGAAGCAGCTAGCATCACTGTCTAGAGGATTTAGAATGAGGGATTACCACTGGGAAAAGAGACACAGGTGCAGCACTGCCTAGAGGGCTTAAAATGAGGAATTACCAATGGGACCAGAGAATCAGCTAGCAGCACTGTCTAGAGAACTTAGAATTAGGAATTACCAATGAGACCAGAGAAGCAGCTGCAACCCCGTCTAGAAGACTAGGAATGAGGACTTACCACTTTGATCAGAGAAGCAGCTGCAGCACTATCTAGTGGACTAGAAATGAGGAAACACCACTGGGACCAGAGAAGCAGCTAGCAGCACTGGATAGAGGACTAAGAATGAGGAATTATCACTTGGAACAGAGAAGCAGCTGCAGTACTCTCTAGAGGACTAAGAATGGGGAATTACCACTACGACCAGAGAAACAGCTGACGCACTGTCTAGAAGGCTAAGAATGAGGAATTACCACTGGGACCAGAGATGCAGCTAGCAGCACTGTCTAAAGAACATAGAATTAGGGATTACGGATGGGACCAAAGAAGCAGCTGCAGCACTGTCTAGAAGACAAGGAATGAGGAATTACCACTTGGACTAAAGAAGCAGCTGCAGCACTGTCTAGTGGACTAAGAATGAGAAATTATCACTGGGAACATAGAAGCAGCTGCAGCACTCCCTAGAGGACTAAGAATGGGGAATTACCACTGGGACCAGAGAAGGAGCTGACTCACGTTCTAGAAGGCTAAGAATGAGGAATTACCACTGGGACCAGAGAAGCAGCTGCAGAACTGTCGGGAGGACTAAGAATGTGGAATTACCACTGGGACCAGAGAAGCAGCTAGCAGCACTGGCTAGAGGACTAACAATGAGGAATTACCCCTGGGAACATAGACACAGATGCAGCACTGCATAGAGGACTAAGAATGGGGAATTACCACTGGAAACAGAGGCACAGCTGAAGCACTGCATGGATTGTTAAAAATGGGGAATTACCACTGGGAACAGAGACACATCTGCAGCACTGTCCAGAGGACTTCGAATGGAGGAATTAGTGACCGGACCAAAGAAGCAGCTGCAGCACTGTGTAGAAGACTTAGAATGAGGAACTATCGATGAGACCAAGAAGCAGCTAGAAACACTGTCTAGAGGATTTAGAATGAGGGATTACCACTGGCAACAGAGACACAGCGGCAGCACTGCCTAGAGGACTTAGAATGAGGAATTACCGAAGGGACCAGAGAAGCAGCTAGCAGCACTGTCTAGAGAACTTAGATTGAGGAATTACCGATGGGACCAGAGAAGCAACTGCAGCACTGTCTATAAGACTAAGAATGAAGAATTACCACTTGGAACAGAGAAGCAGCTACAACACTGTCTAGTGGACTAAAATGAGGAATTAACACTAGGACCAGAGAAACAGCTAGCAGCACTGGATAGAGGACTAAGAATGAGGAATTATCACTGGGAACAGAGAAGCAGCTGCAGCGCTGCGTAGAGGACTAAGAATGGGGAATTACCACTGGGACCAGAGAAGCAGCTGACACACTGTCTAGAGGACTAAGAATGAGGAATTACTGCTGGGACCAGAGAAGCAGCTATCAACCCTGGCTAGTGGACTAAGAATGAGGAATTACCGACGTGACCAGAGAAGCAGCTAGTAGCACAGCCTAGTGGGCTAAGAGTGAGAATTACCACTGGGACCAGAGAAGAAGCTGCAATTCTCTCTAGAGGACTAAGACTGGGACCAGAGAAGCAGCTAGTAGCACTGGCTGGAGCACTAAGAATAAGGAATTACCACTGGGAATAGAGACGCAGCTGCAGCACTGCCTAGAGGACTAAGAATGAGGTATTAGAACTTGGAACTGAGGCACAGCTAAAACACTGCCTCGAGGCCTTAGAATGGAGGAATAACCGATGGGACCAGAGAAGCAGCAAACAGCACAGTCTAGAGGACTTAGAGTGGAGAAATAACAACTGGGAACAGAGACACAGCTGCAGAACTGCCTAGAGGACTTGGAATGGGGGAGTTGCTGATGGGACCAGAGAAGCAGCTAGCAGCACTGTCTATAGGACTTAGAGTGACGAATTAACATTGCGACCAGGGACGCAGCTGCAGCACTGCCTAGAGAACTTAGAATGAGGAATTACCACTGGGACCAGAGAAGCAGCTGCAGAACTGTCTGGAGGACTAAGAATGAGGAATTACCACTGGGACCAGAGAAGCAGCTAGCAGCACTGCCTAGAGGACTAACAATGAGGAATTACCCCTGGGAACACAGACACAGATGCAGCACTGCATAGAGGAGTAAGAATGGGGAATTACCACTGGGAACAGAGGCACAGCTGAAGCACTGCATAGAGTGCAAGAAGTGGGGAATTACACTGGGACCAGAGAAGCAGCTGACACACTGTCTAGAGGACTAAGAATGAGGAATTACTGCTGGGACCAGAGAAGCAGCTATCAACCCTGGCTAGTGGACTAAGAATGAGGAATGACCGACGTGACCAGAGAAGCAGCTAGCAGCACAGCCTAGTGGGCTAAGAGTGAGGAATTACCACTGGGACCAGAGAAGAAGCTGCAATTCTTTCTAGAGGACTAAGTCTGGGACCAGAGAAGCAGCTAGCAGCACTGGCTAGAGCACTAAGAATAAGGAATTACCACTGGGAATAGAGACGCAGCTGCAGCACTGCCTAGAGGACTAAGAATGAGGAATTACCGCTGGAGCCAGAGAAGCAGCTGCAGAACTGTCTAGAGGACTAAGAATGAGGAATTACTTCTGGGAACAGAGACACAGATGTAACACTGCATGGAGGAAAAAGAATGGGGAATATCCACCAGGAACAGAGACACAGCTGCAGCATGGCCTAGTGGACTTAGAATGAGGAATTAACAGTGGGACTAGAGAGGCAGCTAGCAGCACTTCCTAGAGGACTAAGAATGAGGAATTGCCACTGGGACCAGAGAAGCAGCTGCAGTGCTGTCTCAAAGGACTTAGCATGAGGAATTACCACTGGGAATAAAGAAGCAGCTGCAGCACTGCCTAGAGGACTTAGAATTAGGATTTACCGATGCAATCAGAGAAGGAGCTAGCAGCACTGTCTAGAGGACTTAGATTGACAAATTAACATTGCGACCAGAGACGCAGCTGCAGCACTGCCTAGAGAACTTAGAATGAGGAATTACCACTGGGACCAGAGAAGCAGCTAGCAGCACTGACTAGAGGACTAACAATGAGGAATTACCCCTGGGAACATAGACACAGATGCAGCACTGCATTTAGGACAAAGAATGGGGAATTACTGATGGGACCAGAGAAGAAGCTAGCAGCACTGTTTAGAGGACTAAGGATGAAGAATTACCGCTGGGACCAGAGAAGCAGCTGTAGCACTGTCTAGAGGACTTAGAATGAGGAATTACTGCTATGACCAGAGAAACAGCTGCAGAACTGTCTAGAGGATTAAGAATGAGGAAGTACCACTGGGAACAGAGACGGTAATGCAACACTGCATAGAGGACTAAGAATGGGGAATTTCAACTGGGAACAGAGACATAGCTGAGCACTCCATAGGGGGCTAAGAATGCGGAATTACTACTAGGAACAGAGACACAGCTGCAGCACTGTCAGGAGGACTTCGAATGGAGGAATTAGTGACAGGCAAAAGAAGCAGCTGCAGCACTGTGTAGAGGACTTAGAATGAGGAATTACAGATGAGACAATGATGTAGCTAGCAGCACTGTCTAGACGATTTAGAATGAGGGATTACCACTGGGAAAAGAGACACAGGTGCAGCACTGCCTAGAGGGCTTAAAATGAGGAATTACCAATGGGACCAGAGAATCAGCTAGCAGCACTGTCTAGAGAACTTAGAATTAGGAATTACCAATGAGACCAGAGAAGCAGCTGCAACCCCGTCTAGAAGACTAGGAATGAGGACTTACCACTTCGATCAGAGAAGCAGCTGCAGCACTATCTAGTGGACTAGAAATGAGGAAACACCACTGGGACCAGAGAAGCAGCCAGCAGTGGATAGAGGACTAAGAATGAGGAATTATCACTTGGAACAGAGAAGCAGCTGCAGTACTCTCTAGAGGACTAAGAATGGGTAATTACCACTACGACCAGAGAAACAGCTGTCGCACTGTCTAGAAGGCTAAGAATGAGGAATTACCACTGGGACCAGAGATGCAGCTAGCAGCACTTGCTAGAGAATTAAGAATGAGGAATTACCGATGGGGCCAGACTAGTAGCTAGCAGCACTGCCTAGAGGTCTTTGTATGATGAATTACCACTGGGACCAGAGAAGCAGCTAGCAACACTGCCTAGAGGACTTAGAATGAAGAATTACGGATGGGACCAGAGAAGCAGCTTGCAGAACTGTTAAGTGGATTTAGCATGAGGAATTACCACTGGGACCTGAAAAGCAGCTAGCAGCTAGCAGCACCCGCTAGAGGAGTAAGAGTGAGGAATTAGCAGTGGGAACAGAGATAAGGCTGCAGCATTGCCAAGAGGAATTAAATGAGGAATTACCACTGTGACCAGAGACACAGCTGCAGCACTGCCTAGAGGACTTAGAATGAGGAATTACTAATGGGACCAGAGAAGAAGCTAGCAGCACTGTCTCAGACGAGGAAGGATGAGGAATTACTGCTGGAAGCAGAGAAGCAAGTGCAGAACGGTCAAGAGGAATAGAATGAAGAATTACCACTGGGAACAGACACGCAGGTGCAGCACTGCTAGAGGACTTAGAATGAGGAATTACTGCTGGGACCAGAGAAGCAAGTGCAGAACGGTCAAGAGGAATAGAATGAAGAATTACCACTGGGAACAGACACGCAGGTGCAGCACTGCATAGAGGACTTAGAATGAGGAATTACCAACAGAACCAGAGAAGCAGCTCGCAGCACTGTCTAGAGTACTTAGAATTAGGAATTACCGTTGGGAGCAAACAAGTAGCTGCATCACTGTCTAGAAGACTAGGAATGAGGAATTACCACTTGGACCAGAGAAGGAGCTAGCAGCACAGGATAGAGGACTAAGAATGAGGAATAATCATTGGGAACAGAGAAGCAGCTGCAGCACTCCCTAGAGGACTGATAATGGGGAATTACCACCGGGACCAGAGAAGCAGCAGACTCACTGTCTAGAAGGCTAAGAATGAGGGATTACCACTGGGACCAGAGTAGCATTCAGCAGCACTGTGTAGAGGACTAAGAATGAGGAATTACCACTGGAACCAGGTAAGCAGCTGCAGCACTGTCGAGGGGACCTAGAATGAGGAATTACCACTGGGACCAGACAAGCAGCTGCAGCACTGCCTAGTGGAATTAGAATGAGGAATGACCAGTGGGACTAGAGAGGCAGCTAGCACACTTCCTAGAGGACTAAGAATGAGGAATTACCACTGGGACCAGAGAAGCAGCTGCAGCGCTGTCTAAAAGGACTTAGCATGAGGAATTACCACTGGGACTAAAGAAGCAGCTGCAGTACTGCCTAGAGGACTTAGAATTAGGACTTTCCGATGGGACCAGAAAAGGAGCTAGCAGCACTGTCTAGAGGACTTAGAGTGACAAATTAACATTGCGACCAGAGACGCAGCTGCAGCACTGCCTAGAGAACTTAGAATGAGGAATTACCACTGGGACCAGAGAAATGGCTGCAGAACTGTCTGGAGGACTACGAATGAGGAATTACCACTGGGACCAGAGAAGCAGCTACCAGCACTGACTTGAGGACTAACAATGAGGAATTACCCCTGGAAACATAGACACAGAGGCAGCACTGCATAGAGTACTAAGAATGGGGAATTAGCACTGGAAACAGAGGCACAGCTGAAGCACTGCATAGATTGTTAAAAATGGGGAATTACCACTGGGAACAGAGAAACAGCTGCAGCACTGTCCAGAGGACTTCGAATGGAGGAATTAGTGACCGGAGCAAATAAGCAGCTGCAGGACTGTGTAGAAGGCTTAGAATGAGGAACTATCGATGAGACCAAGAAGCAGCTATCAACCCTGGCTAGTGGGCTAAGAGTGAGGAATTACCACTTAGACCAGAGAAGCAGCTGCAATACTCCCTAGAGAACTAAGACTGGGACCAGAGAAGTAGTTAGCAGCACTGGCTAGAGCACTAAGAATGAGGAATTACCACTGGGAATAGAGACGCAGCTGCAGCACTGCCTAGAGGACTAAGAATGGGGAATAAGCACTTGGAACTGAGGCACAGCTGCAACACTGCCTAGAGGCCTAAGAATGGAGGAATATCCGACGGGGCGAGAGAAGCAGCAAACAGCACTGTCTAGAGGACTTAGAATGGAGAAATAACCACTGGGAACAGAGACACAGCTGCAGCACTTCCTAGAGGACATGGAAAGGGTAAGTTACTGATGGGACGAGAGAAGCAGCTACCAAGCATTGTCTAAAGGACTTAGCATAAGGAACTACCACTGGGACCAGAGAAGCAGCTAGCAGCACCGGCTGGAAGAGTAAGAGTGAGGAATTACCACTGGGACCAGAGATGCATTTGCAGCATTGCCCAGAGGACTTAAATGAGGAATTACCACTGTGACCAGAGACACAGCTGCAGCACTGCTTAGAGGACTTAGAATGAGGAATTACAGATGGGACCAGAGAAGCATCTGCAGCACTGCTAGAGGACTTAGAAAGAGGAATTACTGCTGGGACCAGAGAAGCAGCTGCAGAACTGGCTAGAGGACTAAGAATGAGTAATGACCATTGGGAACTGAGCACAGATGCAACACTGCCTAGAGGACTAAGAAAGGGAATTTCCACCGGGAACAGAGACACAGCTTGCAGCACTGCATAGAGGGCTAAGAATGGGGAATTTTCACTGGGAATGTAGACACAGCTGCAGCACTTTCAGAAGGACTTCGACTGGAGGAATTAGTGACAGGACAAAAGAAGCAGCTGCAGCACTGTTTAGAGGACTTAGAATGAGCCATTACAGATGAGACCATGAAGTAGGTAACAACACTGTCCAGAGGATTTACAATGAGGGATTACCACTGGGAACAGAGATACAGGTGCAACACTGCCTAGAGGACTTAGAATGAGTAATTACCAACGGGACCAGAGAAGCAGCTAGCAGCACTGTCTAAAGACTATAGAATTAGGGATTGCCGATGGGACCAGAGAAGCAGCTGCAGCACTGTCTAGTGGTCTAGAAATGAGGAAACACCACTGGGACCTGAAAAGCAGCTAGCAGCAATGTATGGAGGACGAAGAATGAGGAATTATCACTGGGAACATAGAAGCAGCTGCAGCACTCCCTAGAGGACCGAGGATGGGAAATTACCACTGGGACCAGAGAAGCAGCTGAATAACTGTCTAGAAGGCTAAGAATGAGGAATTACCACTGGGACCAGAGAAGCAGCTGCAGAACTGTCTGGAGGAATAAGAATGAGTAATTACCACTGGGACCAGAGAAGCAGCTGGCAGCACTGGCTAGAGGACTAACAATGAGGACTTACCCATGGGAACATAGACACAGATGCAGCACTGCATAAAGGACTAAAAATGGGGAATTACCACTGGAAACAGAGACACAGATGAAGCACTGCATAGAGTGCTAAGAATGGGGAATTACCACTGGGAAAAGAGACACAGCTGCAGCACTGTCCAAAGGACTTCGAATGGAGGAGTTAGTGACCGGAACAAAGAAGCAGATGCAGCACTGTTTTTAAGACTTAGAATGAGGAATTATCAATGAGACCAAGAAGCAGCTAGCATCACTGTCTAGAGGATTTAGAATGAGGGATTACCACTGGGAACAGACAGAGACACAGGTGCAGCACTGCCTAGAGGACTTAGAATGAGGAATTACCAACGGGACTAGAGAAGCAGCTAGCAGCACTGTCTAAAGAACATAGAATTAGGGATTACGGATGGAACCAGAGAAGCAGCTGCAGCACTGTCTAGAAGACAAGGAATGAGGAATTACCACTTGGACCAAAGAAGCAGCTGCAGCACTGTCTAGTGGACTAAGAATGAGAAATTATCACTGGGAACATAGAAGCAGCTGCAGCACTCCCTAGAGGACTAAGAATGGGGAATTACCACTGGGACCAGAGAAGGAGCTGACTCACGTTCTAGAAGGCTAAGAATGAGGAATTACCACTGGGACCAGAGAAGCAGCTGCAGAACTGTCGGGAGGACTAAGAATGAGGAATTACCACTGGGACCAGAGAAGCAGCTGCAGAACTGTCGGGAGGACTAAGAATGAGGAATTACCACTGGGACCAGAGAAGCAGCTAGCAGCACTGGCTAGAGGACTAACAATGAGGAATTACCCCTGGGAACATAGACACAGATGCA
Source organism: Calotriton arnoldi (assembly GCA_963921515.1). NCBI lineage: Eukaryota > Metazoa > Chordata > Amphibia > Caudata > Salamandridae > Calotriton > Calotriton arnoldi. The sequence continues at coordinate 843,344 of CAWUFW010007206.1, forward strand.
GCACTGCATAGAGGACTAAGAATGGGGAATTACCACTGGGAACAGAGACACATCTGCAGCACTGTCCAGAGGACTTCGAATGGAGGAATTAGTGACCGGACCAAAGAAGCAGCTGCAGCACTGTGTAGAAGACTTAGAATGAGGAACTATCGATGAGACCAAGAAGCAGCTAGAAACACTGTCTAGAGGATTTAGAATGAGGGATTACAACTGGCAACAGAGACACAGCGGCAGCACTGCCTAGAGGACTTAGAATGAGGAATTACCGAAGGGACCAGAGAAGCAGCTAGCAGCACTGTCTAGAGAACTTAGATTGAGGAATTACCGATGGGACCAGAGAAGCAACTGCAGCACTGTCTATAAGACTAAGAATGAAGAATTACCACTTGGAACAGAGAAGCAGCTACAACACTGCCTAGTGGACTAAAATGAGGAATTAACACTAGGACCAGAGAAACAGCTAGCAGCACTGGATAGAGGACTAAGAATGAGGAATTATCACTGGGAACAGAGAAGCAGCTGCAGCGCTGCGTAGAGGACTAAGAATGGGGAATTACCACTGGGACCAGAGAAGCAGCTGACGCACTGTCTAGAGGACTAAGAATGAGGAATTACTGCTGGGACCAGAGAAGCAGCTATCAACCCTGGCTAGTGGACTAAGAATAAGGAATTACCGACGTGACCAGAGAAGCAGCTAGCAGCACCCGCTAGAGGAGTAAGAGTGAGGAATTAGCACTGGGAACAGAGATAAGGCTGCAGCATTGCCAAGAGGAATTAAATGAGGAATTACCACTGTGACCAGAGACACAGCTGCAGCACTGCCTAGAGGACTTAGAATGAGGAATTACTAATGGGACCAGAGAAGAAGCTAGCAGCACTGTCTAGACGAGGAAGGATGAGGAATTACTGCTGGAAGCAGAGAAGCAAGTGCAGAACGGTCAAGAGGAATAGAATGAAGAATTACCACTGGGAACAGACACGCAGGTGCAGCACTGCTAGAGGACTTAGAATGAGGAATTACTGCTGGGACCAGAGAAGCAAGTGCAGAACGGTCAAGAGGAATAGAATGAAGAATTACCACTGGGAACAGACACGCAGGTGCAGCACTGCATAGAGGACTTAGAATGAGGAATTACCAACAGAACCAGAGAAGCAGCTCGCAGCACTGTCTAGAGTACTTAGAATTAGGAATTACCGTTGGGAGCAAACAAGTAGCTGCATCACTGTCTAGAAGACTAGGAATGAGGAATTACCACTTGGACCAGAGAAGGAGCTAGCAGCACAGGATAGAGGACTAAGAATGAGGAATAATCATTGGGAACAGAGAAGCAGCTGCAGCACTCCTAGAGGACTGATAATGGGGAATTACCACCGGGACCAGAGAAGCAGAAGACTCACTGTCTAGAAGGCTAAGAATGAGGGATTACCACTGGGACCAGAGTAGCATTCAGCAGCACTGTGTAGAGGACTAAGAATGAGGAATTACCACTGGAACCAGGTAAGCAGCTGCAGCACTGTCGAGGGGACCTAGAATGAGGAATTACCACTGGGACCAGACAAGCAGCTGCAGCACTGCCGAGTGGAATTAGAATGAGGAATGACCAGTGGGACTAGAGAGGCAGCTAGTACACTTCCTAGAGGACTAAGAATGAGGAATTACCACTGGGACCAGAGAAGCAGCTGCAGCGCTGTCTAAAAGGACTTAGCATGAGGAATTACCACTGGGACTAAAGAAGCAGCTGCAGTACTGCCTAGAGGACTTAGAATTAGGACTTTCCGATGGGACCAGAGAAGGAGCTAGCAGCACTGTCTAGAGGACTTAGAGTGACAAATTAACATTGCGACCAGAGACGCAGCTGCAGCACTGCCTAGAGAACTTAGAATGAGGAATTACCACTGGGACCAGAGAAATGGCTGCAGAACTGTCTGGAGGACTACGAATGAGGAATTACCACTGGGACCAGAGAAGCAGCTACCAGCACTGACTTGAGGACTAACAATGAGGAATTACCCCTGGGAACATAGACACAGAGGCAGCACTGCATAGAGTACTAAGAATGGGGAATTAGCACTGGAAACAGAGGCACAGCTGAAGCACTGCATAGATTGTTAAAAATGGGGAATTACCACTGGGAACAGAGAAACAGCTGCAGCACTGTCCAGAGGACTTCGAATGGAGGAATTAGTGACCGGAGCAAATAAGCAGCTGCAGGACTGTGTAGAAGGCTTAGAATGAGGAACTATCGATGAGACCAAGAAGCAGCTATCAACCCTGGCTAGTGGGCTAAGAGTGAGGAATTACCACTTAGACCAGAGAAGCAGCTGCAATACTCCCTAGAGAACTAAGACTGGGACCAGAGAAGTAGTTAGCAGCACTGGCTAGAGCACTAAGAATGAGGAATTACCACTGGGAATAGAGACGCAGCTGCAGCACTGCCTAGAGGACTAAGAATGGGGAATAAGCACTTGGAACTGAGGCACAGCTGCAACACTGCCTAGAGGCCTAAGAATGGAGGAGTATCCGACGGGGCGAGAGAAGCAGCAAACAGCACTGTCTAGAGGACTTAGAATGGAGAAATAACCACTGGGAACAGAGACACAGCTGCAGCACTTCCTAGAGGACATGGAAAGGGTAAGTTACTGATGGGACGAGAGAAGCAGCTACCAAGCATTGTCTAAAGGACTTAGCATAAGGAACTACCACTGGGACCAGAGAAGCAGCTAGCAGCACCGGCTGGAAGAGTAAGAGTGAGGAATTACCACTGGGACCAGAGATGCATTTGCAGCATTGCCCAGAGGACTTAAATGAGGAATTACCACTGTGACCAGAGACACAGCTGCAGCACTGCTTAGAGGACTTAGAATGAGGAATTACAGATGGGACCAGAGAAGCATCTGCAGCACTGCTAGAGGACTTAGAAAGAGGAATTACTGCTGGGACCAGAGAAGCAGCTGCAGAACTGGCTAGAGGACTAAGAATGAGTAATGACCATTGGGAACTGAGCACAGATGCAACACTGCCTAGAGGACTAAGAAAGGGAATTTCCACCGGGAACAGAGACACAGCTTGCAGCACTGCATAGAGGGCTAAGAATGGGGAATTTTCACTGGGAATGTAGACACAGCTGCAGCACTTTCAGAAGGACTTCGACTGGAGGAATTAGTGACAGGACAAAAGAAGCAGCTGCAGCACTGTTTAGAGGACTTAGAATGAGCCATTACAGATGAGACCATGAAGTAGGTAACAACACTGTCCAGAGGATTTACAATGAGGGATTACCACTGGGAACAGAGATACAGGTGCAACACTGCCTAGAGGACTTAGAATGAGTAATTACCAACGGGACCAGAGAAGCAGCTAGCAGCACTGTCTAAAGACTATAGAATTAGGGATTGCCGATGGGACCAGAGAAGCAGCTGCAGCACTGTCTAGTGGTCTAGAAATGAGGAAACACCACTGGGACCTGAAAAGCAGCTAGCAGCAATGTATGGAGGACGAAGAATGAGGAATTATCACTGGGAACATAGAAGCAGCTGCAGCACTCCCTAGAGGACCGAGGATGGGAAATTACCACTGGGACCAGAGAAGCAGCTGAATAACTGTCTAGAAGGCTAAGAATGAGGAATTACCACTGGGACCAGAGAAGCAGCTGCAGAACTGTCTGGAGGAATAAGAATGAGTAATTACCACTGGGACCAGAGAAGCAGCTGGCAGCACTGGCTAGAGGACTAACAATGAGGACTTACCCATGGGAACATAGACACAGATGCAGCACTGCATAAAGGACTAAAAATGGGGAATTACCACTGGAAACAGAGACACAGATGAAGCACTGCATAGAGTGCTAAGAATGGGGAATTACCACTGGGAAAAGAGACACAGCTGCAGCACTGTCCAAAGGACTTCGAATGGAGGAGTTAGTGACCGGAACAAAGAAGCAGATGCAGCACTGTTTTTAAGACTTAGAATGAGGAATTATCAATGAGACCAAGAAGCAGCTAGCATCACTGTCTAGAGGATTTAGAATGAGGGATTACCACTGGGAACAGACAGAGACACAGGTGCAGCACTGCCTAGAGGACTTAGAATGAGGAATTACCAACGGGACTAGAGAAGCAGCTAGCAGCACTGTCTAAAGAACATAGAATTAGGGATTACGGATGGGACCAGAGAAGCAGCTGCAGCACTGTCTAGAAGACAAGGAATGAGGAATTACCACTTGGACCAAAGAAGCAGCTGCAGCACTGTCTAGTGGACTAAGAATGAGAAATTATCACTGGGAACATAGAAGCAGCTGCAGCACTCCCTAGAGGACTAAGAATGGGGAATTACCACTGGGACCAGAGAAGGAGCTGACTCACGTTCTAGAAGGCTAAGAATGAGGAATTACCACTGGGACCAGAGAAGCAGCTGCAGAACTGTCGGGAGGACTAAGAATGAGGAATTACCACTGGGACCAGAGAAGCAGCTAGCAGCACTGGCTAGAGGACTAACAATGAGGAATTACCCTGGGAACATAGACACAGATGCAGCACTGCATAGAGGACTAAGAATGGGGAATTACCACTGGAAACAGAGGCACAGCTGAAGCACTGCATGGATTGTTAAAAATGGGGAATTACCACTGGGAACAGAGACACATCTGCAGCACTGTCCAGAGGACTTCGAATGGAGGAATTAGTGACCGGACCAAAGAAGCAGCTGCAGCACTGTGTAGAAGACTTAGAATGAGGAACTATCGATGAGACCAAGAAGCAGCTAGAAACACTGTCTAGAGGATTTAGAATGAGGGATTACAACTGGCAACAGAGACACAGCGGCAGCACTGCCTAGAGGACTTAGAATGAGGAATTACCGAAGGGACCAGAGAAGCAGCTAGCAGCACTGTCTAGAGAACTTAGATTGAGGAATTACCGATGGGACCAGAGAAGCAACTGCAGCACTGTCTATAAGACTAAGAATGAAGAATTACCACTTGGAACAGAGAAGCAGCTACAACACTGTCTAGTGGACTAAAATGAGGAATTAACACTAGGACCAGAGAAACAGCTAGCAGCACTGGATAGAGGACTAAGAATGAAGAATTATCACTGGGAACAGAGAAGCAGCTGCAGTGCTGCGTAGAGGACTAAGAATGGGGAATTACCACTGGGACCAGAGAAGCAGCTGACGCACTGTCTAGAGGACTAAGAATGAGGAATTACCTCTGGGACCAGAGAAGCAGCTATCAACCCTGGCTAGTGGACTAAGAATAAGGAATTACCGACGTGACCGGAGAAGCAGCTAGCCGCACAGCCTAGTGGGCTAAGAGTGAGGAATTACCACTGGGACCAGAGAAGAAGATGCAATTCTCTCTAGAGGACTAAGACTGGGACCAGAGAAGCAGATAGAAGCACTTGCTAGAGCACTAAGAATAAGGAATTACCACTGGGAATAGAGACGCAGCTGCTGCACTGCCTAGAGGACTAAGAATGAGGAATTAGCACTTGGAACTGAGGCACAGCTAAAACACTGCCTCGAGGCCTTAGAATGGAGGAATAACCGACGGGACCAGAGAAGCAGCAAACAGCACAGTCTAGAGGACTTAGAATGGAGAAATAATCACTGGGAACAGAGACACAGCTGAAGAACTGCCTAGAGGACTTGGAATGGGGGAGTTGCTGATGGGACCAGAGAAGCAGCTAGCAGCACTGTCTATAGGACTTAGAGTGATGAATTAACATTGCGACCAGAGTCGCAGCTGCAGCACTGCCTAGAGAACATAGAATGAGGAATTACCACTGGGACCAGAGAAGCAGCTGTAGAACTGTCTGGAGGACTAACAATGAGGAATTACCCCTGGGAACACAGACACAGATGCAGCACTGCATAGAGGACTAAGAATGGGGAATTACCACTGGGTAAATAACAAAGGACTGACCCTTGGTATCAACACACCTATAAAGTAAGAATCAATCACACAAATAACACACACAGCCTACTTCCAGCCCATGTAATAGAATACCAAAACGTTATTATGTATCAAATTACTTAATTTATTAAAAACACATTATATTTCTCATTGATATAAAAACAATTCTTTCACAATAGTTAAGCTATTAAAATCAGTTAAAAAAATGTTATACACATGCAAAATCTATGGTACAAAGAGGCAACACCAATTCCATTATAAGATAAAGAGAGAAGAAAAGAAAAAAGACAAATGCTTTGTCATTCAAAAAACACATCCGTTGGAATTGTTTCTAAAACTCAGCCTTCATACAATATCTCATTAGTATGTATAGGCCCAATTATTTCCATGGATTGTGTGCAAATAGCGTCGACGCGTTTCGATGGTTCTTAATAATTTCCCATCTTTTTCACGACAAAGAGCATAAACTCTCTCTTTAGTAGCACTATTCAAAGTTTGAGAGAACGCCGAGATACGCAGTGGGAAGGTGATATGAAGCACACTGTGGCATGAGGAAAGTTAATGCAAAAAACGAAGAGCCTCAGCCAAGGAAGTGCTATACAAAACTAGAGAGATATATAAAGAAGCAGAAAATTTGAGAATAAATATTGGCTCCCAAAGTGGAAAGAAAACGATGTAGGCAGATTTATTAAACATAAGAGATAATTAAATAAACACATATGGACGTTTAAGGATTAAAAAGGTCCTGTAGGAAAGGAGTGATTATAAACTTGCGTACGATCTAAGCAAGGAACAAGGACGAGAAGCAACTGTATAGTGCTACTAAAGAGAGAGTTTATGCTCTTTGTCGTGAAAAAGATGGGAAATTATTAAGAACCATCGAAACGCGTCGACGCTATTTGCACACAATCCATGGAAATAATTGGGCCTATACATACTAATGAGATATTGTATGAAGGCTGAGTTTTAGAAACAATTCTAAAACTGCCTAGAGAACTCTCATCCCATAATGCTTTGCAGGGCCTTTGGTTGGGATTGTATTTTTGCCCATAACTGTGCTTGGGGTGGTCCTAGGAGGAAGGGACCACCACTGAATCGTTCACATGATATGCTTTTTGTGTTCAAGGCATCTGCTTGGTCCTCCCCTAGGTTAGGGGACACCAAAATCCTCACCTCTCTCATTGCTTGATATTTCATTGTCAAAGTTCATTTTTGTGAATTGGTTATATGCATTTTAGCATAGAAAATTGCTTTATCAAAGCATTTGTAGATGTTTATTATACTGCTGCTACGCTACGTCAATTAGCGCAGTTTTTCACTCTATTACGTCCAATTTGCGTAGTAGTACAAACTTTGCATGCTCCGTGAGTGTAGCGAAGTATTATGCCCAGGGTTAATTTTTAGTTCACCAGACAGTGTTGTAGCTGCTTCTCTGTTCCAAGTGGTAATTCTTCATTCTTAGTCTTATAGACAGTGCTGCAGTTGCTTCTCTGGTCCCATCGGTAATCCCTCAATTTAAGTTCTCTAGACAGTTATGCTAGCTGCTTCTCTGGTCCCTTTGGTAATTACTCATTCTAAGACCTCTAGGCAGTGCTGCACCTGTGTCTCTGTTGCCAGTGGTAATCCCTCATTCTAAACCCTGTAGACAGTGCTGCTAGCTGCTTCTTGGTCTCATCGATAGTTCCTCATTCTAAGTCTTCTACACAGTGCTGCAGCTGCTTCTTTGGTCCGGTCACTAATTCCTCCATTTGAAATCCTCTGGACAGTGCTGCAGCTGTGTCTCTGTTCCCAGTGGTAATTCCCCATTTTTAACAATCTATGCAGTGCTTCAGCTGTGCCTCTGTTTCCAGTGGTAATTCCCCATTCTTAGTCCTCTATGCAGTGCTGCATCTGTGTCTATGTTCCCAGGGGTAATTCCTCATTGTTAGTCCTCTAGCCAGTGCAGCTAGCTGCTTCTCTGGTCCCATTGGTAATTCCTCATTCTTACTCCTCCAGACAGTTCTGCAGCTGCTTCTCTGGTCCCAGTGGTAATTCCTCATTCTTAGCCTTCTAGACAGTGAGTCAGCTGCTTCTCTGATCCCAGTGGTAATTCCCCATTCTCAGTCCTCTAGGGAGTGCTGCCGCTGCTTCTATGTTCCCAGTGATAATTCCTCATTCTTAGTCCTCTATACACTGCTGCTAGCTGCTTCTCAGGTCCCAGTGGTGTTTACTTATTTCTAGTCCACTAGACAGTGCTGCAGCTGCTTCTCTGGTCCAAGTGGTAATTCCTCATTCCTAGTCTTCTAGACAGTGCTGCAGCTGCTTCTCTGGTCCCATCCGTAATCCGTAATTCTATGTTCTTTAGACAGTGCTGCTAGCTGTTTCTCAGGGCCCATTGGTAATTCCTCATTCTAAGTCCTCTAGGCAGTGCTGCACCTGTGTCTCTGTTCCGAGTGGTAATCCCTCATTGCAAATCCTCTAGACAGTGCTGCTAGCTACTGCATGGTCTCATCTGTAATGGCTCATTCTAAGTCCTCTACACAGTGCTGCAGCTGCTTCTTTTGTCCTGTCACTAATTCCTCCATTCGAAGTCCTCCTGACAGTGCTGCAGCTGTGTCTCTGTTCCCAGTGAAAATTCCCCATTCTTAGCCCTCTATGCAGTGCTGCAAGCTGTGTCTCTGCTCCCGGTGGAAATTCCCCTTTCTTAGTCCTCTATGCAGTGTTGCATCTGTGCTCAGTTCCCAATGGTCATTCCTCATTCTTAGTCCTCTAGCCAGTTCTGCAGCTGCTTCTCTGGTCCCAGCAGTATTTCCTCTTTCTAAGTCCTCTAGCAGTGCTGCAGCTGCTTCTCTGGTCCCATCAGTAAATCCTCATTCTAAGTCCCCTGGGCAGTGCAGCAGCTGTGTCTCTGGTCACAGTAGTAATTCCTCATTTAAGTCCTCTGGGCAATGCTTTAACTACATCTCTGTTCCCAGTGGTAATTCCTCATTCTTGCTCTTCTAGCCGGTGCTGCTAGCTGCTTCTCTGGTCCCAATGGTAATTCCTCATGCTAAGTCCTTTAGACAGTGCTGCTAGCTGCTTCTCTGGTCCCATCAGTAACTCGCCCATTCCAAGTACTCTAGGCAGTGCTGCAGCTGTGTCTCTGTTCCCAGTGGTTATTTCTCCATTCTAAGTCCTCTAGACAGTGCTGTTTGCTGCTTCTCTCACCCCGTCGGATACTCCTCCATTCTAAGGCGTCTAGGCAGTGTTGCAGCTGTGCCTCAGTTCCAAGTGCGAATTCCCCATTCTTAGTCCTCTAGGCAGTGCTGCAGCTGCGTCTCTATTCCCAGTGGTAATTCCTCATTCTTAGTGCTCTAGCCAGTGCTGCTAACTGCTTCTCTGGTCCCGTCGGTTATTCCTCCATTCTAAGGCCTCGAGGCAGTGTTTTAGCTGTGCCTCAGTTCCAAGTGCTAATTCCTCATTCTTAGTCCTCTAGGCAGTGCAGCAGCTGTGTCTCTATTCCCAGTGGTAATTCCTTATTCTTAGTGCTCTAGCAAGTGCTTCTAACTGCTTCTCTGGTTCCAGTCTTAGTCCTCTAGAGAGAATTGCAGCTTCTTCTCTGGTCCCAGTGGTAATTCCTCGCTCTTAGCCCACTAGGCTGTGCTGCTAGCTGCTTCTCTGGTCACATCGGTAATTCCTCATTCTTAGTCCACTAGCCAGGGTTGATAGCTGCTTCTCTGGTCCCAGCAGTAATTCCTCATTCTTAGTCCTCTAGACAGTGCGTCAGCTGCTTCTCTGGTCCCAGTGGTAATTCCCCATTCTTAGTCCTCTACGCAGCACTGCAGCTGCTTCTCTGTTCCCAGTGATAATTCCTCATTCTTAGTCCTCTATCCAGTGCTGCTAGCTGTTTCTCTGGTCCTAGTGTTAATTCCTCATTTTTAGTCCACTAGACAGTGTTGTAGCTGCTTCTGTGTTCCAAGTTGTAATTCTTCATTCTTAGTCTTATAGACAGTGCTGCAGTTGCTTCTCTGGTCCCATCGGTAATTCCTCAATCTAAGTTCTCTAGACAGTGCTGCTAGCTGCTTCTCTGGTCCCTTCGGTAATTACTCATTCTAAGTCCTCTAGGCAGTGCTGCACCTGTGTCTCTGTTGCCAGTGATAATCCCTCATTCTAAATCCTCTAGACAGTGCTGCTAGCTGCTTCTTGGTCTCAACGATAGTTCCTCATTCTAAGTCTTCTACACAGTGCCGCAGCTGCTTCTTTGGTCCGGTCACTAATTCCTCCATTCGAAGTCCTCTGGACAGTGTTGCAGCTGTGTCTCTGTTCCCAGTGGTAATTCCCCATTTTTAACAATCTATGCAGTGCTTCAGCAGTGCCTCTGTTTCCAGTGGTAATTCCCCATTCTTAGCCTCTATGCAGTGCTGCATCTGTGTCTATGTTCCCAGGGGTAATTCCTCATTGTTAGTCCTCTAGCCAGTGCTGCTGGCTGCTTCTCTGGTCCCATTGGTAATTCCTCATTCTTAGCCTTCTAGACAGAGAGTCAGCTGCTTCTCTGGTCCCAGTGGTAATTCCCCATTCTCGGTCCTCTAGGGAGTGCTGCCGCTGCTTCTATGTTCCCAGTGATAATTCCTCATTCTTAGTCCTCTATACATTGCTGCTAGCTGCTTCTCAGGTCCCAGTGGTGTTTCCTTATTTCTAGTCCACTAGACAGTGCTGCAGCTGCTTCTCTGGTCCAAGTGGTAATTCCTCATTCCTAGTCTTCTAGACAGTGCTGCAGCTGCTTCTCTGGTCCCATCCGTAATCCGTAATTCTATGTTCTTTAGACAGTGCTGCTAGCTGCTTCTCGGGGCCCGTTGGTAATTCCTCATTCTAAGTCCTCTAGGCAGTGCTGCACCTGTGTCTCTGTTCCCAGTGGTAATCCCTCACTATAAATCCTCTAGACATTGTTGCTAGCTACTTCATGGTCTCATCTGTAATGGCTCATTCTAAGTCCTCTACACAGTGCTGCAGCTGCTTCTTTTGTCCTGTCACTAATTCCTCCATTCGAAGTCCTCCTGACAGTGCTGCAGCTGTGTCTCTGTTCCCAGTGAAAATTCCCCATTCTTAGCCCTCTATGCAGTGCTGCAAGCTGTGTCTCTGCTCCCGGTGGAAATTCCCCTTTCTTAGTCCTCTATGCAGTGTTGCATCTGTGCTCAGTTCCCAATGGTCATTCCTCATTCTTAGTCCTCTAGCCAGTTCTGCAGCTGCTTCTCTGATCCCAGCAGTAATTCCTCTTTCTAAGTCCTCTAGCAGTGATGCAGCTGCTTCTCTGGTCCCATCAGTAAATCCTCATTCTAAGTCCCCTGGGCAGTGCTGCAGCTGTGTCTCTGGTCACAGTAGTAATCCCTCATTTAAGTCCTCTGGGCAATGCTTTAACTGCATCTCTGTTCCCAGTGGTAATTCCTCACTCTTGCTCTTCTAGCCGGTGCTGCTAGCTGCTTCTCTGGTCCCAATGGTAATTCCTCATGCTAAGTCCTTTAGACAGTGCTGCTAGCTGCTTCTCTGTTCCCATCAGTAATTCACCCATTCCAAGTACTCTAGGCAGTGCTGCAGCTGTGTCTCTGTTCCCAGTGGTTATTTCTCCATTCTAAGTCCTCCAGACAGTGCTGTTTGCTGCTTCTCTCACCCCGTCGGATACTCCTCCATTCTAAGGCGTCTAGGCAGTGTTGCAGCTGTGCCTCAGTTCCAAGTGCGAATTCCCCATTCTTAGTCCTCTAGGCAGTGCTGCAGCTGCGTCTCTATTCCCAGTGGTAATTCCTCATTCTTAGTGCTCTAGCCAGTGCTGCTAACTGCTTCTCTGGTCCCAGTCTTAGTCCTCTAGAGAGTATTGCAGCTGCTTCTCTGGTCTCAGTGGTAATTCCTCACTCTTAGCCCACTAGGCTGTGCTGCTAGCTGCTTCTCTGGTCCCGTCGGTAATTCCTCATTCTTAGTCCACTAGCCAGAGTTGATAGCTACGTCTCTGGTCCCAGAGGTAATTCCTCATTCTTAGTCCTCTAGACAGTGCGTCAGGTGCTTCTCTGGTCCCAGTGGTAATTCCCCATTCTTCATCCTCCAGGCAGCGCTGCAGCTGCTTCTGTGTTCCCAGTGATAATTCCTCCTTCTTAGTTTTCTATCCAGTGCTGCTAGCTGCTAGTGCTCTAGCCTGGTGGTAATTCCTCATTTTTGGTCCACTAGACAGTGTTGTAGCAGCTTCTCTGTTCCAAGTGGTAATTCCTCATTCTTAGTCTTATAGACAGTGCTGCAGCTGCTTCTCCGGTACCATAGGTAATTCCTCAATCTAAGTTCTCTTGACAGTGCTGCGAGCTGCTTCTCTGGTCCCTTTGGTAATTCCTCATTCTAAGTCCTCTAGGCAGTGCTGCACCTGTATCTCTGTTCCCAGTGGTAATCACTCATTCTAAATCCTCTAGACAGTGCTGCAGCTGCTTCTTTGGTCCGGTCACTAACTCCTCCATTCGAAGTCCTCTGGACAGTGCTGCAGCTGTGTCTCTTTTCCCAGTGGTAATTCCCCATTCTTAGCACTCTATGCAGTGCTTCAGCTGTGCCTCTGTTTCCAGTGGTAACTCCCCATTCTTAGTCCTTTATGCAGTGCTGCATCTGTGTCTATGTTCCCATGGGTAATTCCTCATTGTTAGTCCTCTAGCCAGTGCTGCTAGCTGCTTCGCTGGTCCCAGTGGTAATTACTCATTCTTATTCCTCCAGACAGTTCTGCAGCTGCTTCTCTGGTACCAGTGGTAATTCTTCATTCTTAGCCTTCTAGACAGTGATTCAGCTGCTTCTCTGGTCCCAGTGGTAATTTCCCATCCTCGGTCCTCTAGGGAGTGCTGCAGCTGCTTCTATGTTCCCAGTGATAATTCCTCATTCTAAGTCCTCTATACAGTGCTGCTAGCTGCTTCTCAGGTCCCAGTGGTGTTTCCTTATTTCTAGTCCACTAGACAGTGCTGCAGCTGCTTCTCTGGTCCAAGTGGTAATTCCTCATTCCTAGTCTTCTAGACGGTGCTGCAGCTGCTTCTCTGGTCCCATCCGTAATCCCTAATTCTATGTTCTTTAGACAGTGCTGCTAGCTGCTGCTCGGGGCCCGTTGGTAATTCCTCATTCTAAGCCCTCTAGGCAGTGTTGCACCTGTGTCTCTGTTCCCAGTGGTAATCCCTCATTGTAAATCCTCTAGACAGTGCTGCTAGCTACTTCATGGTCTCATCCGTAATGGCTCATTCTAAGTCCTCTAAACAGTGCTGCAGCTGCTTCTTTTGTCCTGTCACTAATTCCTCCATTCGAAGTCCTCCTGACAGTGCTGCAGCTGTGTCGATATTCCCATTGAAAATTCCCCAATCTTAGTCCTCTATGCAGTGTTGCATCTGTGCTCAGTTCCCAATGGTCATTCCTCATTCTCAGTCCTCTAGCCAGTTCTGCAGCTGCTTCTCTGGTCCCAGCAGTAATTCCTCTTTCTAAGTCCTCTAGCATTGCTGCAGCTGCTTCTCTGGTCCCATCAGTAATTCCTCATTCTAAGTCCTCTAGGCAGTGCTGCAGCTGTGTCTCTGGTCACAGTGGTAATTCCTCATTTAAGTCCTCTGGGCAATGCTGTAACTGCATCTCTGGTCCCAGTGGTAATTCCTCACTCTTACACTTTCAGCAGGTGCTGCTAGCTGCTTCTCTGGTCCCAGTGGTAGTTCCTCATGCTAAGTCCTTTAGACAATGCTGCTAGCTGCTTCTCTCGTCCCATCAGTAACTCACACATTCCAAGTCCTCTAGGCAGTGCTGCAGCTGTGTCTCTGTTCCCAGTGGTTATTTCTCCATTCTAAGACCTCTAGACGGTGCTGTTTGCTGCTTCTCTCGCCCCATCGGATACTCCTCCATTCTAAGGCCTCAAGGCAGTGTTGCAGCTGTGCCTCAGTTTCAAGTGCTAATTCCCCCTTCTTAGTCCTCTAGGCAGTGCTGCAGCTGCGTCTCTATTCCCAGTGGTAATTCCTCATTCTTAGTGCTCTAGCCAGTGCTGCTAACTACTTCTCTGGTCCCAGTCTTAGTTCTCTAGGGAGTATTGCAGCTGCTTCCCTGGTCTCAGTGGTAATTCCTTACTCTTAGCCCACTAGCCAGGGTTGATAGCTGCTTCTCTAATCCCAGCGGTAATTCCTCATACTTAGTCCTCTAGACAGTGCATCAGCTGCTTCTCTGGTCCCAGTGGCAATTTCCCATTCTTAGTTCTCTAGGCAGCGCTGCAGCTGCTTCTCTGTTCCCAGTGATAAATCCTCATTCTTAGTCCTCTATCCAGTGCTGCTAGCTGTTTCTCTGGTCTTAGTGGTAATTCCTCATTTTAGTCCACTAGAAAGTGTTGTAGCTGCTTCTCTGTTCCAAGTGGTAATTTCTCATTCTTAGTCTTATAGACAGTGCTGCAGTTGCTTCTCTGGTCCCCTCGGTAATTCCTCAATCTAAGTTCTCTAGACAGTGCTGCTAGCTGCTTCTCTGGTCCCTTTGGTAATTCCTCATTCTCAGTCCTCTAGGCAGTGCTGCACCTTTGTCTCTGTTCCCAGTGGTAATCCCTCATTCCAAATCCTCTAGACAGTGCTGCTAGCTGCTTCTTGGTCTCATCCATAGTTCCTCATTCTAAGCCTTCTACACAGTGCTGCAGCTGCTTCTTTGGTCCGGTCACTAATTCCTTCATTCGAAGTCCTCTGGACAGTGCTGAAGGTGTGACTCTGTTCCCAGTGGTAATTCCCCATTTCTAGCACTTTATGTAGTGCTTCAGCTGTGCCTCTGTTCCCAGGTGTAATTCCCCATTCTTAGTCCTCTATGCAGTGCTGCATCTGCGTCTATGTTCCCAGAGGTAATTCCTCATTGTTAGTCCTCTAGTCAGTGCTGCTAGGGGCTTCTCTGGTCCCAGTGGTAATTCCTCATTATTAGACAACCAGACAGTTCTGCAGCTGCTTCTCTGGTACCAGTGGTAATTCCTCATTCTTAGCCTTCTAGACTGCTTCTCTGGTACCAGTGGTAATTCTTCATTCTTAGCCTTCTAGACAGTGATTCAGCTGCTTCTCTGGTCCCAGTGGTAATTTCCCATCCTCGGTCCTCTAGGGAGTGCTGCAGCTGCTTCTATGTTCCCAGTGATAATTCCTCATTCTAAGTCCTCTATACAGTGCTGCTAGCTGCTTCTCAGGTCCCAGTGGTGTTTCCTTATTTCTAGTCCACTAGACAGTGCTGCAGCTGCTTCTCTGGTCCAAGTGGTAATTCCTCATTCCTAGTCTTCTAGACGGTGCTGCAGCTGCTTCTCTGGTCCCATCCGTAATCCCTAATTCTATGTTCTTTAGACAGTGCTGCTAGCTGCTTCTCGGGGCCCGTTGGTAATTCCTCATTCTAAGCCCTCTAGGCAGTGTTGCACCTGTGTCTCTGTTCCCAGTGGTAATCCCTCATTGTAAATCCTCTAGACAGTGCTGCTAGCTACTTCATGGTCTCATCCGTAATGGCTCATTCTAAGTCCTCTAAACAGTGCTGCAGCTGCTTCTTTTGTCCTGTCACTAATTCCTCCATTCGAAGTCCTCCTGACAGTGCTGCAGCTGTGTCGATATTCCCATTGAAAATTCCCCAATCTTAGTCCTCTATGCAGTGTTGCATCTGTGCTCAGTTCCCAATGGTCATTCCTCATTCTCAGTCCTCTAGCCAGTTCTGCAGCTGCTTCTCTGGTCCCAGCAGTAATTCCTCTTTCTAAGTCCTCTAGCATTGCTGCAGCTGCTTCTCTGGTCCCATCAGTAATTCCTCATTCTAAGTCCTCTAGGCAGTGCTGCAGCTGTGTCTCTGGTCACAGTGGTAATTCCTCATTTAAGTCCTCTGGGCAATGCTGTAACTGCATCTCTGGTCCCAGTGGTAATTCCTCACTCTTACACTTTCAGCAGGTGCTGCTAGCTGCTTCTCTGGTCCCAGTGGTAGTTCCTCATGCTAAGTCCTTTAGACAATGCTGCTAGCTGCTTCTCTCGTCCCATCAGTAACTCACACATTCCAAGTCCTCTAGGCAGTGCTGCAGCTGTGTCTCTGTTCCCAGTGGTTATTTCTCCATTCTAAGACCTCTAGACGGTGCTGTTTGCTGCTTCTCTCGCCCCATCGGATACTCCTCCATTCTAAGGCCTCAAGGCAGTGTTGCAGCTGTGCCTCAGTTTCAAGTGCTAATTCCCCCTTCTTAGTCCTCTAGGCAGTGCTGCAGCTGCGTCTCTATTCCCAGTGGTAATTCCTCATTCTTAGTGCTCTAGCCAGTGCTGCTAACTACTTCTCTGGTCCCAGTCTTAGTTCTCTAGGGAGTATTGCAGCTGCTTCCTGGTCTCAGTGGTAATTCCTTACTCTTAGCCCACTAGCCAGGGTTGATAGCTGCTTCTCTAATCCCAGCGGTAATTCCTCATACTTAGTCCTCTAGACAGTGCATCAGCTGCTTCTCTGGTCCCAGTGGCAATTTCCCATTCTTAGTTCTCTAGGCAGCGCTGCAGCTGCTTCTCTGTTCCCAGTGATAAATCCTCATTCTTAGTCCTCTATCCAGTGCTGCTAGCTGTTTCTCTGGTCTTAGTGGTAATTCCTCATTTTAGTCCACTAGAAAGTGTTGTAGCTGCTTCTCTGTTCCAAGTGGTAATTTCTCATTCTTAGTCTTATAGACAGTGCTGCAGTTGCTTCTCTGGTCCCCTCGGTAATTCCTCAATCTAAGTTCTCTAGACAGTGCTGCTAGCTGCTTCTCTGGTCCCTTTGGTAATTCCTCATTCTCAGTCCTCTAGGCAGTGCTGCACCTTTGTCTCTGTTCCCAGTGGTAATCCCTCATTCCAAATCCTCTAGACAGTGCTGCTAGCTGCTTCTTGGTCTCATCCATAGTTCCTCATTCTAAGCCTTCTACACAGTGCTGCAGCTGCTTCTTTGGTCCGGTCACTAATTCCTTCATTCGAAGTCCTCTGGACAGTGCTGAAGGTGTGACTCTGTTCCCAGTGGTAATTCCCCATTTCTAGCACTTTATGTAGTGCTTCAGCTGTGCCTCTGTTCCCAGGTGTAATTCCCCATTCTTAGTCCTCTATGCAGTGCTGCATCTGCGTCTATGTTCCCAGAGGTAATTCCTCATTGTTAGTCCTCTAGTCAGTGCTGCTAGGGGCTTCTCTGGTCCCAGTGGTAATTCCTCATTATTAGACAACCAGACAGTTCTGCAGCTGCTTCTCTGGTTCCAGTGGTAATTCCCCATTCTCAGTCCTGTAGGGAGTGCTGCAGCTGCTTCTATGTTCCCAGTGATAATTTCTCATTCTTAGTCCTCTATACAGTGCTGCTAGCTGCTTCTCAGGGCCCAGTGGTGTTTCCTTATTTCTAGTCCACTAGACAGTGCTGCAGCTGCTTCTCTGGTCAAAGTGGTAATTCCTCATTCCTACTCTTCTAGACAGTGCTGCAGCTGCTTCTCTGGTCCCATCCGTAATCCCTAATTCTATGTTCTTTAGACAGTGCTGCTAGCTGCTTCTCTGGTCCCGTTGGTAATTCCTCATTCTAAGTCCTCTAGGCAGTGCTGCACCTGTGTCTCTGTTCCCAGTGGTAATCCCTCATTGTAAATCCTCTAGACAGTGCTGCCAGCTACTTCATTGTCTCATCTGTAATGGCTCATTCTAAGTCCTCTACACAGTGCTGCAGCTGCTTTTTTTGTCCTGTCACTAATTCCTCCATTCTAAGTCCTCCTGACAGTGCTACAGCTGTGTCTCTGTTCCTAGTGAAAATTCCCCATTCTTAGCCCTCTATGCAGTGCTGCAAGCTGTGTCTCTGCTGCCGGTGGAAATTCCCCTTTCTCAGTCCTCTATGCAGTGTTCATCTGTGCTCAGTTCCCAATGGTCATTCCTCATTCTTAGTCCTCTAGCCAGTTCTGCAGCTGCTTCTCCGGTCCCAGCAGTAATCCCTCTTTCTAAGTCCTCTAGCAGTGTGGCAGCTGCTTCTCTGGTCCCATCAGTAATTCCTCATTCTACGTCCCCTAGGCAGTGCTACAGCTGTTTCTCTGGGCACAGTTGTAATTCCTCATTTAAGTCCTCTGGGCAATGCTGCAACTGCATCTCTGTTCCCAGTGGTAATTCCTTACTCTTACTCTTCTAGCCGGTGCTGCTAGCTGCTTCTCTGGTCCCAATGGTAATTCCTCATGCTAAGTCCTTTAGACAGTGCTACTAGCTGCTTCTCTGGTCCCATCAGTAACTTGCCCATTCTAAGTCCTCTAAACAGTGCTGTTTGCTGCTTCTCTGGTCCCGTCGGTTATTCCTCCATGCTAAGGCCTCTAGGTAGTGTTGCAGTTGTGTCTCTATTCCCAGTGGTAATTCCTCATTATTAGTGCTCTAGCCAGTGCTGCTAACTGCTTCTCTGGTCCCAGTCTTAGTCCTCTAGAGAGTATTGCAGCTGCTTCTCTGGTCTCAGTGGCAATTCCTCACTCTTAGCCCACTAGACTGTGCTGCTAGCTGCTTCTCTGGTCCCGCCGGTAATTCCTCATTCTTAGTCCTCTAGACAGTGCGTCAGGTGCTTCTCTGGTCCCAGTGGTAATTCCCCATTCTTAGTCCTCTAGGCAGTGCTGCAGCTGCTTCTGTGTTCCCAGTGATAATTCCTCCTTCTTACTTCTCTATCCAGTGCTGCTAGCTTCTAGTGCTCTAGTCCTGGTGGTAATTCCTCATTTTTGGTCCACTAGACAGAGTTGTAGCTGCTTCTCTGTTCCAAGTGGTAATTACTCATTCTTGGTCTTATAGACAGTGCTGCAGCTGCTTCTCCGGTCCCATTGGTAATTCCTCAATCTAAGTTCTCTAGACAGTGCTGCTAACTGCTTCTCTGGTCCCTTTGGTAATTCCTCATTCTAAGTCCTCTAGGCAGTGCTGCACCTGTATCTCTGTTCCCAGTGGTAATCCCTCATTCTAAATCCTCTAGACAGGGATGCTAGCTGCTTCTTGGTCTCATCGATAATTCCTCATTCTAAGTCTTAAACACAGTGCTGCAGCTGCTTCTTTGGTCCGGTCACTAACTCCTCCATTCGCATTCCTCTGGACAGTGCTGCAGCTGTGTCTCTTTTCCCAGTGGAAATTCCCCATTCTTAGCACTCTATACAGTGCTTCAGCTGTGCCTCTGTTTCCAGTGGTAATTCCCCATTCTTAGCCCTTTATGCAGTGCTGCATCTGTGTCTATGTTCCCATGGGTAATTCTTCATTGTTAGTCGTCTAGCCAGTGCTGCTAACTGCTTCTCTGGTCCCATTGGTATTTACTCATTCTTATTCCTCCAGACAGTTCTGCAGCTGCTTCTCTGGTCCCAGTGGTAATTCCTCATTCTTAGCCTTCTAGACAGCGATTCAGCTGCTTCTCTGGTCCCAGTGGTAATTTCCAATCCTCAGTCCTCTAGGGAGTGCTGCAGCTGCTTCTATGTTTCCAGTGATAATTCCTCATTCTTAGTCCTCTATACAGTGCTGCTAGCTGCTTTTCAGGTCCCAGTGGTGTTTCCCCATTTCTAGTCCACTAGACAGTGCAACAGCTGCTTCTCAGGTCCAAGTGGTAATTCCTCAGTCCTAATCTTCTAGACCGTGCTACAGCTGCTTCTCTGGTCCCATCGGTTATCCCTAATTCTATGTTCTTTAGACAGTGCTGCTAGCTTCTTCTCTGGTCCCGTTGGTAATTCCTCATTCTAAGTCCTCTAGGCAGTGTTGAACCTGTGTCTCTGTTCCCAGTGGTAATCCCTCATTGTAAATCCTCTAAACAGTGCTGCTAGCTACTTCATGGTCTCATCTGTAATGGCTCATTCTAAGTCCTCTAAACAGTGCTGCAGCTGCTTCTTTTGTCCTGTCACTAATTCCTCCATTCGAAGTCCTCCTGACAGTGCTGCAGCTGTGTCTATATTCCCAGTGAAAATTCCCCATTCTTAGCCCTCTATGCAGTGCTGCAAGCTGTGTCTCTGTTCCCGGTGGAAATTCCCCGTTCTTAGTCCTCTATGCAGTGTTGCATCTGTGCTCAGTTCTCAATGGTCAATCCTCATTCTTAGTCCTCTAGCCAGTTCTGCAGCTGCTTCTCTGGTCCCAGCAGTAATTCCTCATTCTAAGTCCTCTAGGCAGTGCTGCAGCTGTGTCTCTGGTACAGTGGTAATTCCTCATTTAAGAGAACTTGGAATGGGGGAGTTGCTGATGGGACCAGAGAAGCAGCTCGCAGCACTGTCTATAGGACTTAGAGTGACAAATTAACATTGCGACCAGAGACGCAGCTGCAGCACTGTATAGAGGACTAAGAATGAGGAATTATCACTGGGAACATAGAAGCAGCTGCAGAACTCCCTATAGGGTCTGAGAATGGGGAATTACCACTGGGACAAGAGAAGCAGCTGACTCATTGTCTAGAAGGCTAAGAATGAGGAATTACCACTGGGACCAGAGAAGCAGCTGCAGAACTGTCTGGAGGACTAAGAATGATTACCACTGGGACCAGAGAAGCAGCTAGCAGCACTGGCTAGAGGACTAACAATGAGGAATTACCCCTGGGAACATAGACACAGATGCAGCACTGCATAAAGGACTAAGAATGGGGAATTACCACTGGAAACAGAGGCACAGCTGAAGCACTGCATAGAGTGCTAAGAATGGGGAATTACCACTGGGAAATAGACACAGCTGCAGCACTGTCCAGAGGACTTCGAATGGCGGAGTAAATGACCAGACCAAAGAAGCAGCTACAGCTCTGTGTTTCGATGAGACCAAGAAGCAGCTAGCAGAACTGTCTAGAGGATTTGGAATGAGGGATTACCACTGGGAACAGAGATACAGGTGCAGCAATGCCTTGAGGACTTAGAATGAAGAATTACCAACGGGACCAGAGAAGCAGCTAGCAGCACTGTCTAGAGAACTTAGATTGAGAAATTACCGATGGGACCAGAGAAGCAGCTGCAGCACTGTCTATAAGACTAAGAATGAGGATTTCTCACTTGGACCAGAGAAGCAGCTACAACACTGTCTAGTGGACTAAAATGAGGAATTACCACTGGGACCAGAGAAACAGCAATCAGCACTGGATAGAGGACTAAGAAAGACAAATTATTACTGGGAACAGAGAAGTAACTGCAGCACTGCCTAGAGGAATAAGAATGGGAAATTACCACTGGCACCAGAGAAGCAGCTGTCGGACTGTCTAGAGGACTAAGAATGAGGAATTACCACTGGGACAAGAGAAGCAGCCATCAACACTGGCTAGTGGACTAAGATTGAGGAATTACCGACGGGACAAGAGAAGCAGCTAGCAGCACAGCCTAGAGGACTAAGAATGAGGAATTACCTCTGGGACCAGAGAAGCTTCTGCATCACTGTCTAGAGCACTTCAGTAAGGAATTATCAATGAAACCAGAGAAGCAGGTAGGAGCAATGTCCAGAGCAACTAGAATGATGAATTTCCAACGGGACCAGAAAAGCAGCCAGAAGCAGTGCCTAGAGGACTAAAATTGAGGAATTACCGCTGAGAACAGAGACACAGCTGCAGCACTGCCTAGAAGACTTATGTGTGGGGAATACCGATAGGACCGGAGAAGCAGGTGCAGAACGCTCTGGAGTACTTAGAATGGGGAGATTACCACTGAGAACTGAGGCACAGCTGCAGCACTGCCTCGAGGACTTTGAATGAGGGAATTACTTATGGGGCCAGAGAAGCAGCTAGCAGCATTATCTGAAGGACTTAGCATGAAGGATTAACACTGCGCACAGAGATACAGCTGCAGCACTCCATAGAGGACTAATAATTAGGATTTACCACTGGGAACAGAGACACAGCTGCAGCACTGCCTAGGGGACTTAGAATTAGGAATTTACATTGGAACCAGAGAAGCAGCGTATCACTGTCTAGAGCACTTAGAAAAAGGAATTACCACTAGGACCCGAGCTGCAGCACTCTCTGGAGGACCACGAATGAGGAAATACCACTGGGAGCAGAGAAGCAGCTAGCAGCACTGGCTAGAGGACCAAGAATGAAGAAATATCACTGGGAACAGAGATGCAGCTGCAGCACTGCATAGAGGTTTTAGAATGGGGGAGTTACTGATGGGACCAGAACAGCTGCTAGCAGCACTGTCTAGATGACTAAGAATGAGGAATTACCACTGTGAACAGAGACACAGATACAGCGCTGCCTAGAGGACTTAGAATGAGGAATTACCATTGGGACCAGAGAAGCAGCTGCATCACTTTCTAGAGCACTTAGAATAAGGAATTACCAATGAGACTATAGAAGCAGGTAGCAGCACTCTTCAGAGGAATTAGAATGATGAATTACAGACTGGACCAGAGAAGCAGATAACAACACTGTCTAAAGGACATAGAAAGCAGCTAGCAGCAGTGCCTAGAGGACTAAGAATGAGGAATTACCGCTGAGAACAGAGACACAGCTGCAACACTGCCTAGAGGACTAATGTGTGGGAATTACTAACGGACCGGAGAAGCAGGTGCAGCACTGTCTTGAGGACTTATAATAAGGAATTACTATTGAGACCAGAGAAGCAGCTAGCAGCACTGTCTAAAGGACTTAGTATGAGGAACCACCACTGGGACCAGAGAAGCAGCTAGCAGCACCGGCTGGAAGAGTAATAGTGAGGTATTACCACTGGGACCAGAGATGCAGTTGCAGCATTGCCCAGAGGACTTAAATGAGGAATTACCACTGTGACCAGAGACACAGCTGCAGCACTGCCTAGAGGACTTAGAATGAGGAATTACTTTTGGGACCAGAGAAGCAGCTGCAGCACTGCTAGAGGATTTAGAAAGAGGAATTACTGCTGGGACCAGATAAGCAGCTGCAGAACTGGCTAGAGGACTAAGAATGAGTAATGACCATTGGGAACTGAGCACAGATGCAACACTGCATAGAGGACTAAGAAAGGGGAATTTTCACTGGGAATATAGACACAGCTGCAGCACTGCTCAGGAGGACTTCGAATGGAGGAATTAGTGATAGGACAAAAGAAGCAGCTGCAGCACTGTTTAGAGGATTTAGAATGAGCCATTACAGATGAGACCATGAAGTAGCTAGCAGCACTGTCTAGAGGATTTACAATGAGGGATTACCACTGGGAACAGAGACACAGGTGTAACACTGCCTAGAGGACTTAGAATGAGGAATTACCAACGGGACCAGTGAAGCAGCTAGCAGCACTGTCTAAAGAACATAGAATTGGGGATTACCGATGGGACCAGAGAAGCAGCTGCAGCACTGTCTAGAAGACTAGGAATGAGGAATTACCACTTGGACCAGAGAAGCAGCTGCAGCACTGTCTAGTGGTCTAGAAATGAGGAAACACCACTGGGACCTGAGAAGCAGCTGGCAGCACTGTATAGAGGACTAAGAATGAGGAATTATCACTGGGAACATAGAAGCAGCTGCAGCACTCCCTAGAGTACTGAAGATGGGAAATTACCACTGAGACCATAGAAGCGCTGAATCACTGTCTAGAACGCTAAGAATGAGGAATTACCACTGGGACCAGGGAAGCAGCTGCAGAACTGTCTGGAGGAATAAGAATGAGTAATTACCACTGGGACCAGAGAAGCAGCTAGCAGCACTGGCTAGAGGACTACCAATGGGGAATTACCCATGGGAACATAGACACAGATGCAGCACTGCATAAAGTACTAAGAATGGGGAATTACCACTTGAAACAGAGGCACAGCTGAAGCACTGCATAGAGTTCTAAGAATGGGGAATTACCACTGGGAAAAGAGACACAGCTGCAGCACTGTCCAGAGGACTTCGAATGGAGGAGTTAGTGACCGGACCAAAGAAGCAGCTGCAGCACTGTGTTTTAGACTTAGAATGAGGAATTATCGATGAGACCAAGAAGCAGCTAGCATCACTGTCTAGAGGATTTAGAATTAGGGATTACCACTGGGAACAGAGATACAGGTGCAGCACTGCCTAGAGGACTTATAATGAGTGTTGGAAATGGGCCATTTTTTTGCAGGGTCACCCCTAAACTTTTTGCCTTCCTCCTGTATTTTTTCTGACCTGCTTTTGTTGGTTTTATGACTCTGGGCACTTTATCACTGCTGATCAGTGCTAAAGTGCATATGCTCTCCCTTTGTAAATATGACTATGTGAATTGGTACCTCCATGATTGGTTTATTTGGTTTATCTGTTAGTCCATAGTAGAGTGGCCTGTGTGTGCCCAGGGCTGGTAAACCAAATGCTGCTGGTGGGCATGCAGCGCTGGTTTGCGCCACCCACAGAAGCAGCTTGTAAAGTGTGTCTCAGACCTGCCACTGCAGAGTCTGTGTGCAGTCCAGAACTGCCATCTTGGCTGTGAAGTGCACCCACTTCCCAGCCCCTGAACCTTCCCTTGGCATCATGTAAGTCACCCCTATGGTAGGGTGCATTGTGTGTGTAAGGTAGGACATGCCTTGGTGTGTGTAGCATGTCCTGGTAGTGAATTACACCCAATTTCGTTTTTCACTACTGTAAGGCTACCTGTTCCCCATAGGCTAGAATGGGCAGTTTGACTATTATATTCTATAGTCCTAACTGACCCCAGGAACATGGTAGAAAAATGAATTTAGTATGCCTGAGCTCAGAATATTAAAATACATCTTTTAGTGAAGTTTATTTTTATATTCTGTGTTTGAAAATACCACTTTTAGAAAGTAGGTATTTTCTTGCCTAAGCCTTCCAGTGTGCTCTGCTGTTATGTGTATTGGCTGTCTGGTTTTGGAGGGACAGGGCAGGCTGAGTCAGACCTGGGTTGCATAGAGAGATCTGCATTTAGAGTACGGGGAGGGGTGGCTCCTTGACCTGAATAGGGCTGTGCCTGGCAAGGTGAATGCTGGCTCCACCTCCTACTGTGCGTCTGATGGCAGACCCCCTCCTTCTGAAAGGAAGGATGCAGCCTGGTAAACAAA
This sequence comes from Calotriton arnoldi, assembly GCA_963921515.1. Lineage (NCBI taxonomy): Eukaryota > Metazoa > Chordata > Amphibia > Caudata > Salamandridae > Calotriton > Calotriton arnoldi. The sequence continues at coordinate 868,113 of CAWUFW010007206.1, forward strand.
GTGCTCCAGGACTGAGCAGAACTGGTTCTGGCTGGGTTCAGTGACTTGTAGCTTTTGAGAACAAAGACTTTTGGGGTATAAATATCTGTGCTGAAACCCCTACAATTTGTATTGCTCCTGGAAATCAAGACGAACCTCTGTCAGTGTAACTGAAGGAATCTGCAGGAGGTGACTATCCTTGTGCTTGTGTGCTGTTTCTTGGATTGGCCTGCAGTGGTTACCATTGGACTTGGAAGAAGAGGGAAAAGGACTTTGAGAGAACTTTTATTAATCTTGCTAAAGCAATCACCCAAGGGCTAGGAGAGAGCTAGCCTCCTGTTGAAGTCTCAGGCACATCAGACTTCACCACCAGCCTCCTGATTACTCCCAGTGAGGATTTCTATCTGCAGGTGAGGCTCCTGTGAGTTCCAGGGCCTCTAGTTCTACTACAGAGAAGAGAGTGCTGAAATCGTCGCTAACGCACGTTTGCGAGCCGCGGCAGCCGAGAGCGCCCGAAAAATCATCGCGCTGCTGCCGCTGAGTGCTCGCAACCCAAGATCGACGCCTCGCACGTTTGCGGACCGCCAAGTGCTCGCTAACTCCAAAGATCATCGCACCGCATGTTTGTGGGCTTCCAAGTGCTCGCTAACTCCGAGAGATCATCGCTACACGACATCGCAGCGCGGACGCCGGGCGTCCGCCATTTTCATCGCATCGCATCAGGATCGTCGCTCCCTCGCGGAGCGCCATTTCTTCGCATCGCAACCTGATCGCACACGCAACAGGATCATCGCATCGTCTCCTCCCTCGCGGCAAGGAGTCATCGCATCAACGGCCTAGCGTGCAGAAGTTTGTCGCATCGTCTCCGCACGCATCAGCAGATCGGCGCATCATCCTCCCTCGCGGCAAGGATTTATCGCATCGCCAGCCTCGTGTGCAGAAAATCATCGCTACAGCTTCTTTGCGACACTTTGTTGGTTTTTGCTACGAAATCCAGGTACTTTGTAAGTAAAAGGGTCGCAGAGACCACTGCTTTGAACTGAACTCCTCTTGGCACACCTTGAACTATTTTTGCAGCATTTCAAGAGTAACTCTATTTTTACAGTATTGTGGCCTTTTGATCGTTATTGGTCTTGTGTTAAGTCTATATATAATGATACTTATTTTTTATAACTACTTGTGTGGTGTCCCTTTGTAGTGTTCTTCACTGTGTTACTGTGTATGGTCATAAATGCTTCACACACTGCCTCTGAGATAAGCCTAGCTGCTCGTGCTACGTTACCACAGGGTTGAGCAGGGGTTATCAAAGGGTGTAGCCCTCTCACTCTGACTTAGGAAGAAGGGTCCCTACTTGGACAGTGGCCAGCCATTGCCAACTAGAGACCCCATTTCTAACATTGGTGGTCAGCGGTGAGGATCTGGACTTGCATTTATGATCGCATACAGTAAATATAGTGTACACTACTAGTGAGTGCAGACCATAACACAACCACATACGTTTTTGAGGTTTTTTGATTCTATTTTTGATTGATATTGTCAGTTATTGCTACAATGGGTCTTGCTGAAATGAGACCTACCTTTTATATAGATGATCTGTTGACCTACAGTCTAGAGGAGCTAAGGGGGTTCTGTGAGGAGAGGGGCTTAGCAGTGAGTAGGAAGGAGACTCAGCTATCCCTGCAGACATCCCTGAGACTTTGGCAACAAGACAGATGGAGATTCTTGGAGTCCCAGTACACCAACCAAGAGGGTAGTTGGTCTGAGGGTGGCTCTGGAGAGTCTGAAGAGGAGGAAGAAAGTGTTATGGAATATCTCATAGGTAGGGAGTTCCTTGCTGAGTCTAGTGCCTATGGTAGTGCCCGATTCCCCTCATGGTCCCCAGAGGAGTTGGTGGACAGGTGGGAGGGTCCCATAGGTAGGGAGTTCCTTGCTGAGTCTAGTGCCTATGGTAGTGCCCGATTCCCCTCATGGTCCCCAGAGGAGTTGGTGGACAGGCGGGAGGGTCCCATAGGTAGGGAGTCCCTTGCTGGGTCTAGTGCACAGGGTAGTGCCCAATTCCCTTCATGGTCCCCAGAGGAGTTGGACAGACAGAGGGAGAGGGAGCACCAGCTGGAATTAGAGAGGCTCCAAATAGAGATTGCCCAGCTGGAGGCACACCTAACGCAGATAGCAGGAAAGGAGAAGTTAGCTCTGGAGGGTAGATTATCCCCTGAGCGCAGATTTAATTGTCTGGATTCACCAGTGAGGGTGGGGTCCAGTGGTGGCAGCAAAATTGAGGTATATAGTGATGACAGTGTAGTACACCCACCCAGAGATGTGGTACCTGACTTGAAGGAGGGGGTTGATCTACACCAGGGGATTCAAGGATATGAGGTAGCTCCATTGATGTGCAGTGTCCCTGAGGTGGATTGGGGAACTAGCGCGGGGGCCCATAGTCCTAGTGAAGGGAGGGATACTCGACCGACTCTGGATGAGAGGTGCAGGGAGAGGGGTTCCCCCGTGGTTGAAGTCCTGGTGTATGAGTGTGAGGACCGCCCAGAAGAGTGTGGGTTGAGTGATAGAGACAGTCAGTTAATGTCTCGCCCATGTCAGGAGAGTGGTGTGGGGTACGTGTGTGAGGCACTGGATTGTGAGGTGAAGGTTAGCACCTGTGTGGAACTGTGTAATCCAATTGTGGGAGAGCATATTGTGAGTTCCTATTTTCCAGAACTAAACCAACACCTGTTAGAGTGTGAGTTCTCTGATCCTAGGGAACTTGCACAGGAGGCAGACCTCTGGGTGAGTACCAGAGGCTCTGTAGAGGCAGTGGGGAATGACCCTAAGAGGAGTGGTTCAGAGGTCTTCCAACCCAGAGTGGTGGGAGAGGTTCAGAGTGATACAGCTCGGTCCCCATGTTGTGAGGAGGTTGTAGGGCCTCACATCCTGTCTCGTGGGAGCAGGAGTGAGACTGGGATAGGTCCCGAAGTGCCCCAACCTCAGTCTCCAGGACTGGATGGTTCCATGAGGGAACACCAGGTTGGGAGCCTAGTCTGTCCGGATGGACCGTCCGTTGTGGGGGTCTCCCCGTGTTAGGTGAGCTGGGAGTGCCTGTAGTCAGGCCTCCATCAGTTCTTGTGTCTGGCAGTGCCACTCCTAGGGGAGGGTACAGAAGTCCAGCCTGAGGGGTGAAAGGGGGAAGGAGTCCCCAGTGGGAGAACCAGTGGGTCAGGGGCCAGTCAGAAGGGCTGAGCCCCATAGGAGTGACCATGGGGACACCACTTCTGTCCTGGGGGATCTTTGCTCACTGTCAGGTGGACAGGGGTCGGGAGATCTGCACCAGGCAGACTGTCACGCAACACAGGGGTTCTGCGTTACCCTCGGGGAGGGTAGTTGTACTCCCCAGGAAGTCCTGGTTGGCCAGGCAGTTGTTCAGCCGCAGGGGTTGGTCCCTGGGTTGGTAAGTCAGGTCCAGGTGTTGTCTGACCTGGAGGGAGGGACAACTGTAAGCAGTGTCCCGACCATTTTTTTTCTAAGAGCACCACTCCAGGTGGGAGGGTGCAGTATGCTGGAAGGGGGTGCAGAGGGAGGGAGTCCTCGCCTCTGACCCCGGTGCAACCTGAGGGTTTTTTCAGGTTGGTAGATCAGTTGCAGGGTCCAAGCCCTGAACTGGTGGAGGGGTGTGTTTCCCTTGAGGGGGGACTGTGTGCTTCCCACGAAGTCCTGGTGTGCCAGGCAGACTGTCGCACAACTCTAGAGGAATGTACTTTCCTTGGGGGGAAGTGGTGTACTCCCCCAGAAGTCCTGGGTTGCCAGGCACAGGTCCAGCCTAAGGGTACAGACCCTGGGTTAGGGGGCCAGGTTCAGGGTGTCCCCCCTGACCTGGAGGAAGGGGCAACTGCTAACAGTGCCCCTACCGGTTTGTGTTATGGGGGCACCTCTCCAGGTGGGAGGGTGCAGGCCCCCTGTAAAGGGGGCGGGGAGAGGGCAGCCTCACCCATGACCTCCGCCCAGTCTAAGGGTGCAGACCCTATGCTGGGATACCAGTTGCAGGATAGAACCCCTGAACTGGTGGGCGAGTTGTGCAGGACACCTGCCACAGGTGCCCTGACAATCCTGGAAAAGGGAACCGCTCCAGGTGGGAGGGTACCGAGCCCCAAAGAGGAGGACCGGGTGTGGGAGAGCCCACCCCAGTCTTTGGCCCAGCTGCTGGGTACAAGCCCAGGGCTGGTGGGTCAGTGTCAGGGTGCCTTGCCTGACCTGACAGGAGGGAGAGTGGACAAAAGGTGCCAAGCACCTGGGGTTACTGCCCCCCACTCTCTGATGCCACAAAGGTTTGAGAAGCCTGAGAGGTATAAGGCCTGGGTCTCATCACTGACTATTGTCAGTGGCTACTGTGGCTTGTTGTCTATCTGTTGGGACACACCTGGGGGCCAGTTAAGGTTAGGTGCTGCCCGGGTGGTGTCCACAGGTGAGGGGAAGAGTTCCCCATGGGTTGTCTTAGTGGGCCCTGAGAGTGTGGACAGAGGGATCCACCAGGGTTCAGATTGGCGTAGAACTGGAATATGCCCCTGCAGTTGCGGGCCAGTTCCGTGTTCTATCGCCCAAAGCAGGGAATCCTATCAAGGTAGTGATTGGTCTACCCTGCGTTTTGGCTGGAAGGGGGTTGTGTTGGAAATGGCCCTTTTTGCAGGGTCACCCCTAAACTTTTTGCCTTCCTCCTGTATTTTTTCTGCCCTGCTTTTGTTGGTTTTATGACTCTGGGCACTTTATCACTGCTGATCAGTGCTAAAGTGCATATGCTCTCCCTTTGTAAATATGACTATGTGAATTGGTACCTCCATGATTGGCTTATTTGGTTTATCTGTTAGTCCCTAGTAGAGTGGCCTGTGTGTGCCCAGGGCTGGTAAACCAAATGCTGCTGGTGGGCATGCAGCGCTGGTTTGCGCCACCCACAGAAGCAGCTTGTAAAGTGTGTCTCAGACCTGCCACTGCAGAGTCTGTGTGCAGTCCAGAACTGCCATCTTGGCTGTGAAGTGCACCCACTTCCCAGCCCCTGAACCTTCCCTTGGCATCATGTAAGTCACCCCTATGGTAGGGTGCATTGTGTGTGTAAGGTAGGACATGCCTTGGTGTGTGTAGCATGTCCTGGTAGTGAATTACACCCAATTTCGTTTTTCACTACTGTAAGGCTACCTGTTCCCCATAGGCTAGAATGGGCAGTTTGACTATTACATTCTATAGTCCTAACTGACCCCAGGAACATGGTAGAAAAACGAATTTAGTATGCCTGAGCTCAGAATATTAAAATACATCTTTTAGTGGAGTTTATTTTTATATTCTGTGTTTGAAAATACCACTTTTAGAAAGTAGGTATTTTCTTGCCTAAGCCTTCCAGTGTGCTCTGCTGTTATGTGTATTGGCTGTCTGGTTTTGGAGGGACAGGGCAGGCTGAGTCAGACCTGGGTTGAATAGAGAGATCTGCATTTAGAGTACGGGGAGGGGTGGCTCCTTGACCTGAATAGGGCTGTGCCTGGCAAGGTGAATGCTGGCTCCACCTCCTACTGTGAGTCTGATGGCAGACCCCCTCTTTCTGAAAGGAAGGATGCAGCCTGGTAAACAAAGTGCTCGAGGACTGAGCAGAACTGGTTCTGGCTGGGTTCAGTGACTTGTAGCTTTTGAGAACAAAGACTTTTGGGGTATAAATATCTGTGCTGAAACCCCTACAATTTGTATTGCTCCTGGAAATCAAGACGAACCTCTGTCCGTGTAACTGAAGGAATCTGCAGGAGGTGACTATCCTTGTGCTTGTGTGCTGTTTCTTGGATTGGCCTGCAGTGGTTACCATTGGACTTGGAAGAAGAGGGAAAAGGACTTTGAGAGAACTTTTATTAATCTTGCTAAAGCAATCACCCAAGGGCTAGGAGAGAGCTAGCCTCCTGTTGAAGTCTCAGGCACATCAGACTTCACCACCAGCCTCCTGATTCCTCCCAGCGAGGATTTCTATCTGCAGGTGAGGCTCCTGTGAGTTCCAGGGCCTCTAGTTCTACTACAGAGAAGAGAGTGCTGAAATCGTCGCTAACGCACGTTTGCGAGCCGCCGCAGCCGAGAGCGCCCGAAAAATCATCGCGCTGCTGCCGCTGAGTGCTCGCAACCCAAGATCGACGCCTCGCACGTTTGCGGGCCGCCAAGTGCTCGCTAACTCCAAAGATCATCGCACCGCACGTTTGCGGGCTTCCAAGTGCTCGCTAACTCCGAGAGATCATCGCTTCACGACATCACAGCGCGGACGCCGGGCGTCCGCCATTTTCATTGCATCGCATCAGGATTGTCGCTCCCTCGCGGAGCGCCATTTCTTCGCATCGCAACCTGATCGCACACGCAACAGGATCGTCGCATCGTCTCCTCCCTCGCGGCAAGGAGTCATCGCATCAACGGCCTAGCGTGCAGAAGTTTGTCGCATAGTCTCCGCACGCATCAGCAGATCGGCGCATCATCCTCCCTCGCGGCAAGGATTTATCGCATTGCCGGCCTCGCGTGCAGAAAATCATCGCTACAGCTTCTTTGCGACACTTTGTTGGTTTTTGCTACGAAATCCAGGTACTTTGTAAGTAAAGGGTCGCAGAGACCACTGCTTTGAACTGAACTCCTCTTGGCACACCTTGAACTATTTTTGCAGCATTTCAAGAGTAACCCTATTTTTACAGTATTGTGGCCTTTTGATCGTTATTGGTCTTGTGTTAAGTCTATATATAAAGATACTTATTTTTTATAACTACTTGTGTGGTGTCCTTTTGTAGTGTTCTTCACTGTGTTACTGTGTATGGTCATAAATGCTTCACACACTGCCTCTGAGATAAGCCTAGCTGCTCGTGCTACGTTACCACAGGGTTGAGCAGGGGTTATCAAAGGGTGTAGCCCTCTCACTCTGACTTAGGAAGAAGGGTCCCTACTTGGACAGTGGCCAGCCATTGCCAACTAGAGACCCCCATTTCTAACAATGAGGAATTACCAAAGGGACCAGAGAAGCAGCTAGCAGCACAGTCTAGAGAACTTAGATTGAGGAATTACCGATGGGACCAGAGAAGCAGCTGCAGCACTGTCTATAAGACTAAGAATGAGGAATTACCACTTGGAACAGAGAAGCAGCTACAACACTGTCTAGTGGACCAAAAATGAGGAATTACCACCAGGACTAGAGCACTAGCAGCTAGCAGCACTGGATAGAGAACTAAGAAGTAGGAATTATCACTGAGAACACAGAAGCAGATGCAGCGCTGCCTAGAGGACTAAGAATGGGGAATTACGACTGGGACCAGAGAAGCACCTGACACACTGTCTAGAGGACTAAGAATGAGGAATTACCACTGGGACCAGAGACGTAGCTATCAACTCTGACTAGTGGACTAAGAATGAGGAATTACCGATGTGACCAGAGAAGCAGCTGCAATACTCTCTAGAGGACTAAGACTGGGACCAGAGAAGCAGTTAGCAGCACTGGCTAGAGCACTAAGAATGAGGAATTACCACTGGGAATAGAGACACAGCTGCAACACTGCCTAGAGGCCTTAGAATGGAGGAATAACCAACGGGACCAGAGAAGCAGCAAACAGCACTGTTTAGAGGACTTAGAACGGGCGAGTTACTGATGGGACCAGAGAAGCAGCTAGCAGCACTGTCTAAAGGACTTAGCATGAGGAATTACCATTGGGACCAGAGAAGCAGCTAGCAGCACCGGCTAGAAGAGTAAGAGTGAGGAATTCCCACTGGGAACAGAGATGCAGTTAAAGCATTGCCCAGAGGACTTAAATGAGGAATTACCACTGTGACCGGAGACACAGCTGCAGCACTGCCTAGGGGACTTAGAATGAGGAATTACTGATGGGACCAGAGAAGCAGCTGCAGCACTGCTAGAGGACTTAGAAAGAGGAATTACTGCTGGGACCAGAGAAGCAGCTGCAGAACTGGCTAGAGGACTAAGAATGAGGAATGACCATTGGGAACTGAGCACAGATGCAACACTGCATAGAGGACTAAGAAAGGGGAATTTCCACCGGGAGCAGAGACACAGCTTGCAGCACTGCATAGAGGGCTAAGAATGGGGAATTTTCACTGGGAACAGAGACACAGCTGCAGCACTGTCAGGAGGACTTCAAATGGAGGAGTTAGTGACAGGACAAAAGAAGCAGCTGCAGCACTGTGTAAAGGACTTAGAATGAGCCATTACAGATGAGACCATGAAGTAGCTAGCAGCACTGTCTAGAGGATTTACAATGAGGGATTACCACTGGGAACAGTTACACAGGTGCAGCACTGCCAAGAGGACTTAGAATGAGGAATTACCAACGTGACCAGAAAAGCAGCTAGCAGCACTGTCTAAAGAACATAGAATTACGGATTACGGATGCGACCAGAGAAGCAGCTGCAGCACTGTCTAGAAGACTAGGAATGAGGAATTACCACTTGGACCAGAGAAGCAGCTGCAGCACTGTCTAGTGGACTAGAAATAAGGAAACACCACTGGGACCTGAGAAGCAGCTAGCAGCACTGTATAGAGGACTAAGAATGAGGAATTATCACTGGGAACATAGAAGCAGCTGCAGAACTCCCTATAGGGTCTGAGAATGGGGAATTACCACTGGGACCAGAGAAGCAGCTGACTCACTGTCTAGAAGGCTAAGAATGAGGAATTACCACTGGGACCAGAGAAGCAGCTGCAGAACTGTCTGGAGGACTAAGAATGATTACCACTGGGACTAGAGAAGCAGCTAGCAGCACTGGCTAGAGGACTAACAATGAGGAATTACCCCTGGGAACATAGACACAGTTGCAGCACTGAATAAAGGACTAAGAATGGGGAATTACCACTGGAAACAGAGGCACAGCTGAAGCACTGAATAGAGTGCTAAGAATGGGGAATTACCACTGGGAAATAGACACAGCTGCAGCACTGTCCAGAGGACTTCGAATGGCGGAGTAAGTGACCAGACCAAAGAAGCAGCTACAGCTCTGTGTTTCGATGAGACCAAGAAGCAGCTAGCAGAACTGTCTAGAGGATTTGGAATGAGGGATTACCACTGGGAACAGAGATACAGGTGCAGCAATGCCTAGAGGACTTAGAATGAAGAATTACCAACGGGACCAGAGAAGCAGCTAGCAGCACTGTCTAGAGAACTTAGATTGAGAAATTCTCACTTGGACCAGAGAAGCAGCTACAACACTGTCTAGTGGACTAAAATGAGGAATTACCACTGGGACCAGAGAAACAGCTATCAGCACTGGATAGAGGACTAAGAAAGACAAATTATTACTGGGAACAGAGAAGTAGCTGCAGCACTGCCTAGAGGAATAAGAATGGGAAATTACCACTGGCACCAGAGAAGCAGCTGTCGGACTGTCTAGAGGACTAAGAATGAGGAATTACCACTGGGACAAGAGAAGCAGCCATCAACACTGGCTAGTGGACTAAGATTGAGGAATTACCGACGGGACAAGAGAAGCAGCTAGCAGCACAGCCTAGAGGACTAAGAATGAGGAATTACCTCTGGGACCAGAGAAGCTGCTGCATCACTGTCTAGAGCACTTCAGTAAGGAATTATCAATGAGACCAGAGAAGCAGGTAGGAGCAATGTCCAGAGCAACTAGAATGATGAATTTCCAACGGGACCAGAAAAGCAGCCAGAAGCAGTGCCTAGAGGACTAAAAATGAGGATTTACCGCTGAGAACAGAGACACAGCTGCAGCACTGCCTAGAAGACTTATGTGTGGGGAATACCGATAGGACCGGAGAAGCAGGTGCAGAACGCTCTGGAGTACTTAGAATGGGGAGATTACCACTGAGAACTGAGGCACAGCTGCAGCACTGCCTAGAGGACTTTGAATGGGGGAATTACTTATGGGGCCAGAGAAGCAGCTAGCAGCATTATCTGAAGGACTTAGAATGAAGGATTAACACTGCGCACAGAGACACAGCTGCAGCACTCCATAGAGGACTAATAATTAGGATTTACCACTGGGAACAGAGACACAGCTGCAGCACTGCCTAGGGGACTTAGAATTAGGAATTTAAATTGGAACCAGAGAAGCAGTGTATCACTGTCTAGAGCACTTAGAAAAAGGAATTACCACTAGGACCAGAGCTGCAGCACTCTCTGGAGGACCACGAATGAGGAAATACCACTGGGAGCAGAGAAGCAGCTAGCAGCACTGGCTAGAGGACCAAGAATGAAGAAATATCACTGGGAACAGAGATGGAGCTGCAGCACTGCATAGAGGTTTTAGAATGGGGGAGTTACTGATGGGACCAGAACAGCTGCTAGCAGCACTGTCTAGATGACTAAGAATGAGGAATTACCACTGTGAACAGAGACACAGATACAGCGCTGCCTAGAGGACTTAGAATGAGGAATTACCATTGGGATCAGAGAAGCAGCTGCATCACTTTCTAGAGCACTTAGAATAAGGAATTATCAATGAGACTATAGAAGCAGGTAGCAGCACTCTTCAGAGGAATTAGAATGATGAATTACAGACTGGACCAGAGAAGCAGCTAACAACACTGTCTAAAGGACATAGAAAGCAGCTAGCAGCAGTGCCTAGAGGAGTAAGAATGAGGAATTACCGCTGAGAACAGAGACACAGCTGCAACACTGCCTAGAGGACTAATGTGTGGGAATTACTAACGGACCGGAGAAGCAGGTGCAGCACTGTCTTGAGGACTTATAATAAGGAATTACTAATGAGACCAGAGAAGCAGCTAGCAGCACTGTCTAAAGGACCCAGAATGAGAAATTACAGACTGGACCAGAGAAGCAGCTAGCAGCACTGGCTAGAGGACTAACAATGAGGAATTACCCCTGGGAACATAGACACAGATGCAGCACTGCATAAAAAACTAAGAATGGGGAATTACCACTGGAAACAGAGGCACAGCTGAAGCACTGCAAAGAGTGCTAAGAATAGGGAATTACCACTGGGAAATAGACACAGCTGCAGCACTGTCCAGAGGACTTCAAATGGCGGAGTAAGTGACCGGACCAAAGAAGCAGCTACAACACTGTGTTTCGATGAGACCAAGAAGCAGCTAGTAGAACTGTCTAGAGGATTTGGAATGAGGGATTACCACTGGGAACAGAGATACAGGTGCAGCAATGCCTAGAGGACTTAGAATGAAGAATTACCAACGGGACCAGAGAAGCAGCTAGCAGCACTGTCTAGAGAACTTAGATTGAGAAATTACCGATGGGACCAGAGAAGCAGCTGCGGCACTGTCTATAAGACTAAGAATGAGGAATTCTCACTTGGACCAGAAAAGCAGCTACAACACTGTCTAGTGGACTAAAATGAGGAATTACCACTGGGACCAGAGAAACAGCTATCAGCACTGGATAGAGGACTAAGAAAGACAAATTATTACTGGGAACAGAGAAGTAGCTGCAGCACTGCCTAGAGGAATAAGAATGGGAAATTACCACTGGGACCAGAGAAGCAGCTGTCGGACTGTCTAGAGGACTAAGAATGAGGAATTACCACTCGGACAAGAGAAGCAGTCATCAACACTGGCTAGTGGACTAAGATTGAGGAATTACCGATGGGACAAGAGAAGCAGCTAGCAGCACAGCCTAGAGGACCAAGAATGAGGAATTACCTCTGGGACCAGAGAAGCTGCTGCATCACTGTCTAGAGCACTTACAGTAAGGAATTATCAATGAGACCAGAGAAGCAGGTAGGAGCACTGTCCAGAGCAACTAGAATGATGAATTTCCAACGGGACCAGAAAAAAAGCTAGAAGCAGTGCCTAGAGGACTAAAAATGAGGAATTACCCCTGAGAACAGAGACACAGCTGCAGCACTGCCTAGAAGACTTATGTGTGGGGAATACCGATAGGACCGGAGAAGCAGGTGCAGAACGCTCTGGAGTACTTAGAATGGGGAGATTACCACTGGCAACTGAGGCACAGCTGCAGCACTGCCTAGAGGACTTTGAATGGGGGAATTACTGATGGGGCCAGAGAGGCAGCTAGCAGCACTGCCTAGAGGACTAAGAATAAGGAAATATCACTGGAACCAGATAAGCAGCTGAAGCACTGTCTATAGGATCTAGAATGAGGAATTACCACTGGGACCAGAGAAGCAGCTGAAGCACTGCATAGAGGACTAGGAATGGGGAATTACCACTGGGGACAGAGACACAAATGCAGCACTGTCTAGAGGACTTTGAATGGAGGGATTAGTGACCGGACCAAAGAAGGAGCTGCAGCACTGTGTAGAGGATTTAGAATGAGGACTTACTGATTAGACCAAGAAGCAGCTAGCAGCACTGTCTAGAGGATTTGGAATAAGGCATTACCAATGGGAACAGAAACACAGGTGCAGCACTGCCTAGACAACTTAGAATGAGGAATCACCGACTGGACCAGAGAAGCAGCCAGCAGCACTGTCTAGAGAACTTAGAATGAGATATTATCGATGGGACCAGAGAAAAAGCTGCAGCACTTTCTAGAAGACTACAAATGAGGAATTGCCACTTGGACCAGAGAAGCAGCTGCAGCACTGTCTACTGGACTAAAAATGAGGAATTATCACTGGGACTAGAGAAGCAGCTAGCAGCACTGGACAGAGGACTAAGATTGAGGAGTTATCACTGGGAACAGAAAAGCAGCTGCAGCACTGCCTAGAGGACTACGAATGGGGAATTACCACTGGGTCTAGAGAAGCAGCTGACGCACTGTCTAGAGTACTAAGAATGAGGATTTACCACTGTGACCAGAGAAGCATCTAGCAGCACTGGCTAGAGGACTAAGAATGAGGAATTACCAACTGGACCAGAGAAGCAGCCAGCAGCACAGCCTAGTGGGCTAAGAATGAGGAATTACAACTGTGACCAGAGAAGCAGCTGTAGAACTGTCTAGAGGATTTAAAATGAGGAATTACCACTGGGACCAGAGAAGGAGCTGCAGCACTGTCTAGAGGACTAAGAATGAGGAATTACCACTGGGACCAGAGAAGCAGCTAGCAGCACTGGCTGTAGGCCAAAGAATGAAGAAAGATCACTGGGAACAGAGACGCAGCTGCAGCACTGCTTAGATGACTCAGAATGAAGAAGTTACCAATGGGACTAGAGAAGCTGCAAGCAGCACTGTTTGGAGGACTTAGAATGTGGAAATTGCCACTGGGAACAAGGACTCAGCTGCAGCACTGTCCAGAGGACTTAGAATGCGGGAGTTACTGAGGGGACCAGAGAGGCAGCTAGCAGCACTGTCTAGAGGACTAAAAATTAGGTATTACCACTGGGAACAGAGACACAGCAGCAGCACTGCCTAGAGGACTTAGAATGAGGAGTTACCACTGCGACCAGAGAAGCAGCTACATCCTTGTCTAGAGCACTGAGAATAGGGAATTACAAATGAGCAGCACTGTCCAGAGGAATTAGAATGATGAATTACCGACGGGACCAGAGAAGCAGCTAACAGCACTGTATAGAGTACTTAGAAAGCAGTTAGCAGCACTGTCTAAAGCAGGGGTCTCCAACCTTTTCTGTTATAAGAGCTACTTATGTTCAATGAAAATCACCCCGAGCTACTAATACTGGTGTTGTAATAGTAACCAGCCCATCCAAGATTGTCAGCCGTGATTACATCAGTGCATCCGGCATGTGATCACTGCGTTGTAATCTGCTGTGTTGTAATCAGACATGTGACAACAACTGGCATTCATCCTACGTTTATTAATGACATTTGCATGTATCAGAATAAAAGAAATGCATAGGACAAAAACAAACAGAAAAACACAGATATAATGCATAATGGTGCACTTTTGAGATGGGCGAAAACCATTGTGCATACAGTTATTAGTTACAGTTATAAAAGAACTTCACTGACTCACCCCGTGTGTTTTTAAGGCATGAATCTCATTAATAGCCTGTCTAGACTAGGGCTGGAAGAAACATTCGAAAGAGACGTGTCTTGCACCATTTCTCCTGACAGTTCGATGAGCAGAGAAAGCCTGCAGGAAAACAGCAGAAAGAAGAAAGCATATCTGATTAGATATTTATGAAGATCAAACCGAAGGTTTGCTTGTTTCAGCAAATAACAGAAAAGTCTACCTCTTCCTCATCAAAATGTGTGGCTACGCCTAACAGTATTTTTTATACTGTAGATCGAATTTAATTATTATGAATAATGTATGTTCACAATGTGATTAACTGTTAAAGGCTGCCACTTATGAGGTAATGTATGGTTGCAGTGCCCAATGGCCCTGTGCCCTGTAGGACAGGCTATAAATGGGACAGAGAACAATGCTCTTACCATCGCCTCTCAATTATATTTATGAACTTTGAGGCGGGAGATGGTCAAGCAGGGAGAAAAATAGTAGTTCTGCTTAAGCCGAGATCAGGCAGTCCTGCTTGACTGGGTACTGTTGCCTTTTACTGACCTGTGACAGCTAAGACGGTTTTGAAGGAGCTAAGGACCTGATGTATAAAGCAGTTTTTCTGTTACAAATGTTCCGATATGGAGTTTGCGTAAAAAAAACTGCCTTTAGCAATATTGTTAACTCATTGTAGGAGTCGGTAACTTTGAAATTACTTCTAAAATTGGTTTGAAAATGGATAAGGAATTGCTATTTGGAAAGGGCGTGTTGTAGGTGTGCCTTCAAATATCAGTTTCTATCCATATGTATCAATGTACAGAAATAGCAGGTGTGAACCATTGAAAAGTTACTGACCCCCAAGATGGGGTTGTAACCTATTAGCAAAAGGGACGAGGCCCTTTGGGGCTCTCTTCCCATTTGTGAATGTTAAAAAACGTTTTTGGGGAGTAGGCAGTGATTCACAAGACCAATGCACACTCTGAAAGAAACAAAAAAGGTAACTGTTCCTTTTAAACATAACCTGGTTTGCTTTAAGGAAAAACGGACTGCATTTTTTAAAACAAAGATGACTTTATTAAAATGCGATCATGCAAATGGTCGTTTGCTGACTCAATGAGGCCTCCATTCCTGTGATGGCATCCAATCATAGTGATTCACAATTTGCAACCTACCACATTAATATCTATGAGGTGGCTCGGACTATGACCCACTACCATTCAGATTTTCAAGAACCAACCTATTAGTACATAGGTGAGTCATTAAAAATCTTTACTGGTCGCATAAATACTGGTCGCAGTGTGTCACCAGTATTGTGCAACCGGATAGTTGTGCATCTGGCCCATTGTAAGGCACAGAAGACTAGTTGTACAACACTTTTTTATAAGGTGTAAAAGGGACACAGAATTACCTTGGCTGCATTATTTTGTCTATCTATTGCCACGTTATAGTTATTGCAACACTACCATTGCTTCGTTCCCAAATAATTTCAGTTTTCATTAACAATTTCGGCATTGCAGTCTCAGGTTAACCAGCAGGCATTGGTATGAATCAAATTAAAAGAAGGTGAAAGTAAATAAGAGGAAGGGTATGGGAGGTGCAGAGAAATTGATGCCCTTTCGGGAAGTAATCTGCCATGACAGAGGCTACCAATTCCATCCTTGTTTTTGATGATCTTCGCTTTCTCCATCCCTAGGGTGGAGAAGGTCAAACCTAGTGGATACGTCTTCACACGTTTAGGGCCTTACGTGTACGTTTTGATTTAGAATTCTTTGAAATAGTCTAGCTTCTCTCGAGAAGGCGTGACTGCTTTGGGAGCAGCATCGATAGATTAGAATGTGTTGTCCAAATGTGACTTTATCCAGGACTGTTAGTACAAACTTTGACCAGAGGTTGATGCGTCACGTTGCATACTGCTAATGTGGGTTACTTGTAGATCTAAGAGTTCCCTCAAGATCACCCCCTCGAGGCTGCAGTTATTTGTTTATTTATCTATGTTTGTTTTTATTTATGTATTTATAAAGGGTAGCTATTACTCAAGTGCATTTTGGTCCTAGGACCAAATTGAACAAAAGTGGCCGAGTCTACAAGAGAAGGACAGCCCAGTGGCAGAATAACGAGGTCTTTGCCACCTTCCTTAAGGTATAGAAGTTAAATTACACTCAAGGAAATGGGAAGCCTATTCCGAAGTTGTGAGCTCAGAACTCTGAAAGATCTTTCATCACAGTGGAATATCTTAAAAGGCAGCACTGTGACGAGAGCAATAGGCATCGAAAGTAAAGATTGGGGTGGGACCAAGTAGTGACGAGGAGAGGAATTTGGAGCAGGCACAGCGAAGACCTCTATGAACAATAAAGGGGCCTTGAAAACCATCATTATGTCTAACGTAATTGTGTTTTCCCTGTGGATAAAGTCCAACATTATTGGATTACTACGAGTGAATATGTGTTGAGAAATTAAACAAGGTAATGGTTAATACTTGTAATATTTAGATTTTTGTGCCCCGGCGGAAAATACATTGGGGCAGATTTACAATACCTGGTGCATCCCTGCAGATCAGCAGGGATGCGGCAGTTATTTTGCGTGACGTTAGGAACCCCTTGCGCCACCATGGATTCGCCGCATTTACAATGCAGCACACCGTGGCGCAAGGAGAGACAGATGCGTGACGCATCTGTCAGCGTATAGGTGACACAGTGCTGGAGTCGTGTCGCAAGCACGACGCAACTCCAGCACTGCTCAGGGGCATCCTATACTTGCAATGCTGCGTCACTCCTTACGCCTGCTACAAGCAGGCGTAAGGTTTTGACGCAGCGGGGACGTAAAGGTGACTCAGTGAAATCTTGTAGATTTCACTGCGTCACTTTTATGGGGCTTCCTTGCGACGGAACACCCACCCTGCATACATTATACCTGACGCAGGTATAATGTAGCGCAGGGCTTTACAACACGACGCATCTCACTAGATGCGTCACGTTGTAAATCTGTTGCATAGTGGCGCATTGTTTTCGACGCCGCTGCGTCACATAACTGATGCAACGTTGTCGTAAAGATGTCGCAAAAGGCTTGTAAATCTTCCCCTTAGAACCATATACCGAAGGTAGATATTTCCGTAGGTGAACAATCATGTCATTAACTTCTGATTCCGATCCAGAATTTATCTTCTGTAATTGGTATCTGAATTTGGAAAACTCTGCCAGCCTTCTCATTAATTTTATTTTTGGAACATCCAGTAAGGGATAACTATCAGATCTTAGCATGCACAAAGCTGTATATTTTATCAATACTTTCACATGAGTTTGAGACCATAACCAAAGAAGATTATTTCTATAATGTAGGACGTCTTACAACTAACCTTTTTATTGCCGCACGCTGGCATAGAAGTCACAAAATAGGCTCACATTATCTTAAGTATAGTCCTAGCGACAGAGTTTTGAATGCTCTGGAGACACTGGATACTTTTATTGTAGAGCACTAAGTAAACGCCATTAGCAAAATCAATATAAGATTGGTAGAAAACGTTGAGCTTAACAATTTTGGGAGCATATGATAACATTGCGAATTTCTGCCAGAGTAGAGGAAGATTATATGCTTTATAGAAGCATGGGTTAGATACCCTTGCTAGCTACTGCTTTAAGGAGTCAATGAGGGTCCCTAGGTCATTTATTACCCTTTATAGTTTGGATACAGATTCTAATGAGTGAGGACAGAGAGAGCCATTCTTCGTATAGAGCTGATTATAGATGAGTAAAGATTCATTGTTTCAGTGATTAAGGCAGTGGCGGCTCGCATAGGGCGTGCTGCGGGGCGGGGGAGGGGCAGGGTGGGGGGGGCTAGTAAACTCGGATATACGACGGAATGGAGGAACGTAATAATTACTTTCCTCCGTTCCGTCGTATGTCCGAGTTTACTACCTCCCCACCCTGCCCCTCCCCCGCCCCGCCCCACCGCCCCGCAGCACGCCCTATGCGTGCCACCACTGGATTAAGGAAACACAAGGAGATTATGGACGGAGTGCTGAAACTTTACAAACACTCACCCCCAGTCACAGATCTGGGTTGAATCCATCATCATTCTTTAGCTCACTTTACCACCCCAGTTCAGACATGGCTATATGCAAATCAGTCTTGACCCTGTGCCTCATGGGAACAGTCCAGACCGAACTGCCAAGCCATGTCTTCCCTGGACCAGAATCAAACATCCTGGGACCGGTTTCGGGCTAACAGCCCTCATCAGCCAGGCTAGCTTGAATCCAGTGGCAAAGTGAGCAAGGGACCCATGCCTGGGCATACCCTGCCAACTTAGGGCGAACAAAGCAAACACAAGGAGATGATGGACAGAGTGCTGAAACTTTTCAAACACTCACCCCCAGTCACAGATCTGGGTTGAATCCATCATCATTCTTTAGCTCACTTTGCCACCCCAGTTCAGACACAGCTATATCCAAATCAGTCTTGACCCTGTGCCTCATGGGAACAGTCCAGACCGAACTGCCAAGCCATGTCTTCCCTGGACCGGAATCAAGCATCCTGGGACCGGTTTCGGGCTAACAGCCCTCATCAGCCAGGCTAGCTTGAATCCAGTGGCAAAGTGAGCAAGGGACCCACGTCTGGGCATACCCTGCCAACTTAGGGCGAACAAAGCAAACACAAGGAGATGATGGACGGAGTGCTGAAACTTTTCAAACACTCACCCCGAGTCACAGATCTGGGTTGAATCCATCATCATTCTTTAGCTCTCTTTGCCACCCCAGTTCAGACACAGCTATATGCAAATCAGTCTTGACCCTGTGCCTCATGGGAACAGTCCAGACCGAACTGCCAAGCCATGTCTTCCCTGGACCGGAATCAAGCATCCTGGGACCGGTTTCGGGCTAACAGCCCTCATCAGCCAGGCTAGCTTGAATCCAGTGGCAAAGTGAGCAAGGGACCCACGTCTGGGCATACCCTGCCAACTTGGGGCAAACAAAGCAAACACAAGGAGATGATGGACGGGGTGCTGAAACTTTTCAAACACTCACCCCCAGTGGATTAAGGGGCATATGTACAAGGAGTTAACGCCGCGTTAGCGGCACATTTACGCCGCAAATGCGGCAATATTTTTATCGCCGTATTCACAAGCTGTCGCTAACCTCTGTTAGCGGCAGTTTTCCGGCGAAAACGTCCATTATAAAGATCGCCACTTCTGATAGCGGTAATGACATGCAAGGGAGGCGTTCCAGTGCAAAAAAGGCCGCTAACCCCACTTCGCGATATTTACAAGGGGATTCCTTAAGTATGGAGGACCAAAAAAACTGCCTCTAGCTGTAGTTAGAGGCAGTTTTTTAAGACCAGAAAATAGCTGGTCTTAAAAATGGAGATAACCCTTGGGGCCCATTTCAGCAGGTTTTGTTGCTGGACCGCGCTGCAAGCAATGTAGCTGCGATGCCCTGTGACAAAACTACAGGGCAGGACTGCACACCATCAATAAGATAGTGTGCATTCCAGGGCCTCACTCATGAAAAGTGTTGCAGCGCTGCGACAAGACAGCGTTGCAACACTTTTCACTACCCCATTCTTGCGACACCATGGATGCGCTGTATTTACTGGACAGCGCTCCATGATGCAAGTAATTACAGATACGCCTGAAATCCTGACTTATCTGTCTGCACTAAAGTCACCCATTTCTGCAGTCGCGTCGCAACCATGACGCAACTCCAGCAATGCATGGGGCCAGCCTATCCCTGTGGCACTGTGTCACCCTTACGCCTGCCATCATGCAGGCGTAAGGTACTGACGCAGTGCCGTTCTTGAGGGGTGCCCGGGTGTTGGCGCAGTTGGAGATCCATCGGTGGCGGTTGCGCGCTGCTGTGTCATCGTCTGTAAGCGTTGGCGGAGTAGTGGTGCTGAGAGAGATGACGAGACGTACTTCGGTGGCCTGGATCCAGCTGCGAGGGGGGCGATGATGGTGGTTGCGTATGGTGGGCATGGTGAAGCTGTGATGTATACAATGATGGTCGGTCCAGGAGAGTCCGGTGGTGTGGCTGTAGTTGAAGGTCTCGATGGAGGAGGAGACGTGCTCGACCATGTGTCCTGCTATGTGGCTTGCTGCGGTGACTAGCTGCTTGAGTCTGATGTTGGGGAGATACCCCAGGAGGGGGTAGTGTTCTAGTCACTGGGGTTGTCCAGGTGGAACTTGAGTTCGCCGAGTAGGATGTCGTCGGTGGATGGGAGAGCCTGGTGTGCAATGAGGTCTACAATGGTATCGGAGAACGGGTGTCCATGGCCCGGGGGGCCTGCAGATGAGGGTGCCGCAGAGGATGGGGTTGGGGTTGGTCCGGATCTGGAAGTTGAGGTGTTCCATGGTCACCGTTGGGTCATTAGAGTGCGTGGTAAGTCAGAGTGTGCTTCTGTAGGTGATGGCAATGCCTCCTCCTGGACGGTCAGGGTGGTCCTTGCGGGTGATTTAGTAGCAGTCAGTGATGGCGATGTCCGGTCCGGAGCAGATGTTGGTCCTGGCAGGCGATGTGGCATCCAGGGTTGATGGCGAGGCAGGTGCTGGCGCCGTAGAGGTGGAGTGTCTGAGAGGAAGGGTCCTTGGTGCTGAGCGCGGTCCAGGGGCAGACGGACACAGACAGGCTTGCATATGGCTTGCCTTTGGCACGGGAGACGTCCATTACAACGCAGGCATTACATCGCAATGCCTTTACAACGCAAATCCAACAACGCAGGTGCCTTCACATAGCATTCCGTTACAACGCATTGTGAGGTCAGTAATGGGGTATTTTTATTTTTTAGGGTGGGTATGGGTTACGGGTGTCGGAGATGAAATGTGGGGTGTATTATGTGGTAAAATTTGAAATTTGGGGTGTGCCATTGGGTCAAATATGAAAATTGGGGTGTGCATTTGGGTCAAATATGAACATTGGGGTGTGCATTTGGGTCACATATGATTTTTAGGGTGTCTTTTGTGGGCTCAAAGATGAATTTTAGGGGTCAGGGTTTGCTTTCGGGTGCAAGGGTCAGTTTTAGGGTTGCACTCACTGAAGTGGGAATAGTAATGTTTACATCTCCGCAATCCAACACCTTCCCTACTGTTGCAATATGCCTAGTATTAGTATGCATTGTAATGGAATGCGATATAATGGTATGCGTCGTAACGCCATATATACCTTTGGCACACCAGTGGTACGCCCGCTGCGCCTGGCCGCCCAGCGGCCGCCATTGGGAAGTGCTGCGGGGGGGACTGGACAGCTGGGAGGTGGGAAACGCCGGAAAGAACACTGAATGGGGCGTGGACGCGGGGATGTGTGTGTGAGCGGGTGTTGTAAAAATTTAAATGGGAGAAATCTTACCTCGAGGCCGGGTCCCGTGTCTTCGTAGCTCCTGCTCTCCTGAGTCTGCTATCAGGAACAGGAAGTAGGCAGCCAGGCTCCCGCTCCTAAGCCAATCACAATGCTGCAATGCGGCGTTGGCATTGGTCATTGGCGCCGGGACGAGGCGTTCAGCCAGAGGCTGGAGGTGTGGGCATGTTCTCCATGCAGGCTGTAATGCAGCCTGCATTGCGAACAGGACAGTGCGCATGACTGCTTTGTGCGGCCTGAGCGGGCCGACCAAACAGTCACTGCGCACTTGAGTGGGCATGCCAATCCACCCATGCCCTGCTCCGTGCTTGGAGCAG
This sequence comes from Calotriton arnoldi, assembly GCA_963921515.1. Classification (NCBI taxonomy): domain Eukaryota; kingdom Metazoa; phylum Chordata; class Amphibia; order Caudata; family Salamandridae; genus Calotriton; species Calotriton arnoldi. Next base: position 889,593 of record CAWUFW010007206.1, read on the forward strand.
TCCTACCCACCCTCGCACCCGCAAAGGAAACATAGCACGAATACATCAGTAAGTTATCATCATGTGATGGTTGTTCCTCTTCTGCACTGCTTGAAAGCAGTGGAGCGATGCTCTTCCGCCATAGCGGATGAGCGGCCACTGGGGGTGCGTCATCTACGTGTGCTAGGCCTGGGCGACTCGCGTCCCACCTTCTCCTTACCTGGACATTGACACTGTGGCGCAACCCGTTGCACTCTCCCCAAATCTGTGACTCAGCCAGCAGGAGCCTCAGCCAGGTGTGATTTCACAAGTCTGGGTATAGCAGTCGCCGCCAAGTCCGCTGGTGAACCTCCCGATGCAGCTGATGCAGCAGGGCCCCCTTAGGTGTGAAGTTGCAGCGCTCCCACCACACAAGTTTGGCGTAGCTCAGGGGCCTCACCCTCCACAGCGTCCGGCCAGTCTAAGATCATCCGGCCTGTGATGCAGAGAGGCAGCACCCACCGTTGGTAATCCCCTCCGCGCACCCCGGTGTAGTGGTGGATCTTAGTATGCGATGCAGACCTCCCTACGTTGGTGCGCAGGAGCGCCTCTACCATTAACAGCTCCAAGGGGCGCAAGACGGTCTTCTCACACAGGTCAGCAATGTGTCTCCATGCAACCTGCCAGACTTCACCACTAGGTACGGGCGATCATCGCGCCTCAATGTCTACCGCCATGGCTCATTGACTCCACAGCTCGTCCGCATCCCACTCCAGGCTCCAGATGTAGGTCCAGCGAGGCATCCAGGCTCCAGACCCAGGTCCAGCGAGGCATCCAGGCTCCAGACGCAGGTCCAGCGAGGCATCCAGGCTCCAGACGCAGGTCCAGCGAGGCATCCAGGCTCCAGACGCAGGTCCAGCGAGGCATCCAGCTTCTCATCCAGGTCATCCTGGATGTTGGGTGGCTTGCAGGAGTTGTTGATGTGTGCTGCACTTGGCCCTGGCTGCTACATTCTGCATTTGTTTGGTTTTTATGCCTATTTTCTATTGGAGGTTGCAGATAGGCTATTTTTTGCATTAGAGGCAAAAAAAACTCACGTTGGGCTGACTAACGTGAGGTTTTTTTGCCGCTAATGGACCTATCTGTAGTTTTCGCCCGCTAACGCCGGAATTCCTATTGCCATCGCGCTAATGTTAGCGGCAGTTTTCACCGCCGATCCCTGATACTATCGCCATGTAGCGACGGCTTGTAAATACGCCGCTAACATGGCGATAGTTTTCAGCGGTAAGCGGCGATGAAAAAACTGCCGATAACTAGCGTTAGCGATAGTTATTGCCAGTCCTTGTTCATATTTGATGGTGCATTACCTCTAATTTTTGAGGTTGGTCAAAAGGTGCTTCAGCAGAATTTTTCTGCAAATTAAAAAAAACCTGGGTCACATTATTGTAGTATCAGTACAATGGGTGAGTAAGGGGCACAAACAAATAATAACCAATGAAGGAGTAATAGAAGAGCCTTGGGTTCCGGCTATGATATAAAAGATCTAAGATGTATAGCTTGGGTCTTCTTGTAAGGAAGGATTTAATCCTCTCCTTGGTGGGTGATACCAGCAAAAGCACAATCACACAGTTTTTGAATGAGAACTTGGTGGTCCATAGTCTAAAATGTGACACACAGATCGAACAAATCTTTATCTAGGTTTAAACATAAGTTATGGGTGAACTAGTCTTCTCCTACCCTATACTCTGCCCTCGCAGCAATATAAAACAGTTATTCATCTCTCCTTTCATAGAGAGACAATATTAACATGTTAAAACATTGAGAATTTTCACTGTTCATCGTCTCGTGCTGTTTTTAGATATCCTTCTAGTACTAAGAAAGCCCTAGGGATGTATAGGAGGTCTATAAAAGATTCTCATCATTATTGATGATCTGATTAAATTATTTCAAATAATGGAGATGTTGGAATGAAGTCAAAAGCTGGTTACAATGGTGGAACGCTTATGAATTAGTTTTCCTTTAATTCCCAATTCGGGCTTCCCAATCATAAAAATGTGGGGGCATATTATCAAGAAACGGCGTTAAAATTATCGCCGCTTTAGCGGCAGAAAACTGCCGTCAAAGCGGCGATAATGGGCTTGATAATATGCCCTTGAGAATTCCAATAGAAGCCCATGTTCTGGTGTCAACATGGGCTTCTATTGGAATTCTCAAGGGCATATTATCAAGCCCATTATCGCCGCTTTAGCGGCAGTTTTCTGACGCTAAAGCAGCGATAATTTTAACGCAGTTCTTGATAATATGCCCCATAGTTCTGTATTTAAGCTCCATACTGTTTGACTGTTGTGCTGTGTCAAAAGCATGATAAAATAAATGCATTTATTTCCTGTACCAGCAAGATGCTATCCTCCTTTCAGCAGAAATATGATCAATGTGAGAAGGTGTCATTAGTATTTTTTTGGAACTCCGCTATTTTCGCTGTTAAGGGAGGAAAAGTAAACGGCAAGACCTCCTATCACCCCTTATAATTGTTCCACAGTGACAAGGCCAGCTCAAAGTTTACTTTTTCTATAAAGTGTGTTCAATAATATACTATATAGTTCCGATATAGCTAAAGTAAAAAGAACCTCTTTGACAAGAGCCTGAGTACTCTATTGTGCATTGCTTGCACTGCAAAAATGGGGCTTTGGCCGACCCGGGGTATTACAGGACACGGCGCAGTCTAGACGACTTTGTGCAGTTTGGGCTACATTCAGTATGAATGTAGCTCAATGGTATTTAAGGGACCATTGCTGGGCTGCCACTCACCATTTTGTAGGTGTACCCGGTGGCAGCCCTAGCATGGAGAGAAGAAAAAAAATTTCCAGCCTGCATCTGAGGTTGAATGTTTAATTCAGGAGCAGCTTGGCTGCAGCATTCCGGCTCCATTATTGACCATTTTGTAGAGTTCCACCCGGGTTCTACCCTACATTGTTGCCATGCACCACCCCTCGTGACCAGGCTCGGTCCGAGGGGATAAATAAATGGGCCCCAGGTCGCACGGAACCTTCGGCCGACACTTAACTGAGCCTGAACGTGTGTCTCTTTAGCGCGCAGGCTAGGCCAAACAGCGTACCTGATCCAGCGCGCTACACTGGCGACGAGGAGTTAACGGACCCTTGCATCTCCCGGCGCCCCGAGACTGCTGCACCAGCGGACGGCGTGAGGCAGTGTCTGCCCCGGAGATCCTGCAGTCCAGCATCAGCGCCTGTGCAGCCTATCACCATTGCTTCCAGGCATAGGTCTAGGCGAGCACAGCCCGCGAGCTGTCAGAACAGTACGCTCGCAGCGGAGCGGCGGCGGCCCTCGTGTGGGCAGTAGAGCTCGGCGGCAGCACCAGAATGCTCGAAGCGGAGCGGCAGCGACCCGCGTGTGGGCTGAAGAACTCAACGGCAGCGCCTCCCATGCCCGCCCACGTGTGACACTCTACGTGAGGACGGGACCTCGAGGCCTAACACGTCGGGATTCCCCAGCAAGACTGTTCAGAGGCCCGGCACAGGAGGTGATCGTGCCCAGCAAGGTTTGGTGCGCAGCCAGAGGCGCTGAGGACTGTCTAAGCAAAAGGAAAAAACAAAATAGGAAGAACAGAGGAGAGTTACCTGAGGCAGAACAGCCTGGAGCAGAGAGCCAGTACCCTCAAGGTGAAGGTCAGTCTGAGAAGAACAAAAGGGACACATTCCAGACACAGGAAGGGGAAGGTACAGCACACACAAAGGGGAGAGTTGCAGCGACACCACCGCACCCAGATGGAAACTATGGGTAGGTCGCCTCAACCACTATTGTACGGGAACCCGTGAAATGGATGGGACGGTGAAGCGCTCCCTACTGATGCACTTTGGGGGAGACGAGCTCTATGAGCTGTTCGAGACACTGCCCGACACAGGAGCAGCTCACGAATATGATGCGGCCATTGCGGCCCTCAACAGGTACTTTGACCCGCAAATGAACCCCGACTACAAGCGGTTCAAGCTGCGCCCGGCCCAGCAAACTGAGGTGGAAACTGTAGACATGTTCTACGCCCGACTCCGGAAGTTGGCACGCACGTGCACAGGCATTGACCAAAATGAAGCGATCCGGGCGCAGATTATTCAGGGGTGCAGATGCTTCGACAACCCAGGATATCCCTAGACGAGATCCTGGTCCTAGCTCGCTCCCACGAACTGTCAGACAAGCGGGCCGAAGGAATGGAGGCTGTCTGAGTTCGAAACACTCCAACCGCGTTGATGCAGAAGATAGTACAGGTTAAAGAGGAGACAGTGGAGGTCGTGCAGAGCCACCCGTGCCAAACCAGAGGCGCAGCACAGGGAGCCGGCCAGGTAGCAAGTGTGGGCACTGCAGATTCGACCATATGGAGCCAGACAGATGCCCCTCCAAAGAAAGGACAAACATGCTAGAAATGTGGCAAGGCCAATGACTACGCCAGCGTCTGCTGCAGTGGAGGAGGGCACTCCAGAGGTGGTGCACCCAGAGGGCGGCCGACGACCCTTCGACATCTGACACTCGGGGAGCAAGACAACCCCAGAGCTCCACAAGAGCAAGGCATCACCGCCTACTATGAAGACGACGATGACACGTTTGTCATCTCGTTTGCAGGAAGGCCCGGACGGAAGGGGTGTCCACCACTGATGTGTAGCATCAAAGTCAATGGAACGTCGGCACAAGCGCATCAGTCAATGTGATGGACTCCGACCAGTACGAACGGCTGTCACCCAAACTGCGCCTCACACCCAGTGTGGCCAAAATCTACACGTATGGGGGCACTGAGCTGATACCAAGAGAGGGATGATGGAGGTCGAAGTCTCGAGTTTCAAGTACTCAGTGACAACTAAGCTCCATGTGACCGAAGGAAAAAAAAGGACGCTGCTGGGGTGTCACACCACAGAAGATCTGGAGCTGGTTTTCTTTGCCAAGCAGGTCCACGAAACCCATGCTGAGGATATACTAAGTGAGTTTTCTCAGCTCTTCCAAGGGTTAAATAAGCTCCGAGGACGCCAAGTGAAACTACACATCGACAAGGCGGTTCAACCAAAAGCGCTCCGATACGGCGCTTCTCCTTCCACCTCCGCCCTCTGGTGGAAAAAGAGCTGCAAAACCTCGAGGACTTGGGAGTCATTGAGAAGGTGTCTGGGCCCACTCCGTGGGTGTCCCCGCTGGTGTTAGCTCCAAAGCCGAAAAGACCTGGTGCCATTCTGCTGTGTGTCGATATGAAGCTTCCCAATCAGGCCATCCGGATAGAGAGCCACGTGACCCCGACGATGGATGACATCGTGGTGGATCTGAACGGGGCCCAGTGGTTCTCCAAACTCGACCTGAACTCCGGATACCACTGGTTGGAGCTGGCACCAGAAAGTCGCTACATAACCACCTTTTCCACGCACGTGGGACTCCGAAGATATACCAGACTCAGTTTTGGTGTGTCCTCTGCGGGAGAGGTGTTTCAGAACGCCATCAGGGAAGCCCTCTCAGGGCTGGTAGGAGTGATTATCTTAAGTGATGACATCCTGATATACTCGCAGAGCCTAGAGGAACACCATGCACGACTGAGAGCCACCCTACAGAGGCTGACAGACTGTGGGCTCACACTCCATAAGAAGAAGTGCGCCTTCTACCAAGGGTCGATAGACTTCTTTGGGTACGTCTTTTTGCGTGATGGACTTCGCGCCGACCCACGGCAAGCGGAAAGCCATCCGGAGCGCCCCGGTCCCGCAAAATCCCACAGAGATAAGGAGTTTCCTCGGGATGGCGACTTACTGCAGAAGGTTTCTCCCGAACCTCGCCACTGTATCGGAGCCACTCCGGCAGCTGACGAAGACTGGAATGCCCCGGGAGTGGACCCCCAAGGAGGAAGCGGCATTTCAAGGCATCAAGAAGGCCCTCCTAGATCAAACGACCATGGCATACTTCCACCCGAAAAGGAAGACAGACCTCGTAGTCGACACCAGCCCGGTTGGGCTAGGGGCGGTCCTCCTGCAGGAAGACACAAAAGGAGTCTGTGCCCCGTAGCATACTCCAGCCGGGCGCTGTCCCCAACAGAAGCCAGGTACGCTCAAATAGAGCTGGAGGCCTTGGCCAGAAGATGGGCGTGCCAACATTTCCATCTGTACCTGTTAGGTCATCCCTTTCGAGTGATAACAGACCACAAACCCCTCCTGCCACTGTTCAGCGGATCCACACGCCTGGCACCCCCACGGATCGAGGATGGGCAGTCCAGCTGCAAGCGTACTCCTTTCAACTACCAGTTGCCCCTGGTCTATACTACTGTATAGACCAGGGGCAGACAACCCCGCTGACTTCCTGTCCTGGCATCCCACGGCAAAGGAGGGCGAGCGGTCATCGATGATACCGCCAGTACCGAGGCCTTTGTGAAAATGGTGGAAGACAGCACCTGCCCAGTGGCAGTGACAAAGGAAGACCTCCGCAATGCCGCGGATGAGGACGACACCATGAAGAGTGTCTCTTTAGCACGCAGACTAGGCCAAACAGCGTACCTGATCCAGCACGCTACACATTTGACGGTCCAGGGGAGGAGCGGTAATTGCATGAATCTAGGCATTCTCATGTTCGAGAGCAGCCCGAAGGCTCTGGTAAAATCAAGGCAGGTGGGGTAGAGGTCACAGGGGGCTTGTGCACCGACGTGGCAGCATAGGGCATGCAGGTGTTCCAGACCTGCAGTGGAGGCTGAACATTGAATTCAGGAGTGGCCTGGCTGTGGCATTCCAGCTCCATTATTGATCGATTGATGGTGCGGGGTAGGATGGTAACTGCATGAATCTAGGCATGTGCATGTTCGGGAGCTGCCTGCTGGGGGCCCTTCTAAATCGAAGTGGTGGGGAGGAGCTGCGGGACTCGAGCAGCCACGTGGCTGCACAGGGCATGCAGGTACCCCCCACCCCTGGGAGGGGTCTGAGTCTCACTTGGGCAACTTGGTGTTGCGAATGGGTGGGTAAGAGGGCCCAGCATGAATAATATTAGGATTTAAGTTTTACTACCTGAAATCTTGTACTGGCTAGTAGGGAGCATTGCCAGGAGAACTTGTCAGACTATTTTCCTAACCTCCTGGAGTATTCCCATTTTTATTTGCAACTTCTTTAAAAGTATTCAGAATTTGCTTTCCAGTTCAGATCCACAAAATAATTTTCAACAGCCAGGATGCTTTTCCTTCCCACGAGTGCAGTTTTAGAAGCCCTTGTACACTGCCTTGCCTTCCTCCATTCCCACAGGCAATAGATGGGTGAGATACCAGCACAGGTTTGGAATGTCTGTGTTAAACTGAGGAGTGCTAGGCTGATTGAAGCATGTAATTCCTACTGAAATTTGTTTGTTTCAAGCTAGCCTTAGCCATTGCTACAGTGTTCTGTGTCCTGCTGAGACTCCTTGCTTCCTGAGCTAATGCTGTTTTGCGCAGTGCTGATATTTCCTGGGCCAGAACTGTTCAAAATTGCATTATTATGTGCAGGTTGCAGTGGTTTCTTACTCCTGCTTCCTTACCTCTGTTACTCCCTGTGCAAATGCTTTTTAGAGAGCATCTCGTTTTTAAGCTTCCACTGAATTCCCTTTCTATTTTCTTGCTTCCTGTTCTTGCATCTTTACCTCCCAACTTAATTGTGTGAAATACTGTTTAGCACTTGTTTCTTGTCTCTGGTGGCTGTGTGATACATTCTCCAACTTTTGCTGTTATAGTGTTACATATTCCAATGTGATAACTGGAATGAGTGGGCACAGCTGCCCTTCTAGGTTGTACATTTTGTGAATTGTACTGTCTTTAATGTAACTTTTATAAACACTCACGTTACCAGCGCACAAAGGATGTACTTCCATGTATGTCCTATAAGTAGAGAGTGTGCATATTGTTCAGTTGTAGGCAAGCTTCAGTCTGATTATGAGGGGCTTCTCAATGATAGGCCACATGTCCCTTCAGCATTAAGATTGTCATTTACGTATCTGGCAATACTTGCAAGTTATGTTTTATGTATTTTGAGATGACTATTGGTTTACTGTTTTATATACATTGACTTTCTTTGTTACCTTGGTAATTGGATCTTTATTGGGTCCTTTTTGTCATCTTGGCCATCTCTCCCTTGTCATTATTATATCCCTATGATTTACCTTGTTCAGGGCCCCTACAGATCCCTGACTCTAATAATAAACATATATCTTCATATCGATTAAAGCATAGACTCAAACGATCAACATCCATTATTAATACATTGTCATAATTCTCAAGAAATTTGCCCAAGAATTAAGTGTCATTTGGTACTCAGACCTTTGAATTTTCTGATGAACCCAAGATCTTCTACTGCAACATGTACAAAGTACCTATCCTAAACAACTTCTATACAAAACTCATGACCAGATTTTCATGCCATTGCATTTGTTCAATGGAGTAGAGTTTATTTTGGTTAGCGTGCTCGAAATGTCCTTTCATGCATGCGGGAGCGACTTGCTGGGTGCTCGCAATCGCCTGCGAGATTTTGCAGTTGCCAACACGCCATTTGGGCACGGCAGCAGCTTCTGGTGATGTTTTCTGCCATACGCAATCTCGAACATGCAGGATCTACCGCGACTGCAATCTGGGGAAGATGCTCTCCTCGAGAAGCAACAAAGGGGCATATTAACAAGGCTCGGCGATAAATATCGCAAAGCGCGCTTAGCGCTTGCATATTTATCGCCGGCTATCTCTGCAATTTATCGCCCGGTTAGCGCGTTATCAACAACGCGCATCGCCGAGGCGATAAAATTCCAGAGATAGCGAGGTTATCGCCGTTTTGCAAGGAACATCGCTGGTTTTCCAGCGATGTTCCCTGCAAAACGGCGATGACCTTGCTGATACGACCCTGTGGTCGTATCAGCAGAATCCACCTCCTATGTCTAACATAGGTAAGTCAGGATTATAGCAGACGTTAGATTTTGGCGAAAGCGGCCGTTTTCGGCAAAATTTGACGTCTGCTATAATCCTGTGGGCTGCCTTGTAAATATCGCGATGTGCACATCGGCGATATTTGCAACGTAGCCCATCCGGGGTACGCCAGTAACGCCCACTTTGCATCTCATTAGAGATGCAAAGATGGGCGTTGAGAAAAGGGCGATAGTGCAAGGATTCACGCGATAGCGTGACCTTGCTTATTAGGCGATAAGATTATCGCCGCTTTTCGTCCGAAAACGGACGCTAAAGCGGCGATAATTGTTTATCGCCTCGTTGTTAATATGCCCCAAAATCTTCCCAAAATGACGATTTGGAGTTAAAAACCGCCTCGAATTGACATTTGGCATTGGTTTTTTTTGTGCGAGGAGTCCTTTTTTTCACTTTCACTTTTTTTCAACTTGAAGGAAGTGCCCCAGAGTCTCCAACTTCCTATTCCTGTCCAGCAGGCTCCTCCCAGTGCTCTGTCCATCTCTCCGGTCACTTTTCATTTGGATTTGGAGCTGGAAGGATTACTCTTTGTGTCTGCTGCATATCCTATTGGATTTAAGGACTTTGTGTTTGAGCCTTTACAAGCAAGTTGAAAAACTGGTGTTGTTTGTTTGATTAAGGCCATGCACTTGGATTTATTTGTACTTTTAATGGATTTTTTAAATTTATTTTGGTAGGTGGACTGTTGATTTCTTTGCATTTGTTTTTTCTTCTTGGCAGTTTACTGCATTTTCTAAATAATTTTAATACGTTTGCAATATTGATTTAATTCACTGTGTGGCCTAATCTGCCAATTGGCCTTCCAGCCAGTAGGCCCAGTGCTAGTCATGGGTGCAGGAAACAACTGTTTGAAACAGCATTTCGGCCATGGATGGATTTGGATTGAAATACAAGATTTTTGTGGTATTTTGCATTTTTTCCCCTGCAAACAGTGTATAGGACTAGGTGGGGCAATGCCTCTGAAGGATTATTTTTTTAGCCTTGTTAATTTTTGTTTTTGGCATTGCTTAATTAATGCTCATGTTCTCTGTTTTAACATGCCTCCCTTGTCTGGCCAGTGTGTGTGTTTGGCATAGGCCACCATGTGCCTTTGTTTCACATACCATGTGGCCACTGGCCAGGAGCCATTTTGTATAGTCAGTGGAGAATATGTGATGTTACAACGCGATCAAAATGATCGCGGTATGTAACATCGCAGTTTTTACAACGACTTGCGCTGGAGGGCGCTGGACTTAGGAGTAGTAAGATTTACTATTCCAACACCAGTCTACGTACAGTAGGGAAGGTGTTGGAATAGTAAATCTTACTATTCCTTAGGTTATAGCGCCCTTCAGTGCAAGTCGATGTAACGCTTGCGTTGTAATGGCAGCATTCTAAATGCATCGCAGTGTAATCACCGCGATGTAAATGATGTTTCCCGTCAGTGGACTACCCATAGGCCTGCATGTGCACTTTGTTTTACAGGACTCCTGCCTTTTGTTGTGAGTGACCATGTGGCTGGCGGCCATTTTGTGTATCCAGCCACTGTGTTATTGCCATAGTCCTGCATGGTGACCATGGCCGTGCCTTCTTGCTGGTTGTTGTTGTTGTGACCATGTGGCTGGCGGCTATTTTGTGTAGGTAGCCAGTGTATTTTTGCCATAGGCCTGCATGCGTTCTTTGTTTTCTAGGCCTCCTGCTTCTTGTTGTGACCATGTGGCTGGTGGCCATTTTGATTATCCAACCAGTATGCTTTTGTCATAGGCCTACATGTCTTCTTTGTTGTGGCCATGCCTTCTTGATGGTTGTTGCTGTTGTGATCATGTGGCTGGCGGCCATTTTGTGTAGGCAGCCAGTGTGCTATTGCCATAAGCCTGCATACGTTGTTTGTTTTCTAGGCTTCCTGCTTCTTGTTGTGACCATGTGGCTGGTGGCCATTTTATGTAGGCAGTCAGTGTGCCTTTGCCATAGCCTTGCGTTTGTTCTTAGTTTGTGGCCATGCCTCCTTGCTGGTTGTTGTTATGCATGCAATTTTCCTTATTTGTACAGGAAAAATGTTGCACAGTTTTTTACATTTCCTCCTTGTTTCCTAATACATGTGCAATATTCTTTTAGTTTGAGTCACTATGTGGGCTAGTCTGCCAATGGGCCTTCCAGCCAGTAGGCCCAGTACTAGTTATTGGTACATGAAACAACTGTTTCTGTGATTTCTGCTTGATGACACAGCTTTTTTAGGCCACGGATTGATTTGGATGGAAATACAAAATTAGTTTTTTCTGTGGAATTTCACGTTTTCTTTTCCATGCACACAGTGTAGGTAATGCATTTGGAGGATGTGTGTTGTTGTAAACACTTTTAGCCCTGTTAGTTTTTGTTTTTGGCTTTGCTGAATTAATGCTGTTTTCTCTGTTTTACCATGCCTCCTTTATCTGGCCAGTGTGTGTTTGCCATAGGCCAACATTTGCCTTTGTTCCACATGCCATGTGGCCATGGGCCATTTTTATACAGTCAGGGTCCATGGGCCTGCATGTGTTCTTTGTTTTCCAGGCATCGCCCTCTTGCCTCTTGCTGTTGTGACCATGTTTCTGGCGGCCATTTTGTGTTACCACTAGCCAGCCAGTGTGCTTTCCTCATAGGCCTGCATGTGTTCTCTTGTGACCATGTGGTCGGTCACCATTTTGCATAGGCAGCCAGTGTGCTTTACCTATAGGCCTGCATGTCTTCTCTTTGTTCCCACTGCCTCCCTGCTCAGTGGTGTTGTTGTTGATGACAACGTGGCACTGGCTGGAAGCCATTTTGTGCAGCCTGCCAGCATGGATGATTTTGCAATGAGATAGCAGTTTAATAACTTATTATTATATCTTTGAGAATAACTTCACTTATGTTTATTTTTTTTAATTTTATTTCTTTCCTTTTTTTTATTAATTGGTAAATTATATTTGTAGTTTTTCACATTTGTTTTGTTCATACCATTTTCCACTACATCTGGCATCAGTCAACCCCATATCTGCTATAGGTGCACTACTGTAGACATTGTCTAGGGATTATTCCTTCCATTGCCATTTGTCAGCTGCACCTACCTGATTGCCACATCACATGTGAGTGACGTCACATGACACACATAAAGCAAGCAGTTTCATCTGTATGTTGTTGTTGTTTTTGCTCTCTCTTATCCTTACTGAGTGTAAAGTCAGTCACCATGAAACTTTATGTTACACTGATTGTTAATTATTTATAATAGGGAGTGACCAGTGACCACACTAAATGCTATGTGTTTATTTGTACTACTAATTGAACTGCAACAATGCCACATTTCATTGATGTCCTTTTTGCTTCTTTTCTTTTAGGTGCACAAGAGACAACATCATCATCCACGGTACTGACAGAAAGAAGGCCTCTGCACGGCGTGACTCGTGAATGACCCATACATCACAGATATCTCTTCAACTTGTGAAGCTAAGTGCCACTGCTAACTGACAGATTCAAGACGGCCCCAAAGAAATGCCCTACCAAGAAAGTGGTCAGTGAGAAGAAGAAGGAGCTTACCACCACCATCACCACCACTGGTATGTCTCTGTCACCCCAGATCTTTTTTGGGTAAAAAAGCCTGTGCCTGTCCCACCAGCCTCCGGGGAGCAAGCTGGGAGCAGCACCCCCAAATCAGTGGAACCACCCCAAACTAGGACCAAGCACATGTCTGTCGCAGAGGTAGCCAGTCTAATCACGTCAATGAGCAGTGATGTTGAAATTCACTTATCACAAAGTAGTACCCAATCGTTTCAGGAAACTCAGAGGAGTGAACAGCAACAGCCACAATCGCTAATAGTAGATCTTCCCAAAGTAGGAGCAGTTCAAGAGATTGAGCTTCATGCTGAGGAAGCAGAGCAAATTGCTCTTTTAGACCATCCATTGTCTTCCAGATCTCGAGCTAGAAAAAGGAGGGTTAGGGGTGCATCATCTTCTTCTTTAAGCCCCCTTTCTAATGATCTAGACACCACTTGGATTGCGCCTCAGTTTGAGAGTGAGACACGCCACCAGATGAGTCTAGGGAAAAGGAAGGTTCCAGAAAGCCTTAGAGGTTTGAAGCAGATGTAGAAGGGGAGGTTGACGACGAGCCAGACATCATGAATGTTAGCCCAGCCCCAGTGGTGACTTATGTTACCCCATCCCAACTTCCCAGTGGGGATGTGGCAGTGGCACCACAGATCCAACCACTGCCAGCTGCCATATTTGCAAAGTCCCGGCAGCAACCCACATCCACGACCATCAGTAGAAGTAGGTACTGCGCAGAGTCAAACGTCAAAACGCCCACCTACCGCCAGTTCATCTGATATTGGCAGTGTTGGAATAAAACTTATATTTTTGCAGTGTTTTATGTATGTTAGCATTCGCGGCGCCATTTTGTGTATAAGCGCCATTTTGTATCGTGATTGGAACTAATTCTTTGTCATTTCCGAGAAACGGCCTATGTTTCTTCTGAGCTGAAGTTCTGCCACACTAATGAATGCACTGTTCTTATTAGCGCATACCTTTGCTTTTAGATGTAAGCCTTCTCCCACTTGTCTAGTGGCGGGCACAGGCAGAGTGACCTTGAATAGTAGATAGTGTGTGCCTGGCCTCAGAATCGAAACTTACTCCTTTCTAATTTACTGTCCAGCTGCATCTCTCTGGAAAATTCCATGGTGGGTGTGCTTTGATTGGTTTCGAATATTGGTTTGTATTCTCTACTGTCTGACCGACTCTTCATTTGGTATGGAAGGCTGAGAAGTGGTCTTGTGTGACCCGGGTGACCCGAATCGGGTCACTTCCTTCAGGCAGTGGCACCAGTGTCAGAAAATTGAGCTCTCCAGTTTGGAACTTCTTTTCAGTTAGCCAGAAGGAGGTGAATATTGCTGGATGCTCCCTTTGCGGAGCAAGTGTTAGTCAGGGTAAGCTTGGTACAAACCTTGGTACAGGGGGCCAGAAAACCCATTTGAGAAAGAACCATACGATCCGTTGTTAGGCGTACCTTAGCTGCCAAAAAACTGCAAGTGTTGTTGGTGAAGGGGTTGAAAGCTGGCTGAGCAGGGAATCCAAATCCGATCCGATCACATTGGAAGGTGAAGAGGAGGAAGACATCTTTGTTATGAAAAGCAGTGCAGTAGTATCGCCCACATCAGCAACATCGCAATGGCACAAGACTCAGATCGAGACACCAAGGCAACAGAAGACAGTGACTGCCCCGCTGAAAATCGCAGCGAGCCAACCACCGCCTGCTCTCAAGAAGTCACCTGCATCAGTGGCATCATAAAAGAAAAAGATTCAGGCTATTAATCCTGGAATGTTTAAGCCGGAGGGGCAGTATGAATGCATCCACCCAACAGCACGTTCGTATAACACAAAGCTGGCTAAAATGTTAGCGCTGGACCTCGTCCTTTTTTCTTTTGTGGAAGGGGTGGGTTTTTTTTAATTTGTGGCAGCCATCTGCCCAAAAAAGGAAGGTTCCCAGCTGGTCAGAGTTGCTGTTCCAGAGCAACATCACGATGTGCTGGAATTGCTTGGACAAGCTTTGCAGCAGAGTGCTGTTCACAGTATCCAACTGACAACAGACATATGGACAAGTTGCCAAGCCACTGATTACATGTGCATCCCTGCACTCTGGAGCTATTTTGTGGGGGCTAGAGAAAAAATATCTGCAAGTGGTGACACTGCTGAGATTTTTAATGCTGCTCGGAAGCATGCAACAGTAGCCATGTTCGCCATGGAGAAATCCCATACAGCTGCAAACATTTTGGAACACTTTAACAACAATGTCTCTAAATAGCTGCGACCAAGATAGGATTTGTTGCCATGGACAATGGCAGTAATATAGTTAAGGCCATGGACAATGGTGGTTATTTCATGGTCCTGTATCTGGCGCACTGCTTCAATATCATTGTACAGGACTTTCTCAAAAAGAAGACAAAGTAAGCAACTTACTGTCCACCTGCAGAAGAATCTGCACTCATTTCAGCCATTCATTTAAAGCCCAGAAACAGGTGAGAGTCATTCAGCACGATAATACAATGCCAGTTAAATCACTCATATAGGAGGCGCCAGCACACTGGAACTCAACCTATTACATGCTTGAACACCTGTTTGAGCAGTACAGACCTATCAATGAATATGTCATGCAAAGAGGGGATGCAACTGTGAAAGGCATGATCATTGAGATGGACCAATGGGGCCTAGTCAAATTCCTGACAGAGATGCTGCTTCCTTTTGAGGTGTTCACAGGGAAGTCAGCAAAGAGGACAGTACCATGGGTCAAGCTATCCCGTTGTTGCACATACTACAGGAACAGATAAAGGAGGTATCTGCAATGAACACAGGTGTGGAGGAAAGAAAAGATGCATATGACTTGGTGAAGAGCTTAATCCTTCACTTGTCTTTAATACAAGTGTGCAAAGAGACATTGTATCCTCCAAACATTACATCTGTGCCACAATTCTTGATCCATGGTACAAACCATTACTGTCCACTTTCATTCCTTTTTCAGACAGGGATGTTAGATAATACAAAACATGGATAGCTCAGCAAGGCATTGAGCAAGAAAAAGAACAGCAGAGAATTAGAGTCCCACTACTCCAGGGTGCATGTCCTGCAGGGCAGCCTTCAAGTTCAAAGCCTGAGGGCAGTGCTGTTGGCTCACAGCAGCCAAAACCAACAACAAGAACACCATCAAGAACAAGGCCAGAAGCATCAGCCCCAAAATCTGCAACTGAGTGAGTTCTACTGGCAGGGCTTAAGTCCTGTGCAGAGACAAAGGCAAAAGAGATCGAGCAAAGTGGAGCACCAGCAATAAATATTGAGCGAATGGTCCATGCCTGTCTGGATGTCTCAACAAAGGTCGAACTTGATCAAAACCCATTAGTGTATTGGTATTGGAAGAGGCACCAATGGCCAGTGCTCAGCAGTCTGACAATAAACTATCTGGCTTGCCCGGTACCAGTGTCTCCACTGAGCATGTTTACAGTGCTGCTGGTGCTGTTGTCATAGTGAGAAGGACCAGTCTCTCGCCCCAAAATGTGGAGAGATTATCAATGCTCAAAATGAATCAGCACTTTATACCACCGGATTACTCCATAACTGAAGTACCACAGGAGAAAGATGAGGGAGACTCAGGTCGTGGAAGTAGTGTGTTAGATGACCTACTTCTGGGCAAACCACCAGAGTTTGAGGATCAGCTCTACTTTCCTGACTACTAGGCCTGGGCCAACCCCAACCACAAAACTTTCTCTCTCAGTCTCTAGACTATCGCTGATCCACTTTTTTTCTTTCTTTAATGCCCACAAAAAAAAGATATAGCTACTTGGGAACATTATTATTTACTTTATTATTTGTTTGTGTCTGGTTGACTAATTCCTCCCTGCCGTCTTACACTTAGACACATTTTATTAGCAGATTGGAGTTGCAACTGTGTGCAATGAAGAAGTCCCGACCACCCCACACTCATTTCCATCAAGGGCATTGGATGGAGAATACAAACAAATGTGTGCCTACCTAAAACTCTGGGACATGACTACCTATCCTTTCCTACCCTAGAGGGACTGTTCCAAATGTGACATTATAATTTGATTTACACTGGCCATTCTCTGCTTCGTGAACAAATGGATCTTCATTTTGCAATGTACCATGAATTGATCACGGTGAGCACACTAAAAAAACAGGTAAAAGGCATGCATTGCATGCTGAGTGATTGTTGTTTGTGGTGAATTAGTGATGTGTGTTGAGAAGAAATGATTCATGTGGTTGCAGGCAGTTTGACACTGGGTGTTTGTTTATCTGTAACTATTACGCTTAAAATGTGTTTGTGATGATTTACAATGTTGGTGGCCTACCGATGGCTGATCAATTTTTCTCTGAACATTATTTTTTTTCCTTCCCCTTTGAGACATAGCGAGATTCCTTCACCGAGCCCACTCCACAATCCACACTGCTTTGTTTTTATTGTTTTCTGCTTTATACTCCTAAAGAATCAGACCCCACCAGTCCCTTAGATAATGCAAAAACAAATCTAGACTACACAAAAAATGACTCAATCTTTCCCTTCTTGTTGTGCAACACCAAAATTGTACTCAGGGCCGATCTATTGCATTTGAGTCGGGACTCGCCGGGAGTCAGGACACAGTTGGCACAGAATTGGACACCATACCTAGAGTCAGATTCGGGAGGATCAAAGATGATGGAATGACTCAGGGCGTGGGCATGACTGCCACCAAAAAAGATGGAAGTTTTCAAATTCACTGAAACTAACCTATTGGTGATGGCTTTGAAGTGGCCTAAAGGTAAACAACAGACCTACACAACTCTGCAGTGGTGGTGAGTGCTGAGTGACAGTGGTACGTTGATTATTACCTGATTGGGAAAATGCTATGTTGCTGGGTGTGTGTTTACTCGGTGCTGTCTGGCTCAAATTCGAAGCTAAGTGGTGGTTGGATGGGGGGGCCTGCTGTTGAAGGTAACTGGAAACAGACATTTAGCCATGCTGCCTTTGAGTCTTCTCGGTGCAGTCCTTATGCAGTTTAACTTTTTTCTCCTTGATTCTTCAATATAATTTTTGTTTTTGAATCTACAGGCCCTTTTAACACGCGCCATACTGGAAAAACAATATAACATACTCACACTTACCTTATAGAACCGCAATCCACCAGGTACCCAAGATTGACAGACTGTCCAAGAGGAATGCAACTGCAACTCCCAATTTGGCAATACAGTATAATTGTTTCTCTTTAATCATTAGAACTATGTGTGTTGTTTATGTTTGTTTACATGACGCCTACAGATATTTTAATTTTATTTGCTATCTTTCAATGCTCGGTACCACAGAACATACTGTAACTTGGGTCTCTCTGGGGGCAAACAGACAATTTGATTTGGTTTACCAGTATTACTCATCATTAATTTCCTTTTCCTCTCATAACAGATTTATGATGGTCAGCTGCCAAGATGAATGTTGTCCTTGTGTAGTGTTTGTCTTTGTTAAACCTTTCCCACTAATCCCCCTTCCCATCCATTCATCGAACTCCTAACTCTCTTCCCCCAGGCTGTGTGATTTATTGAGGTGTGACTAAATAAATTTACACCATTAATTGAGCACACACTTGGTGGGGCAGATGTGGTGAAAGCAACAATAACTCAGTATAGGGTGAGGATCTTCTTCAGCTCTATGTATAGCCCGCACTGGCAATATTATATTTAGATTAGCCACCCATACAGAGTATTCGATATTTACAATTTTTTCAGACGAACATAATTGCCAGCTTCATCCTTCAGACACTGTGTTGCGTCAAAGGTTACACTTGTCCACTTCAGAGCTCGAGTCGACTTCATTTTGTAACTTTTTCTGGCTCACCAGTATGAATATTTTAATTTAGCATTGCTTATCATATTTTCTCTATTGTCTCTCTTCTTCTTGTGTACTAGTAGTCTAGTCTCTGGTGACTGTGACGATAATGGCATTAACTCAGTTTTTATTTCAATTTAATTAGTTCCCTGTAATGAATATTCCTTATCCTGCAGTTTGAGTTCAGCTAGGAGGAAGTGGGACCTAGCTTCTGGATCTAGTGCTTTCACTGTTTGACTAGTGTGCTAGCATGCTGCTACTGTCTAATACCACCACCTTGGGAAACAATGCAGCCATCGCTTCATCTGATCAGGTAAGAGAAGAACTGTGGGGGATTAATTGTTGAACTGCAATAATCTATATACAGTGGAAATTCACACACCCACTCCCTCCGAGTCCATAGGTGTTAATATAGTTGCAGACTGCAGAGACTAGAAAGAGAGAGTAGTAGGACAAGTGAGGGTACCACTCAGATGCAGAGTTTGGGGCTGTTTGGGGGTGTTTGGCCTTGTTCTTGATGGTGTTCTTGTTGTTGGTTTTGGCTGCTGTGAGCCAACAGCACTGCCGTTAGGCTTTGAACTTGAAGGCTGCCCTTCAGGAGTTGCTCCCTGGAGTAGTGGGCCTCTAATTCTCTGCTGTTCTTTTTCTAGCTCACTGCCTTGCTGAGCTATCCATGTTTTGTATTATCTAACATCCCTGTCTGAAAAAGGAATGAAAGTGGACAGTAATGGTTTGTACCATGGATCAAGAATTGTGGCACAGATGTAATGTTTGGAGGACAAAATGTCTTTTTGCACACTTGTATTAAAGACAAGCGAAGGATTAAGCTCTTCACCAAGTCATATGCATCATTTCTTTCCTCCACACCTGTGTTCATTGCAGATACCTCCTTTATCTGTTCCTGTAGTATGTGCAACAACGGGATAGCTTGACCCATGGTACTGTCCTCTTTGCTGACTTCCCTGTGAACACCTCAAAAGGAAGCAGCATCTCTGTCAGGAATTTGACTAGTCCCCATTGGTCCATCTCAATGATCATGCCTTTTATTTTGTTGTTACAATCAGTAGATTTCAAAAACTGGCAGCGGGCTTACGGCAAAGGCAGCAGTGCAAAGTAAAACAGTAACCCCCCCAAAAAGATTTTAGTCATATGTACAACTATGAAAAATGTATTTCCCTAACAAATATAAATAAACTAGTTAACCCACAACAACTGGCCCACCCCTCTCCCTAACCCCAACCAATGTCCAAAGTAAGCTTAGTCCAAACTAAAAGTCCAAAAGCGTAATTGTCCATAAAGAAGAAATAAGAAAACCCCAAAAATGCCAGAACTTCCACCTTCCCGCCCTCTCCCCAACAAGTCTTACCCACCAAAAAAAAGATTAAAAAAGGAGCAAAAGAGGCCTAGCGGTGGGCTAGGAGCTTCCTCTCCAAATTGTCCAAATGCTCCTCCATCCTGGCTTCCATGCATGGCAGCCTCTGGAGCATGTGGCTCTGAAAGACTCTAAAATAGGGGGGAGCAGCAGTGGTGGAATGGCGGTGGGGGGCTGCCTTGTGACCACGGCGATGGACTACTGGAGGCACAGGGGCCTGGCTGCGCCGCAGGGCAGCTCCACCTGCTGCCGCCTCCTCCTCTTCATCAGCCACCAACTGCTGGTATTCAGCCCTGATGGCCTCCAGCTTCCTTTGCTGGGTCCTGTCTGCTACCTCCTGCCTGTTGGGTTGTGATGGATTAGAAGGAGTAGCTATATCAAGAAAGAAAAAAGACAAATTGTAACCAATACTCTTAGCAAAACATATAAAATTATATAGTGGCACAGTAGCACTAACAGTACAGAACGTTTGCTGGTATCCTCGGGCCATTCAATTTTGGTGTGATTAGAGTTTCAGGCATTAAACACTGTGGAGTATACAAGTATTCTTTTCTCTCTTGTTGAGCTAAATTAATGTAGGCATGCTAGCTCAGCTTGGGCCCTAGACAGACATACTCATGTCTCGTTACTTTGCTACTGTCTGCAGGTTGGGCAGCTGTACTAGACAATTCTCTCTTTTCCTATCATGTCCATGTTCTGTTAAATGCCTAAATTTCACCCTGACTACAACAAGGCAGATGAATAGTTACTATGAATGATATACATCACGTGAGGTACTACTAAGTAATTATAAAGAAGACAGTTAGCAGACAGACATCCTCCTGTATGCCCATGGGAAAAACAATGCACTACAGTACAGGGAAAGGATTAAGGAACATGATATTGTATTGGCATGTTCATCACAGACTATTCCATCCACAAAATGCAAAGTCACCTACTCTTTAGACCCACTTTACTCCCTCGCCTCACCCTCGGTCACCCCATTTGACATTACTTGTTCCCAACAAAATAAATTGGCTTGGCAGTAAGGAAAATATTTATTAACTTAGTCGACTGCAGGTAAGTTCGCGGGAGTAGGCAGTATAGGTAGGCGTTTCACTGATCATCAACATCATCAAGTACCTAAGCTTTTGCTAGTAGTGAGTCACTTTGTTTGGCAATGGTTGAAAGGGAAACATAATATGTTATGGAAGCAATAATAAAATATATCACTTGGTCAGAGGGAAGTGACTCATACAAAGATTTTTTTTTTTCAAATTTTATGAAAGGCTGGGACAGAACAAGAAATTTAGGAAAGGATTAGAATTACTTATGTACTAGGAAGTGAATGAGTGGGCACTGGGAGTGAAGGGAAACACAACTATTTTTCGCATTGCCATGACATTTGTAAAGGGGGCTGGCTACACATTAACTGAGGCAGATGCACATTGCACAGCCAACAATGCAGTGCCACCAATGTAACCATGTAGCCGATAGGTCACCAATGGCTGTCACTGGCGAAATGACATAGGTAGGGACTCAGAGGGAGGCGATTGTTGATGATGAGTGGCTACTAGGAAGGATACACAATATATGTTATGCTTGAAAACTACTGTGAGTCCAGGGAGTAGCCTGAAATACCACTTAAACCCTTTGAATCAAAAAACCTTGATTAAAAAAACATTCCTTGTTTACTCTCCTTCCCAGTGATTTCTTCATTCATCATTACATTGTTCTTCTAGTATTTTTATTCTTCACCCTTGGCTTTGCTACTCAATCACCGTTTACGTTTTATATTCTCTCCATCCAGTCTTCATCTATGGATACCATCCATCCATCCCTATATTCATCCATCCAAACATGGCTCTCATTCTCAACAAACCTTTCACCAGCATACATTTGTCCTTTAACTACCTATGCGTCCATTGACCCATCAAACCCCCCCAGAGGTTTCCTTTCACCCATACACTTACACCCTCCCAGGCAGGCATCTTTTCATCTTTCATTCATCCTTCACCCACCCATGCATCCTATCAGCCACCTATAGTATATACATTTTCTCACCCACGCATCCTTCCCTTCCAGTCATATTACATTTCACCTGTCCTTCATCCTTCCATCCTTCTTTCCTTTTTCCATCAACTCATCAGGTCTAACTGTCTCTGCTGAGTTGAAGATGGAAGAGGCCATTAGTTACTCCACTCCCACTGTATATGCTAAGTAAAGAGGTGTGTGTTCAACTGTTCACAAGTCTCAACAGTACAGTGTACACCCTTGCAGCGAGTATATAATAAATTGTCAATAAGCAAGCAATATGACTTACCACCACCCCCACCCACTGCTGCTGGCTCACCCTCTACAGCTGCCGCATCTAATACCTGGCTGGCGCCGCCCTCACTGCAGGCCCTGGCACTAGTGGTCGGTGCGGCTAGAAAAAACATTCTACATTTTTAGATGCCAGATCGCCTCCCCCTATTTATTTATTTTTATAGCAAAATTTAAAATACACCACACACATCACTACAATTCGGATACAGACAGTATCTTCTATCAAAATGCTCAGGTTGGGCATTTTGTTGGTGGCACTTTTTGAAAAGCGTCTCAAGAAGACAACCTGCAAAGGACTGGAGTGGCTAGAGCTATTGATGAATCTGAATTTTTTAAAAGAAATAATAGTGGACAGCTGGACAGAAGGTCTTGATTGGCAAATGCAATGGGGCCCTCCTCCTCCTCCTCATACTTCCTCCCAGCCATTACTGATTGAGCAATGACATGAGAAAGTAAAAGAAAGCCTTCTCATCTCAACAAACATGTGTAGAATACCTTACTTGGGCATGCAATCTGCACGGCAGAGTAGTAGTACTAGTAGTAGTACATGACCATGACCAATGGGTTCTCTGAGTCTTACAGTACCACCACTAGGCAGTCCACAAAATATTTGAGCAGCATGTTTGCTATGTAGGAAATAAATATTAGCAATAAAATGGAACACTCATGTAATAATAATATAAAAAATTAGTGGGCTTATTTACAAGCCCCTTGCACCACTGGTGCGTCACTTTCTGTGATGCACTGGCGGCACATTTTACTGCCCCATATTTACAAGGACAGGAAAAGCCACCCTGCGTGACTTTTCCTTGTAAATATGGCCCCTTAACACGCAGCACTTTGCGTGAAAGAGGCATTCCATGGGTGTTGATGTGGGTGTTCCCATGCAACACCCATGGAACCTGACACATTTCCAGATATACGAGAAATCGTAAACCTGGAAATGCGTCGGAATGCTACACCTCTCCAGGGGAGGTGTAGGGAGGCGCTACGAGGAGAAATGTATTCATTTCTCCTCATTTTGTTCCTCTTTCTATGCGTGCTGCATTCTGCAGCACACATAGAATGAGGAAATCATCTATTGTGATTGTTTATGTACAGGAAGGAGTCCCTTCCTGCACATAAACAATCATTAAAAAATTACGTTTTGCAAGTTCTATGTGTGCTATTGCAGCACACATAGAAGTTGAAAAACGCCATTTCAGATTGTTTATGTGCAGGAAAGGAACCCTTCCTGCACATACAGACATCCTTGCACCATGGTGCAAGGTTGCCTGCATCGGCGAATGGCAGCCCATTGTGTGCCAGCTCAGGGGAGAGCACAGGAATGTGACATATTATTGTAAATATGTTGCAACCCTGTGCTTTGAAAGTGCCGCAGAGTGGCGCAGCCAAAGGGCTTGCTGTGCCTCGCTGAGGCACCTTCTTGTAAATGAGGCCCTCAGTACTCACCAAGCCCCACGACCTCAACCCCTAGCAGGTCCAGCAGGTCCTGCTCTCAGTCTATGATGTCGCACCTGGATGTCAGCTGATTGTGGGTGCGCCGGACCCCAGAGCAGAGATACACTGCCTGGTGCATCCTCGCCAAGCACTGCTGGCACTGCTGAAGCTCCCGGAGCCTGTACCCGGAGCCAGGCCTGCTGCCTGCTGCCAGGGTAGAGGGGAAGTGGCCCTGGACAAAAAAACAAGTGCTGCCACGTCTGCCTCTGAAAACAAGGCCCAAGGCTGCACCCTTACCAGGCGCCACCTTCCGCAAGGAAGGCGGCTCTTGGTTGACGCCTTTTTTGGTCCACCCTTTCCTGCAATGATTCTGGGGGGAGGATGGAGGCGAGAAACAATAGAAAGTGTAAAACAAATGTAAATAAGAGGGAAGGAAGTAAAAAAAAATAGGAAGGAAGTACAGAGAGAAAATAAAGTACAAAACTCACCAAAACACATAAAAAAGTAGAAAAAACACAAAGAACACACTTAGGAAGACAGCGAGTAAGATAATAAATAAAAAAGATCAGAAAAAGTTTTAGAAATCAAGGATTGAAAAGATTAAAGAAGGATCAAAAAGTACGCCCCAGCACAATAAACAGAGTAAGAAACAAGATGGCTGCGGTGCCCATGTGTGACTCAGTGGTGTAGTTCGCATGATATTTCTGCCCGAACACACAATCCGCGTTGACGTACGGTGGAAACATCATGAAAATGGGCGGGACAAGCAACTCCGCCCGCGGAACTCCACGTAGCGTGGCAGATTTTTTTTGCTGCTTCGCAGAGTTCCGCATAGTGCTGCTACACAAAGTCTGCCCACCCTTAGTCTTTTGTAAATGTAACACTAGAAATTATTTTCTTGGCAAAACTTTCACTAATACCCGAATACAGCAATCAGCAACTGAGAGGCCATCAGTTAACATTTGCTCAGGGTCTGTCACTGTGATGCAAAATGTGGCGCTGTATTTTAGTAACTTTTCATCTCTCTGAGTTAGAAACTATCTTTAAAGCCTTAATTATGCAGAAAAGTCAGACAGTTGTTCAATTCTACCAAGCAATCCTATTTTCCAAGTTCATGGTACAGTGGTCATATCTGCCAAGTGATTAGTGGTTGTCTTGGTGTCTATGGAGGAGAAATATTGGTCAGTCTAAATTAGGGAAGGAGCTGTCCCCAGGCCCCATGTGGCTTATCTTCAGAAGGGATACACAACCTTGCTCGTCCATAGTGTAACCATGGATGATGCCATTGGTGAGGTAATATGTGATATCACCAGTTATGTCATCTAAGATTCCACTTGTGATCATTTGTAAGGGGAATTTGCAGTGCATTGGGGACTGAGTTATGTTTTGCAGTCAGCAATGAATGGAAAGCGTCACTAAGCTTTCTGATGTTAATCATGAAAGGAGTTCGAATTAAGGAGCAAAGTAATCATGATTTAGTCTTAACAAAGTTTATTAATAGATTTTTTTTATTACATACTACATTCAAATCATGTTTCCACCATGCCACCAACCACCTACGCAAAGCCTTGAGCTGTGTGCAGTGGATAAGGGCCCTGTTCATGCCAGACCCTGATCCATGCCTAATGTGTGACCTAGGATTTGCCTGTGTGCAGCGGAGAATTGTCGCAGGCCTTACCTACTGGCCAGTGAGAATAGTATTGACTTAAAAAATTAACCATCTCTATTTAAAGACACGTTTGTGTTAGTGCATACCCAAGTGACTTGGAGCAAACATGGATGACAGCAAAACAAATATTGTCAAAGTAATACATGAGCAAAATCCAATCATTTGCTATTTTTCAAATGACCATTTAGAATTCATTCCGTAAGCCCCTTTTCACACGTGTTAAACTCAGTTCATGATTGGCTTCTCAGTGATGCAACAGGCAGGTTGTTTCTGTAAATAAAATACATTTTCATGGGTAATTGAGAGAGACCACTTCAGACTACATTGTTTTGAATTGTGTATTACACTTACCTCTGCACCAATCAGTAACTGAGAAAATTATTATACATAAAAGTGAAGAATGGCAGCTAAAAGTTGTATTGAGGTATGGTTCTTGCACACACTGATGACATTTTCATCTTGCAAACTTTTCGTTTCAGCTTAATTGTTGTAAATAATGTTGAGGCTGGCTTGAAAGCATATTTTATGCTACAATTGTCTTTGTCAATTTCAGAATGAAAATACTTTGCAATTATTATCAAGTATTAATGGCATTTTGCTCGTTTTGTCATCATTTTCCATGCTATTTTAATGTGTGTTTGGGCTAAAATGAACATTACTTTGCTGTTCTAATAGTGTCATTATTTGATATTAACAAAGCAGTAATGTATTCAGTGTGATTCAGCCTTCTGTTTTTTCATTTGTATGTCTGTAGAGAAGAGGGTTTGATTGGAGGCTTTCATCTGGGCTGACTCTTTTTTATTACGGTTGGTCTGGGGTTTGGGTAACATCCATATTCAGTGTTACAGCACTGTGAATGAGGGTGCACCTTTATTCTTTGTGAGTGTGTTACTAAGTAATTTGGTTGACTTACTGGTGTGGTCCATATTGTTACATGCACAGGCTGCATAATTCTTCCTGAAAACACTAGAAGGCCATCCTCACTTCTTGGATTGCTTTGTGTTGATCAGGCATCTTCTCCCCCTGGATTTGTTTTCTGTGGAACCGCATTTTTAAGACCCTTCTTCTGTATTTTTGTTTTCCCTCCCTCAAAGACTATTGTGGTGTACTGTTACATTTGGATTTGTGAGCTAGATGTACATTATTTATTACATTGCTAATGTGTATGTGTTTCTTTTGTTAATTTGATAACCTTACTTTGCAGGTGGGATTTATTTTGGACATATTGTTAGGTGTCGGGTGTTGGAGTGTGCATTGTTATTTATATATTTTTTTACAGTTTTTCAAGATGCAGAATACCTCACCACCACCTTTTTTTCTACTGACACCTGGGGAACCAGCTTTGTGGTGGTCAAAGTGGAAAAACATTTTTATTAATTATTTAAAAGTATGTGTTTCAAATGTTTCACCTGAGAAAAAGATTTCAATGTTCCTGGATTGTTTAGGAGCCAAAAGTCAGGGGATTCTTGAAAATGGGCCTGATTTATCAGATGATGAGTCCAATTCACCCTCTGCATCGTTAAATAAGTTTGAGATAGCTTTACTTAAATTGGATAGGCAGTTTTTACCCGAAGTTTCTACTGTTCTTGAATGATATCATTTTGAAGTGAGAGAGCTGTTTAAAAAGGAGTCTGTGGAAGATTTGGTACTGTATTAAGAAAGTTAGCTTCTACATGCAACTTTGGAGACTCAGTGGAAGAATGCATTTGGTTCAGTTCATGTTGAAATGTAACAATGATAAAATCAGAGAAGAATTGTGGCTTAAGGATAATCCAATGTTTGGAGAAGTGATTATCATAGCTTGCATTAATGAATTGCTTAAAAACTGTGGGCCCGATTCACAGAACTAACTTAAGACAAAATCCTAAACTTACTACCATTTTGGTATTCACAGAAGGCACTTACTCATGTTGGTATTCACAGAAGGCACTTACTCATTTTGGTATTCACAGAAGGCACTGACTCATCAATGAGTAAGTACCTTCTGTGAATACCAAAATGAGTAAGTGCCTTCTGTGAATACTAAAATGAGTAAGTTACTCAAAATGAGTAGTTACTCATTTTGAGTATTCACAGAAGGCACTTACTCATCAATGAGTAAGTGCCTTCTGTGAATACCAAAATGAGTAAGTGCCTTCTGTGAATACCAAAATGGTATTAAGTTTAGGATTTTGTCTTAAGTTAGTTCTGTGAATCGGGCCCCGTGATAATATTTCATAAAATTGCTGTAAAACAAAAAAGGTTCTTAAACCTTCAGTCTCCCATAAACCTAAAATGTCCAGTTTTCACTGTGGTAATTCCAAGAAAGCGGGTCCCAACAAGTCTGCATGGTTATCCCCTACACTACGTATCCTAAAACAACAATACAAAAAATTAGAAAGGATTTGGAGGAAAGACTTTTCACCGAGCAAGAAACAAGAATATAGGGCAGCCATCGGAACATACAAGGCAGAAATAAAAAAGGCCCAGGCCGCCTATTATGAGGAAAAGATTACATTAGCGGCCAATTCCTCGAGAGAAACTTTTCTCATTGCTAAAAGGCTACTAAAAACTCCCAGCCCTCAGACAGCACCAGACCCTTCGGGACATCGCTGTAATGAACTTGCTGAATACTTTTCTACCAAAGTACAAAATATTCTCAAGCGACTCCCCCAAAGAGACTGTGATATTATAACTGACCCCATAGACCCAGGTCAGTACCAAAATGAACATCATTTGGAGACCTACTCTCAGCTGACCCATTAGTCTTTTTTAGCTATCTCTTCTTCAGTTAAATCAGGGTCGCCATTGGACCCTGCACCACCTAGCATTCTGAAGTTGGTAGCACCTATAATTGCCTCCACTATTACCAGCCTTATCAACGCCTCCCTCGTGTCGGGGTGGTCCCCCCCGAGTAGAAAAGGGCAATGATAAAAGCACTGCTAAAAAAGCCACATTTGGATCCTGCAGACCTGGGCAGTTATCGTCCCATCTCGCTACTTCCAGGAATCAGCAAAATCGCGGAAAAACACGTCAATCTTCACACTCTCCGCATTCCTCGAGTCCCACAACTTGCTCCACCCCTCACAAATGGGCTTCCGCCCCCACCAGGGCACAGAGACCGCTTTATTAGCGGTGGTGGAAGAATCGAGAAAGATCCTGGACGCAGGAGGATCCTCTGCCATAATCCTCCTCGACCTAAGTTCAGCCTTCGATACGGTGAATCATCAAATCCTGATTCACCGTCTCAGGAGCGTAGGAGTGACTGGCACTGCCTTATTATGGCTTCAATCTTTCGTAGAAGAAAGATCTTTTCAGGTTTTTGAAGGAGAAATTTGCTCAAAACCCATCCCCCTTCGGTGTGGAGTCCCTCAGGGCTCATCCCTGAGCCCCACTCTCTTTAATGTCTACATGACCCCATTGGCGGATATTACTTCCCCCTTTGGGATTCATATAGTAACATATGCCGACGACACACAGTTGGTTGTCGCACTGAACCAGAAAGAGCAGACGCCCACTAACCTTCACTCTTGCCTTGAAGAAGTAGCCAAGTGGATGAGCCTGTCTCATCTAAAACTTAATGGTGATAAAACCGAGCTGATGCTTCTCGGCACCCATCTAAGCTTCAAATCAAATACCATGTGGCCAGCCTGCATGGGCCCGGTACCGACCCCAAAAACTGAGATTAAGAGTCTAGGTATCTGGTTAGATCAAGACCTCTCATTTAAAGCTCAAGCCAGGAAGACGGCGGCATCATGCTATGGTCTGCAAAGAATGATACGCAAAGTGCTTCCCCTTCTACCTAGCCAAACCACAAAACTATTGGTCCTAGCCCTGATTCTGTCTCGGATAGATTATGGCAATTCCCTCTACCTAGGTGCCCCAAGCTCAGCTGTCACGAAATTGCAGATAGTGCAGAACTCCGCCGCAAGACTGCTCATGGGAACACACAATCGGAGCTCAGCAAAACCTGCACTGCGCGCTCTCCACTGGCTCCCGGTACAAGAAAGAATCTATTTCAAAGCCCTGTGCATTGCCCACAAGTCTCTGGAAGGGAATGCACCACCCATTATTAAAAACTTGATCCTCCCTTATAAGGCCAACAGAAGACTACGCTCAGATGAGCTCCACCTAGCGGCGATACCCAGGATCAAGAAGGCCAGAAGTGGTGGACGGCTCTTTTCATACAACGCCGCCAAACTTTGGAACACCCTCCCGCTGGACCTCCGTAAAGAACCCAACCACCTCATATTTCGAAAACATCTAAAGACCTGGCTTTTTCCGTAGGGGTTCATGCCAACTCTAGTTGCCGCTACAGCGCTGGGATGCTTCCGGGTAGCCATGCGCTTTACAAAAACCCTTTTCATTTCATTTATGTAAAGTGTGTGGCAAGAATGGGCACTTTGCTAAATGCTGTAAGAGTTCTACTTCTGGTGGGAAAATTAATAAGATTTCTTCTAATACAGACGATGTTGTTCTTTAAATTAATGATAACCTTGCTAGTGATATTGCCAAACTTTCTTGTAAACATCTTCAGATTTGGATAACTTGAATGGAGTCATTGATCTCTGATCTGGAGTTTGAAGGTCACTACAAATGGAAAGCCTGATGTATTTCCGTTCAGCTGTAGGGGTAAGCCCATAGAATTGATTGGCTATTTTGAAGCAAAGATTGAGCTATGGGGAAATCATACTTCAGGGAAAATGTATGCTCCTCTTAAAGGGGACCCATTTTGAGTTGGCTGCATCACAAATTGCTGGGTGTATCCTAGTGCAAATACACAAGTGTTGGCGCACAAAGTTGATTCATTGAATTATCTTCCTCAGATGCTACAACAAGACATTCCTGAAGTGTTTTCAGATAAAGGTTGGTATGTCAAAGTGTATGTTCATAGCATTTATCTCAAGCCCAAAGCAGTTCCAGTTGCTTGCAAAGTTAGAAATGTGCCCTTTGCTTTACAGAGTCAAGTTAAAAAAGAGTTGGAGCATTATGTATAGAGGGAATCATAGAACCTGTGGAAGCTACACAATGACTCTCTCCAGTAATTGTAGCTTCTAAGCCGAATGGAGACATCAGATTCTGTGTTGATTTGAGGCAACCTAATGAGCAAGTAGTGAAGGATAGATTCCCTTAACCAAATATTACTGTAGTGATTAGCTTACTTGCTGGAGTAAAGTATTTCACAAGTTTGGATCTTAGTTATGCTTATAATCAGGTAAAATTGACTTATGATTCAAACGATCTTACATCTTTCATCACACCTTTTTGGGTGTTTCAGACTTAATCATATTCCTTTTTGATTGTGTTCGGCAGCCGCTCTGTTTCAAAGGTTAATGTCGAATTTATTAGGACAATAGGACAAGTTTTTTAAGAATTGTGTACTTGTTTACAATCAGGCTCTTGATGATCACATGAATTCTATTAGACAAGTAATGGAGATTTTCGAAAACAAAGGTATTACATTGGGTGTACACAAATTTAAGTTTTCATGTGAAGAAATACATTATTTGGGGCATGTGATTTCGAAAGATGGTTTTCGTTCTAAGCAGAAGTTAGTTAACAACATTTTTAGTTTGAAGGCCCCCACTGAGAAAGAAGATGTGCTGATGTTTTTGGACATGGCAGAGCTTTACTCAAATTGTATCCCGGATTTTACCAGAAGAACATATGCCATCCGGAAACCTTTGAGAAAAGAAGATTTATTTACATGGAAAGATGAGTGTCAGAAGTAGTTTTTGATTCAAAAGGATTGATTAGCCAAAAGCTTAGTCGTTTAAGAGATTTACACATGGAAACACGTGTTCTACAACTACAGATCTCAGCATTAAATGTCTAGGAGCTGTGTTCAAACAAATACAGGATAGACATGAAGTAGTGATTGCATTTACTTCAAGGGGTCTAAAGGAGGAAGAAATTAGGTATTTCACCATTGAGAAAGAAGCATTGTCTGTTGTTTGGGCGAACAATACATTTAAACAATTTCTATGGAAAACTAAATTTGTTGTTTATTCAGATCACAAATCTTTGACAGAGATGTTTTCAAGAAAAGATTTAGATAGTATTTCATCTTGCATTTGCAAATGGATAATTGCTCTACATGATTTAATTTTGATGTTCAGTAATCAGAAAATTGCCTCGTGGTCCTTGAAATGAAGTTGCTTTTGATATATTAGAGCCATTGAATTCTAAATCAGGTGTAGAGTATATCTTTGATATTGTGGACATGTATTCTCAGTGAACAGAGATAAAAAATGCTCATGACATTTCTACAGCTTTGGTAATTATGTACATGTTAGAGACTTTTGTCAGTGAAAGCAATCCCAAAGCTTTGCTGACAGACAATGGGGTTCGATTTAAATATTCTGCCATGTCGTAATTTTTGTATAAGAATGGTATAGTGTATAAGAGGTGTGCATTATATCACCCTCAAACCAATGGTATGATTGAGAGATTCAATTTAACACTGAATTAAACAATTCAACTGGATAGAAGTTGTGGAGGTAGTTGGAATGACATTGTAATGAAACATGTAGTTCAGTATAGGTTTACACCAGATCCGACAACAGGAGTGACACCATTTGAATTTTTCAGCAAAAGTGGAGCTTGTACTATGATGTGCCCTCCATGAGCAGAAGGTAGATTGAATTCATCAAGAGTTTCTGGGGAAAAAACTGTGAAGAGGCCAAGAGAAAAAGAGTTAAAAAAAAATTAAATGCAAAAAGTATTACAATAAGAACAGGAATGTTAAAACTTTGTTTGTCATGTTGGTGACATGGTGCAGGTGAAATTACCTAAAGGGAAAAAAAGAAACAGCTGCAAATATAGCATTCATCAAAAGATTGTTAACGTTAGTAATGGATTCGTTCAGATGGAAGAATGTGGGATTTTAGTAATATTGTTGTAGTTATAAATGATACAGGCATATGCTACATTTGTATCCCCATCTACAGTTCATGCATTGTTGTGTTCATGCTTTTTATTGTGGGTTGTGCATATTTGTATGTTTTGTTGAAGGTTTGGGTAGTTGTCTATTACATATTAAGCATAATTATTGTTTGTTTTGTTAGGAGGAAGAAGTGTGGTATGTTCTGTCTTTTGGAGTATGTGTTCCTTTATGTAGCTTCCTTTAATGAGTATTTTATATAGAATGTTTGTATTTGTACTGCTGGCAGTTGCTGGGGGAGACTGATCCCTGTCTGACACACACAATGGGTTCCTTATTTCTACCTGTAATACATTATTTCTCTGCAACTGAAACATTGTGAAACCTTCTTCTGTTGGGAAATCTACTGGATTACTACAGAGGCCTTTGTTAAAATTAGCAAACCATACCTCTTCTGTCCTGAGAAATTTAATAATGACTCAAGCAGCAAGTCAATCAGTAGCGTGTCCTCTATATAGTCTTTATTGTCATAGATGGAACAACATGATGTACTATTAAACCATATGCAAGAGAAATGTTTGTACTGAATTACTTGAAAGTGCTCTTGAATGTGATTATCGTAGAAAAGAAGGCTCAGTTAAGAAAAGTAATTGAATAGGGTTATGCAGTATGGGGAAGCTGGAAAGAAAAAAGGGCAGAAAGTGGATCTCTAGTTGGCCAAGGTTTGTACCCTGTCCAAGTAGGGGCCACAATCCTAGTCAGGGTAAGTCAGATACACAACCTAAATTAACATGTGCTCACCCTCCGGTAGCTTGGCGCAGAGCAGTAAGGCTTAACTTAAGAGACAATGTGTAAAGTATGTGTGCAACACTTAAATTACAGTAACACAGTGAAAACAACAGAAAAAGACTCCACACCATTTTAGAAAAACAGGGAATATTTATCTGAGAAAAACAAGAACAAAGCGACAAAAAATCCAATACACAGAGCTTGAGATATGAATTTTTAATTAATAAACTGCAATATAGTGCTTAGAAGTCAATAACGCTTAGGGGTACTGGAGGCCGCTCTGATCCGGGGTAAATCCAAAGTTCATGCGCACCACGATGGGGGACAGGCTGGCTACGAGACCCACGCACAGCCCACTGAAAAAGTACCTTGACCAGAGCAAGCGTCGGCATTGAAGAATCGATACGCCGGTTCATGCAAGAGGGCTGATGCCTTATCGTTGAGCCTCACATTCAGGTCTTGCGTCATCATAGAACCCTTTACGATGAGGCACTGCATCGTTGTTAAGCCTCGGGTACAACATTGCGCTGAGGCCCTTATGATGCAGGAGCTGTGTTGGTGTCGAACCTTGTGTCAGGTCCCTTCCCATTGTTGAGCTGCTCAGGGATGTCTTCTAAGCAGCTCTGCATAAGCATCAAAGTGAACTACATCAGTTCCAATCAGCGCAAAGTTGTGGCTGTGTTAAGTTTTGAGGGAAAACAGCTTCAGAACCCACACTCAAGGCCCTTTATACGTTCCAGTACTAAGATCACTTTCTGTGAATGCAATTCTCTGGTCTAGTAAAATCTTGGATTGGTGAAGATGCAATTTTAGCCTAGTTCATGTATAAATTTTGCGTTATCACAATGTATATTTGATTTATCTTTCCAAATTGCACACGTTTTTCAAATATATTTCACTGCATATCCATCGAGTTGAATGTGGATTGTTCTTTCTTTTATCCCTCCAAATGTGAAAGTTTAAAAAACGTTTTTGTTCAATCATTACTAAAACAAATTTGAGGTCATTATTATTGAGTAAAATGTACCTCATGCATAAGTAAAGATGTGTTTAAATCTCACAACCTCCTTATCTTGGTTTGTGTATACAACATTCTAAAAGTGGCATTTTCAGACCTGCTGTTTAAAAACCAGCTTCACCATAAGTTGTGGTTTTGAATTGTGCGTTCAGAAATACCAAATTTGATTGTCCTTTTTTGTCCCAATTGGAAACTACACTTATAAAATCTTATAAGGAAGTCCTCATGTTAACCTACGGGAGAGATAGGGCTGGCAGTAATGAATAACGATGTTAAAAGTAGTTCACTACCAGGATATGTAAAACTTAAAAGTGCATGTGCTACTTTTTAAAAACACTGCACCCTGCCCTAAGGGCTGCCCAGGGACTGCCTTAGGGGTGACATATATAAAAAAAAAGGAAGATTTGGGTCTGGCAATTAGGTTAACTTGCCAGGTTGAAATGGCAGTTTAAACTGCCCACATAGGCTCTGCAGTGGCAGGCCTGAGACATGTTTAAAAGGCTACTGATGTGGGTGGTACAATCAGTACTACAGGCCAACTAGTAGCATTTAATTTGAAGGTCCTGGGCACATGTAGTGCACTTATAAGTGAAATAAATATACCAGTTGTGGATAAGCCAATGTTACAATATTTAGAGTATAGAGCACATGCACTTTAGCACTGGTTGGCAGTGGTAAAATGCCCAGAATCGTAAAGCCAGCAAAAATGTAGTCAGCTAAACAGGATGTCAGAAGGCAAAAAAGCACGAGAAACCACACCAAGGATGCAAGGTCTAACATGTATGAAGCATTTTAATGGTCCGATTTGATGTTTGCAACCATATACATGTCGTCTCCTATGCACTAATTAATGTTTTGGTGTCAGTCTCCGTCTGTTAGGCGCGCTGAGTGACGTCACCCCCTCACGGACGCACTCCAGATCAGCTGAATGCATTTAAACACGGGTGCTGTGCTGACGCGCAGCGGACGCGCGCAGCGGGTGCACCTAAGGCAAGCCCCACAGCATCCCGGAGACGCACGGCGCACGGCGTGCTGCCGGTTTGACAAAAAATGCTGATCAGTGTATTCAGTATGACGGGAGTACCCTTCTCCGTCTGAATGAGGCATCAAAGTGCAAAGGGAATAACATGGACGTGGCGGCAGATTTAACCCACATCTGTGCACACTGCAATTGGCAGCCAGTGCAAAACACTCTTTACCCCAGGCATTGTGATGGTGAAGCTGGGGATATCAATAAGGTGGATCTGAGATCAGGTTTTAAAGCTTTCCTACTGAATACACGTTCTCTTCAGAAACATGAACTTGAGATTTTTTACCTATTGCAAGAAACCGCACCTGACTTACTGTTTCTTACGGAGACTTGGCTTTCACATGATTCTAGCCCGACTATAGCCACAGCAATTGCACCCGGTTATAAGATCTTGAGAGTAGATCGCCAGGTTGGCAAAGGCGGAGGGATAGCGATTATCTATAAGGATAAATTTGTATGCAATCAGATTACGTTTGGAGAACTGGAGGGTGTGGAATGCCTTGGCTTCCAATGCACCCTATCAGCTCAATAAACATTAGCTGGTGCCCTCATCTATAGGCCCCCTGGCCAGAGTAAATCATTTCTGAATTCTATCAGTGAGTTGATGGCTCCTCTGGTCCCCCGGTTTAACCACTATATGATTCTGGGAGATTTTAATCTGCATATGGATATCCCTATGGACAAGGAATCCATGTTTCTTATGGAAGCATTGTCTGTTCTGGAATTAGATCCGTTTGTTATGCATTCTACACATAACAAAGGTCACACGCTTGACCAGATTTTTACAAATATACCTTTGGAGGTAGAGGCTCCTCTCCCGCTGGTATGGTCTGACCATTTCCTTATTAAGTTTATGATACCCCAATTGGGAAGAGATGTCACGATGACAGCTTTGAAGAAAGACACTAAATTCAGAGCGTTCCACCGGATAAATTCGGGGGTTTTGGGGGAACTGCTCAAATCTTCCACCCCCCAGCTGCAGGGTAACGCCGAAAGCGATACGTTGCTGCTTGATGACTGGTTACTACAAAAAGTCCATCAATTAGCCCCCTTACAGTCACTATCATCTAGAACCACTAAACGGTCAGCCCCCTGGTACAACCAACTGCTCAAGGATAGCTAAATTTTTTGGAAGAGATTGGAAAGGAAATGGCGAAAAAACTATGATTTAGACACCAAAAGAGAATATAAACAATCACTCAAAGGCCACTATAAGAAAGTCTATGAGGTAAAAAAAAACTATTTTACAAACAAAATAGAATCATCCATATCTAAAAGTAAAGAGTTGTTTAAAATTGTAAAATCTTTTACTAACCCGGCTCTGGAGATGAAGGTCGCTCCCTCCACTGCAGAGTGGCCGGTACTAATAGCAACTTTTTTTCATGAAAAGATCAGAATGATTCAAGAAACTCTGAGGGCAAAATCGTCCGGGACGGACGAAACAGCATCTAGTCACATTGAGGAGTCAGGGGATGGTCCTATGTACTTGATACAGCAATTTCCCCTGATGCCTCTGGAAACCTCCCTAGCTAGCATCAAAGGCCTGAAGTCGGGCTCCCCTTCCGACCCCTGTCCTGTAAAGGTGCTAGTGTCCATTGCTCAAGTTATTAATCCAGTGGTAAATAAAATCTGCAACACCTCATTAGAATCTGGCCACATACCAACGAGATGGAAGCAGGCAAAAATCCTGCCACTTATTAAAAAACAGACCGCGGATCCGAAATTGCCGGAAAGTTATAGGCCCATCTCTCTTCTCCCCGCCTTTTCTAAGGTGGTGGAGAAATATGTGAACTCGGTGATTACTAATGGTAAATAGACATAGGGGTCGATTCCGATTCGGGCCGGAAAAAGCACCGACCGACTCGGATCCGGAAAAAATACCGACCGACACGTACCCGTGGCGCACGACACGCCAAGTACGATGCAAGGCGCGAAAAATCCGACCGACACGTACCGAAACCAAGTCGACCGACCGAGCCGCACGGAAAACAGCAATCCGGCCGGAAAAACACGCGAATCCAACCGACCGACACGCACCCGGAACAAATCCGACCGAAACGTACACGCGAACTCCAAACCGCAAAGTACGATGCAAGGCGCGAAAACCACGAGCGAGTCGGACGGAGGACAAGCCGTACGACCGACACGCATACAAAACCGAGCCGAAGCAACACAATACACCGCGACCGACGCGTACGCAGCATAGAAAACTGCACAAACACAGCGTGAACGAAACGGAGAACACCGTACGAGACCAATGCAGGGTCCGACTCGGTCACAAGAACGTTTCCAACATACACAAACAGCACAAAGGAAAAATCACCCAAAAAAAGGCCAAACAAGCAATTACCAAGCCAATAAATACTGGGGGGTGGGGACAGAGAACAAAGACACACCCACAACTCCACCTATATAAAGGACACAAATCACTACCATGAGCCTTTGCAAATGCCATTCCACTGCCAGCACCCAAGAGAAAGCAACCACACACCCACAGCTCATCCCTCACACAAGCCACACACCATCAGCACACCAACAAATACCTACCTCACATACACCCAGCAAAACACACACTCACACACCCTCACCTGCACACCAACACACACATCACCCACCATCACCACCCATCACCATGCCCCCCAAGAAGAATCCCAAGTTCCTAGATAGTGAATTGGAAGTCATGGTAGACGAGATCCTCAGGGTGGAGCCACAGCTGTTTGGCACACTGGTCCAACAGACCCCCATGTCGCAGAAAACCAAGATGTGGGAGAGGATCATCAACAGGGTGAACGCCCAATCACCATGTCGGCGCACAAAGACCGACATCCAGAACAGGTGGTATGACGTGCGCAGGAGGGTACGGGACATGCTGAAGAAAGACTACATCAACAGCCAACACACCGGCAGTGGCCCTCCTGCCAAGCTAATATACCTCAGGCACTGGGAGGAGAAGGTGCGGGCCATCCTTCCGCCAGTGAGCGTATATGGACTAGAGGACATCCCAGAGCCTGGTGAGTACACAACAAATGTACACAATATACTGCCACAAAACACACACATCACTGTCAAGGGGAGAGTCAAACCATGCACTCATAGCAATTACACAGCAACTAGAACAGAATCATCCCAAAATGTGTATGTCAGTCAGATAAACACAACACATGCCATCAAAAAAGTCACATCCAACTGTGCCAACACATGTACAAACACAACCACAACTACAGCTAGGCAGTGGCACAAATAGAACTAACAAACACATCCACACATGTAGCCACCACAACAACACCAACACACAGTGAAGACCACTCAAAGGAAGGAATTCTGTGTATGCTGGCCAAGTCAGGGTAGCCAATAGCATCATGGGAGTCGCAGTCACACATATTGCCCCCCACAACTGTCCCATCAACACCACCATGAACCATGCGCACATCACAGGGAGTGGAGAAGGACTCACAAGATGGCTGACACTGGCTACTGCTGTGGGGAGCACAAGGCCCTGCTGGCAACTGTGCACCAACAAACAGCAGGACACCACTGACTGACATCCTGAGAGACAACTTACACTCCCTGCAATGCAAGCACGTTCCATGGTGGGAAATCTGGCTAGCTGGGTGGGAAGGGGGACTTGCAGCACTGACCATAGTCACAAGCACCGCCCCTCACACACACCCCAACACAAACTCCACAGAATCCACCTGGTAGAATGCAATGCCCCCCATCCTAACACAAGAATCCACAAAGAACCACCACCCTGGGTTATGTTGTATGAAGCACAGGGACACTCTTGGGACTCTTAGCCAAACAACTGCCAGGACAACACTCCCAGCCATCCTGTCAGCACAGCCAGCCCACCCCACAGGGAAGCAGATTCAAAAGGAAGGAAGCATGGGCATGCTGGGAAGGGGGGTGGAGGCAATAGCATGATGGGAGTCGTAGTCACTGATATTGGTCACCCCCACAACTGTCCCATCAACACCACCATGAACCATGCTCACATCACAGGGAGTGGAGAAGGACTCACAAGATGGCTGACACTGGCTACTGCTGTGGGGAGCACAAGGCCCTGCTGGCAACTGTGCACCAACAAACAGCAGGACACCACTGACTGACATCCTGAGAGACAACTTACACTCCCTGCAATGCAAGCACGTTCCATGGTGGGATATCTGGCTGGCTGGGTGGGAAGGGGGACTTGCAGCACTGACTATAGTCACAAGCACCTCCCCTCACACACCCCCAACACAAACTCCACAGTACCCACCTGGTAGAATGCAATGCCCTCCATCCTAACACAAGATCCCACAAAGAACCACCACCCTGGGTTATGTTGTGTGAAGCACAGGGACACTCTTGGGACTCTTAGCCAAACAACTGCCAGGACAACACTCCCAGCCATCCTGTCAGCACAGGCAGCCCACCCCACAGGGAAGCAGAGTCAAAAGGAAGGAAGGATGGGCATGCTGGGAAGGGGGTGGAGGCAATAGCATGATGGGAGTCGTAGTCACAGCTCTACATCCCCCACCACATGGCCCAGCAAGCTCACACTCACGCATGCACATCCCACAGAGAGTGGAAAGGCCCATCAAAGATGTCTGACACTGTTGCTGTGTCGTGGGGAGCACAAGGGCATGCTGGGTACTGCACACCAACCAAAAGCAGGACACCACTGTCAGCCATCTTGCCATTGCTCTCACACCCACACACACTGAACTCCACACAAAAGCAAGTAAGTATGGGAATGCTGGGAAGTGGGGTGGAGGCAATGGCATGATGGGAGTCGTAGTCACAGACATTGCTCAGCCTCACAACTGGCCCATCAACACCACCCTGAACCATGCTCACATCACAGGGAGTGGAGAAGGACTCACAAGATGGCTGACACTGGCTACTGCTGTGGGGAGCACAAGGACCTGCTGGCAACTGTGCACCAACAAACAGCAGGACACCACTGACTGACATCCTGAGAGACAACTTACACTCCCTGCAATGCAAGCACGTTCCATGGTGGGATATCTGGCTAGCTGGGTGCGAAGGGGGACTTGCAGCACTGACCATAGTCACAAGCACCTCCCCTCACACACACCCCAACACAAACTCCACAGAACCCACCTGGTAGAATGCAATGCCCCCATCCTAACACAAGATCCCACAAAGCACCACCACCCTGGGTTATGTTGTGTGAAGCACAGGGACACTCTTGGGACTCTTAGCCAAACAACTGCCAGGACAACACTCCGAGCCATCCTGTCAGCACAGCCAGCCCACCCCACAGGGAAGCAGAGTCAAAAGGAAGGAAGCATGGGCATGCTGGGAAGGGGGTGGAGGCAATAGCATGATGGGAGTCGTAGTCACAGACATTGCTCAGCCTCACAACTGGCCCATCAACACCACCCTGAACCATGCTCACATCACAGGGAGTGGAGAAGGACTCACAAGATGGCTGACACTGGCTACTGCTGTGGGGAGCACAAGGCCCTGCTGCCAACTGTGCACCAACAAACAGCAGGACACCACTGACTGACATCCTGAGAGACAACTTACACTCCCTGCAACGCAAGCACGTTCCATGGTGGGATAACTGACTGGCTGGGTGGGTGGGAAGGAGGGCCGGCTGTCAACCAAACACAACCAATGCAGACCATGTTCACACCCCAGAAAATACATAGAAATGCCCAAATAATGCAGGACAATGTGCCACACCAATATCAACCCCTGACTGTGACGACTTAGGACAATGCAATGTACAGGCCCGCACCCAGAGGCACAGTCACAACTGTCATGTGTGTCAACCATTGATGCCTGCAGAAACATGACATACATTGTTTGTGTCTCCCAAAAACAGGTGATGATGGGGACACAGCAGCAGACGCTGAGGAGTCCCAGTCCCAGGCTCAAGAGGATGCCGAGCTCACTGGCGTCGTACAGCCTCTGTCCTCCTCGGACGATGAAGAACAACCTGGCACATCCGGTGCAAGTCAACATGCAGCACCAGCAGGACCACCAGCTGCAGCACCAGCAGGACCACCAGCTGCACCCCCTGCACCCACCCCTACAACGACTGTCACCACGAATACCATCCCTGCCGACATGGACAGAATAAGGAGCAACACCAGCACAGTGACCCTGGACCAACCTGGGGCCATGGACACCACCACCACCACCAACCCCCAAGGTGGACCAGGGTTATCTGTGCGTGCCACTGCACACACTGCACATGTCAGCAGGGGTGGTGGGAGGGGTGGGAGACAGAGGTCGCTGCTTGCAGACGTTGCTGGTGTGCATGACGACCCACAACTGGTACGCATAGCTGATGCGTACCAGTCCAGCACCGGAGAGCTCAGCCAGGTAGTGGGGCTCCTCAGAGACATTAAACAGCAGCAGGCTGCCCATCATGCCCGCTTGGACTCCCACATGTCCCACGTGGAGTCACACATGTCCCGTGTGGACTCACACATGT
Organism: Calotriton arnoldi; assembly: GCA_963921515.1. Taxonomy (NCBI): domain Eukaryota; kingdom Metazoa; phylum Chordata; class Amphibia; order Caudata; family Salamandridae; genus Calotriton; species Calotriton arnoldi. The sequence continues at coordinate 930,788 of CAWUFW010007206.1, forward strand.
CCCGCGTGGAGTCCAAGTGGGATGCACTGCATGAGATGAGGCGGTGCACAGGGACATTTTACAATGCCTCCGCCAGATGAACAGCAACCAGTCCACACCTCCCTGTGTGCCAACAACATCTGGTGCCGAACAAACTGCAACTGCCACAGGGAGGGAGGAGGACTCTGGCGGAGAGTCCCCTGCACCGCAGCAGCCTGCACTTGAGGGCCCCCCAAGAAGAGGGGTCGTCCGAGGAGGGAAAAGTGAGAGGCCGATGGCCAAGCGCAACTCCCAGGAAGCCTGAACCTGTTCTGGATGTTCGCCTTTGTGCACAGACTGTTCACCCTGTTGACGGCAACACTACTCCCACACATTGCATGGGGAGTACAAGTTGGACCAATGTGTCAGACAACTGTGGCCTCGATACTGGGGATCCTGTCTACCCGGACTTTCAATTCACCTAGGAACTTGGGATTGCAAGATTCATGTACAGCACAACCCATCCTATGCACTATTAACACAAATGTATCACAATAAACACAGTAATACACCATACTTGCCTCTGTCGTGATTCCAACGTGGGTGCTGTTATGGGGATGATGAACTGCAAAATTACACTGTGTATGCGAACAGCAACAGCAAGGACAACACAGGCATGTGAGTACAGGCAACGTGACACACATGAGGGAGACACACCACCAGGGCTACACGACACATACACACCTAGGCCATCTGACTCATTGCCTACACTGATGTTGCCAGGGAAGACGGTGCAATGCACAGACACCACACCCATTCCCAGTTGTAGTCAAGTAGCCCACAGGTGCAGTAAGCAAATGGCAGTCAAATGTGTGACCACAGACAACGCACATCACAAAGTGAAGCACAGGTTTATTACACAGTTGCAACATGCCGTAACCACTACAGATGCAAGGTAACCCCACCTGGCAGCGGGCACACAGTCAACAACTGTAGACGGAAGGAAGTCCATGGGTGTGGCGCACATCACCTGTAGGGACACAACAGCTACCAGCCTGGATGTGCAATCACGTCGTCGGTGGACACAGTTGACCAAACGAATCTGAAAGTACCCTGTGAAGGACAGAAATGACACACAGTCAAAAGCAATGGAGTACAGGACAGAACAGCAAAACTCATGCACAATACATGTTACAAGATACCCACCCAGAACCAAGTTAGCATGTCAACACTGTTGGGGAGTACAGCCCACCTGTCACCACACATCGCAACACACATCCAGTCAAGTAGCCCATGGACACACTCCAACAGCACCAGAGCACCACCCACACATCATGCCAACTCACATCATTGACATGACACCTCAGGATACTCACATTCAGCTAAAGAAGTTGGTGATGAGCTGTGTGCGGACACCACCATCACCATCATCATCATCATCGTCACTGGCATCATGGTCCAGGCCAGGATCCTCCACAGGTGGCGGATGTTGGACATTGTCATCCTGGATGAGAGGCAACTCCTTCCGCACTGCCAGGTTGTGGAGCATGCAGCAGACGATGATAATCTTGCACACTTTCGCAGGGGCATATGGGAGGGACCCTCCGGTCTTGTCCAGGCAGCGGAAGCGGCTCTTCAGGAGACCAAAGGTCCGCTCAATCACTCTCCTGGTCCGACCATGTGCCTCATTGTAGCGCATCTGGGCAGGTGTCACAGGGTTCCTGAGGTGTGTCAGCAATCACGGCATGTTGGGGTATCCCGAGTCACCTATGGACAGACAAGTGCACATTAGCTGACTTGGAAAAGTGGGCGGAATACTACAGATCAGATCACACACAATGGCACAAAGTCAGTACACACCGACAAGCCAGGCACGCTGGTTCTGCATCTGTGCCATCATCCTGGGGATGCGACTACTCCTCATCACAAAGGCATCGTGTGCTGAACCAGGGAAACGGGCACACACGTGTGTGATGAGTCATGTCTGCAAGACACACCACCAGTGCATTGACCGAGTGGTAGTGCTTGCGGTTCCTGTAGGCCTGCTCCTGGGCCTGTGGTGGTACCAAAGCCACATGTGTCCCATCAATGGAGCCAATGACATGCGGCATCCTCCCCAGGGCATAAAAGTCACTCTTCACGTCAGTGAGTCGTCGCAGTCTAGGGAAATAGATGTACCGGTTCAGGAAGAGCAACATTGCCGCCAAAACATCGCGGAGCACATGGCTGAACATGGTCTGTGACATCCCACCAGCAGTCGCCACAGTATGTTGGAAGGTACCAGTGGCAAAGAAGTGTAGGGCTGCCATCACCTTCACCTTGGGGGTCAGCGCTGTAGGATACGGCCGGCCAGGCTGCAAATGTGGGGACAACTGCACTGCCAAATCCTCAATCAGCTGCCTGGTGAAGCGGTACCATCGGATGCTGTCCCGTTCCACCATCGTTGCCAGGTCTGGGAATGGCCGATGGACAGCAGGAGCCCTGCAGTGCAGAGGAGAAGTAAGCAAGATTGTCAGTCACCCCACATATGCGGCATTGAACACACTCAAGATCCCAACATACATCATTATGAGGCACAACTACATGAAGTGTGCAGTACCGGAAGGACATGTATGGTACATACATGGCCAACATCTGTCAACACGGTCCTACAGGTGGCATCAATTTGTCCCAGGTTGGCCCATTGGATATCATGAGGCCGTGTCACAGTTCCCATCTCCTGCTGCTGTGTCACAATAACCCCCACAGTGACATGTGAGAACAGATGTGCCCCAGGCACCACAGCTCAACGACAGGTACATTCCCAGGGACCCTGTAATGCCACATGGACACTGGCATTACATGGAGTATCATGTATACACCACAGCAAAACAACCATGAACCCCACAGGTAGTGGCCCCACTTGCCACGGCAGGACAGACATGGACGTCTGTGACACACACGCACAACATCAGAGTCCATGCACACACAACGTGGATGTGGAGACTGTCTCCCATTGTGCACATGAAATCAGAGACATTGTAAACACTACATGCACAAAGACTGTGGAGGACCATCACTATTGTGCCACTGGGACACCCTGGCTCAAACATACCGTCCCACATGGGACTCACGGGGTATGTGACATGACATACACATACACCACTGTGAAATGTGACCATGGCACATGCACAGATATGAACAGTTGCACATCACAGTGGTCACGTACACGTAACACCCATGATCCTGTCCCCATGAACACGTGCACAGCCTGGGGGTGGCTGCCCACAGGTGACACCCACAGGACAACATGTACACCAACATACACACAATAGGAAATGCAGCCTTACATGCCTTATGATAAGGTTTGGACAGGCTGTCGTGATGTAGGTGTGCCCCTCACTCCCTGGGAGCTATCTGTGGCTGGCATATGTCCATCTGAGACAGGCATGCTGACATATGCCAGTCACATGTACAGTGATGCGTTGAACAGCAATGGACCGATCGGTGCCTCCGGCCGGCCCATTGCTTTCAATGTGCGGGTACGCGTTGTACCCCTGTGCGCGTTGAACTGCAATGGACCGATCGGTGCCTCCGGCCGGCCCATTGCTTTCAATGTGTGCGGGTACGCGTTGTACCCCTGTGCGCGTTGAACAGCAATGGACCGATCGGTGCCTCCGGCCGGCCCATTGCTTTCAATGTGTGCGGGTACGCGTTGTACCCCTGTGCGCGTTGAACAGCAATGGACCGATCAGTGCCTCCGGCCGGCCCATTGCTTTCAATGTGTGCGGGTACGCGTTGTACCCCTGTGCGCGTTGAACAGCAATGGACCGATCGGTGCCTCCGGCCAGCCCATTGCTTTCAATGTGTGCGGGTACGCGTTGTACCCCTGTGCGCGTTGTACCGCAATGGACCGATCGGTGCGCACCCATTGACAATGGGCTTGCCTGGCAACGGACGCGTTTTCGAATTTCGAACGAGTCGGTTGCTGGAAAATCAGTTGGTCACCCACAACAATGTTGCAAAATCATGTATGTCATGAAGTTGAAGATTTGAAGGATGCTGTGGGCTTGTTTTGGTGCTGCTATTCCATGGATTGGCCAGATTCAGAAGATGCAAACGACTTGGACCTATCACTTTGGACACAAGGGACAGTATCTGCCTCTCCAGCACATATATATTGCTGGCTGTTCTCCTGAGAGCCCACTTGCCTGCACTACATGCTCCAAGACGACATCTGCCACTGCACTGCTGCTGTCTCTGCCCCTCTGGACCCTGCAATGGCACGTACTGTGGAGAGAGCCCCAGCCTTCAGCCTTGAAGAGAACCAGGCCCTGCTGGACAGCCTACTTCCACAGTACAGCAAGCTGTATGGGACACCAGGGGAGCAGGTGAGTGTTCTGTGCACTGCCTTTCTGAATGTGCATTTTGTGTGACTAGCAAGGCTGAGAGTCTGCACGCCACTGGCTAGCAGGCTCACTGAGTAGTTGTCACCCCCATAGTGTGTAGTGACTTGCACTGGACAGGTATGGTGCAGTGACAGTGCATTTGAACATGGTTTTACTTCCCATGCAATGATACCATGTAGTGACGTCTGGCAAACTGTCCATGGTCAGCTTTGCACTGCCTGTGTACATCATGTGCCCCTGTGTTTGAGACATGTATATACGACTGTGTCATGCACGGATATGTTGCATGTGTGGTAATGGCCTTTTCACTTTGTCATCCTCACAGGTTAATGCCCATCGGAAGCAGGAAATCTGGAAGGACATCGTCCGGGCTGTCCGGTCCGTGGGGGTCTACAAGCGCTGGATCCGCAACTGCCAGAAGAGGTGGCAGGACCTTCGGGGCTGGACCCGGAGGATTGCACGGGTCCAGCTGAAGCTGTCGCATCCTCGCAGGAGGGGCGGAACACGGACCCTGACCCCCACATGCTCCAGATCCTGGCGGTGGTCTTTCCAGACCTGGATGGGCAGCTGAAGGCCAGACAGCAGCAAGGAGGGGGTGAGTCAAAGACTGCACTGTGAACTCTGTATTACATGCTTTGTGCCCTCCTCTGGCCTGGTTCAACTGCCACAGTGCAGCAGTCATGTTGTCCAGGAGCCATGTCCCTCTATTGTGCACTGCCCACTGCTCATCTGATACCCAGGTGTGGCCCTTACAGTCAGGGAATTGTGTCACATGGGACTGTGTCCTTGCAGTTTGCTTCACTAAAGGTGGGGGACAGCATCTGTTTCCCTGACTCTGTTGTGGGCATCATGGGTGGGTCCATTGTTCACACAACGCCTGGGTTTGGACATGTGATCTGCGTGTTGCTTTGATATGTGGTCCACTTGCTGAGCTGAGCCACCACATGTGCCTGGGGTATGTGGCACACGCCCATGCAGCGGGTGGGAACAATGTTTGTGCCCCAGGAGTGTGCAGATTACGTGTGTCACACATACATAGCCAGCTATCCACTGTCCAGGGCACATCCCTCATTCATGTGGAGCAGGACAGTCATGCCTACTCCAGGCCATGCAATGCACTCTGTACTCCCACTCCCGTGTATCAGCTGACACATTGTGCACAGTGATTTGACCCCTCCGGTGTCTGCCTCTGTGTCAGTGTGCTGTGGATTAGTTGCCAGGACTGCTGTGGTGTTTCTTGGTAGGGGCTCAGCATGCCCCTGGAGATGTGACCATAGGAGACGATACTTGTGTGTCACATAGGTGTTTGATCAGCTGCCCGTGCAGACTGGGGTATGCGAATGTGATGTTCAGGCAGCTGTTCCCCATTCACAGCAAATTGTGAGGGTCTCAGGTTCAGAGGGTAGTGTCACAGGTCTCCCATATGTCCAATAGGTATGACCTGGACAGATGAGGGTTAAGATGATGTGTTGTGTGGGGGATGTACATGTGCACTTGTGCAGCTCCAGGACTTGCATTCCCCATGACCTACTATTGTGACACAGTGCATAGTGTTGTTGTCTGGCTGCCAAGTCATACATCACTGAGACAGTGATGTATGACTTAACAGTCATGCCTCTGCCATGGCATGTGTCAACTTATTTGTGGTCCTGCAGGGGAGTGACATGTGCTACATGCACACCATAGTGGCGCTGGCTATCAGGACATGGGTGCATCATGGTGTCTGTCGCTGGAATGCATCACATGCATTTCCTATTTGACTCTGGGCATCCCTTTCATCCGGAAACCTGTACTGACTCAGTGGCAAGAGCTGTGATGTGTCCACACCGTGTCCTCTGCACTGTCCAACTACTGTGTACTTGGTGCATGTGTCCACACTGGGGTGTTGCAATCCAACAGACACCAGACAGATGGGTGCAAGGCCATGTGGGATGTGAGTGCCATGCTTGGCATCAGACTGACAATTGGCTTCTCCTGTTCAGTTAGGGCACTTTTAGCAATGTACAACTAATGATGCCAGGGCTTGCTCTGTGATGTGCTGTGCTCACAGTGGTGTGTGCGTTTGGTGCAGGTGACTGATGTCTGTCTGTTTCCCCATTGTTTGCAGATACATCCACGGCCACGGAAGGGGACAGCTCCACGGACCAGGAGGAGCCAGAGAGCCAGACTGGGTCAGCAGCCGAGGAGTGGTCGGAGGGACCCAGTGGCACGGAGGGCGAGGGGAGCCACACTGAGGAATCCTCAGCACCATCCACCTCAGCTGAGGACCAGAGCAACTCGGAGGATGACTCCCTTGTGGAGGCGGGTGTCAGCAGCCACCACACCCCAGCTAGTGTTGCTGTCCCCGCCACCACCAGCACCACCACCGCCCTCCCATCGGCTCCCATTCCCCAGGTCCGTGGAGGCTCCCATGTTCGGGAGCGTGTCTCCTTTGGGCCAGGCACCGCACCCCCTGCCCCTGTGTCCCCTGCTGCCCTGAGTGAGGAGTCTGTGTACCTCCTTCGCCAGCTCCATGTAGGGCAGACAGCCATGCTGAGTGTCCTCCATGCGCACACCGCACTGTTGACTCAGCTGGTGTCATTCATGGAGGGCATCTCATCGGGCATGTCTGACCTACAGAGGGGCAACAGGTCCATGGACTCCTCCCTGACGGCAGCAGTGTCCCTCCTCAGACAGTCCCTCACCCCTCCTGCCTCTGCTCCATCCACACTCCCCAGCACCTTGCCCGTCCCAAGCACACACACACCAGCACAGGCACACACCAGCACACACACATCCAGCACACAGACACACACACCACAAACTAAACGCACACGCACGCACAGTCAGGGGACTGAAACCAGACTCACAGGGGATGGGGCCCTGGTACACACACACGCATCCACGGGCACTGCGCAGTCCTCAGTTGCCTCTCCCTCCAAAGCACCCTCCCTTGCCTCACCTGCAACCCCAAAGACCCAGCGCCTCTTCCTCAGTGACCTCGGCCTCTTCCCCTCCGATCCAGCTGCCCCAGCATCCAGGGGGAAGAGGAAGCCCCCACACGGAGCAGAGTGCCCCTCGCCCCCGGACACCCTCCCCCAGGCGCAGACAGACTGAGGCCCCCACCCGCAAGTCCCCCGGAGTGGTAAGAGCAAGACCCCGCCGCCGCCCTGCAGCTCAAGCACCAGGTCACCTTCCTCCATCCCTCAGGCCCCCACCCCACAGGTGCCCCCGCCACACCCTGCCCCAGGTTCCCCCACCCACAGATATACCATCCCCAAGATGCTCCGGCCTTCTCCCCCTGCCACTTGCTCTCCCGGCACCACACCCCCGCTGCGCTTGTCTGTGCCACTGATGTGGTGAGGGTGTCCTCCCCCTCTGTCCAGCCCACCTTGCCTGTTCCCCATTCTCCTCCCCTGGTGGTAGGCACTGCAGTGGAGTCCACTACCACCCTGTCTGACTTGGGCACTGCAGTGGCGGACCTGTCCACTCCATCTGCAGGGTCCACTGCAGTCGTGCCGGCACCCACAACATCTGAGCCATGCCCCCAGTTGTGCCGGCACACACCATGTCAGACACCTCCACTGCAGTTGTCAGTGGCTCTCCAGCACCCACCACCCCTTCCCTGCTTCCTCCTGGTGAGCCCTGATCCTGTCCCTGCGGTGCCTGGCCTACCCCCCGGTTTCCCCTCCTAGTGGATTGTCCCTGGTTTTGTGCAGGCATGTGTAGGGTGGCATCTGCCACTGTCACCCACTTGTGACTTTGTTGATGGACTGGCCATTGGCCTTTGTTTATGTTCTACCGGACTTCTACTTTTAATGCCACATATGCTGAATAAAGCAACTTTCTGTTCCCTAGTGCTTTTACTTCTGATGTACATGATGTTGATGATGCTAACAATGCCCTTGCTGCAGTGATGGTGATATTTGGTCTCATGATAATGAAGTGTTACTGTGCAGGAACCCATGTGGTCCAGGGGTTATGTGTCCTATCCTGTGGTGTATCCATGTCATCCATAGCAGCATCTGAGGGTGTCATGTGTTCAGTATTTGGCAATGAGATTTCCTACTTAGATTGGCAACTTCACATCTGTGGCTTCCACCCCTGCACATCTGTTGTGCCTGCCATTGTTCTATTCGTCTACTTCCCTGACCGTGTGGCCATCTCCAGTGAACATGCAGGTTTGGGCATCAATGGGGAAGGACTCATCTGTGTTGTCAGTGCAACATTGCTATACAAGTGTGTTGGATCTGTGCTGATGATTCCGTTGGCACTTCCATGACCAGGCTGATGGGATGGGAGCCCTCATTTGTTGCTAATTGTTGATTGTGTGTCCCATTGCTGCCATGGTATGGTATCTGTTCGCCTCACATCTGCAGTCTCCACAGGGTATCTGCATGTGTGTGCCCATTGGTGCAAATATGTGGGTCTGCATTCGGATGGTCACTTCTGTCATTGTGTCATTGATGATTGTTGACGGTGTCAGCCCCCATGGGTGTTGTTTGTCTGCACATGGCCAAAGTTATGTCTTATTTGCACTGCAGGATTTGGCTCCCCCAATTTATGTTGCAATGGGACACATACACTACTTTGCCACTGATGTGTTTGTTGTTCTGTGACCAGGAATCATCCATGCAGTTTGGCAGTTGCACCTCTTACTTTGTCAACACTTGCCTTTTGGTCACTGTGATGATGGGGGTTTGGACCCCATTGCCACAATGTTCAAAATGTGCTTCAGCTATGGACCCCACACTTACCTTTTGGTCACTGTGGTGATGGGGGTTTGGACCCCATTGCCACAATGTTCAAAATGTGCTTCAGCTATGGACCCCACACTTACCTTTTGGTCACTGTGGTGATGGGGGTTTGGACCCCATTGCCACAATGTTCAAAATGTGCTTCTGCTATGGACCCCACACTTACATTTTGGTCACTGTGATGATGGGGGTTTGGACCCCATTGCCACAATGTTCAAAATGTGCTTCTGCTATGGACCCCACACTTACCTTTTGGTCACTGTGATGATGGGGTTTGGACCCCATTGCCACAATGTTCAAAATGTGCTTCTGCTATGGACCCCACACTTACATTTTGGTCACTGTGATGATGGGGGTTTGGACCCCATTGCCACAATGTTCAAAATGTGCTTCAGCTATGGACCCCACACTTACATTTTGGTCACTGTGGTGATGGGGGTTTGGACCCCATTGCCACAATGTTCAAAATGTGCTTCTGCTATGGACCCCACACTTACATTTTGGTCACTGTGATGATGGGGGTTTGGACCCCATTGCCACAATGTTCAAAATGTGCTTCAGCTATGGACCCCACACTTACATTTTGGTCACTGTGATGATGGGGGTTTGGACCCCATTGCCACAATGGTCATGGCCTGCTTGCATTGTGGGTGCCACACACATATATGTGTGGCACATGTGCTAGGGGGTCACATTGTATGTTCAAAGTCATGTTCGGTGTTGTAGGCATTTGACACAGTCTACACACGCTTGTCATGGTGTTGGGGGATGTCTTCTTCTTGCATTCCCTAGGTTGTGGTGTGCTGGTTGTGTCATGCATTGTCCATCCTATGAGTGGGGGTGGTAGTAGTGGTAGGCATCCTGCCCCCTGGCTAAGGGTGGTGGTAGGCATCCAGCCCCCTGGGTGAGGGTGGTAGTAGTGGTGGGCATCCTGCCCCCCTGGCTAAGGGTGGTAGTAGTGGTAGGCATCCTGCCTCCCTGGGTAAGGGTGGTAGTAGTGGTAGGCATCCTGCCCCCCTGGGTGATGGTGGTAGTAGTGGTAGGCATCCTGCCCCCTGGCTTAGGGTGGTGGTAGGCATCCTGCCCCCCTGGGTGAGGGTGGTAGTAGTGGTGGGCATCCTGCCCCCTGGCTAAGGGTGGTAGTAGTGGTAGGCATCCTGCCCCCTGGGTGAGGGTGGTAGTAGTGGTAGGCATCCTGCCCCCTGGCTAAGGGTGGTGGTAGGCATCCAGCCCCCTTGGGTGAGGGTGGTAGTAGTGGTGGGCATCCTGCCCCCCTGTGTAAGGGTGGTAGTAGTGGTAGGCATCCTGCCCCCTGGGTAAGGGTGGTAGTAGTGGTAGGCATCCTGCCCCCCTGGGTGATGGTGGTAGTAGTGGTAGGCATCCTGCCCCCCTGTGTAAGGGTGGTAGTAGTGGTAGGCATCCTGCCCCCTGGCTAAGGGTGGTAGTAGTGGTAGGCATCCTGCCCCCTGGCTAAGGGTGGTAGTAGTGGTAGGCATCCTGCCCCCCCTGGGTAAGGGTGGTAGTAGTGGTAGGCATCCTGCCCCCCCTGGGTGATGGTGGTAGTAGTGGTAGGCATCCTGCCCCACTGGCTAAGGGTGGTGGTAGGCATCCTGCCCCCCTGGGTGAGGGTGGTAGTAGTGGTGGGCATCCTGCCCCCTGGCTAAGGGTGGTAGTAGTGGTAGGCATCCTGCCCCCCTGGGTGAGGGTGGTAGTAGTGGTAGGCATCCTGCCCCCTGGCTAAGGGTGGTGGTAGGCATCCAGCCCCCCTGGGTGAGGGTGGTAGTAGTGGTGGGCATCCTGCCCCCTGTGTAAGGGTGGTAGTAGTGGTAGGCATCCTGCCCCCCCTGGGTAAGGGTGGTAGTAGTGGTAGGCATCCTGCCCCCCCTGGATGATGGTGGTAGTAGTGGTAGGCATCCTGCCCCCCCTGTGTAAGGGTGGTAGTAGTGGTAGGCATCCTGCCCCCCCTGGCTAAGGGTGGTAGTAGTGGTGGGCATCCTGCCCCCCTGGGTGAGGGTGGTAGTAGTGGTAGGCATCCTGCCCCCTGGCTAAGGGTGGTAGTAGTGGTAGGCATCCTGCCCCCCTGGGTAAGGGTGGTAGTAGTGGTAGGCATCCTGCCCCCCTGGGTGATGGTGGTAGTAGTGGTAGGCATCCTGCCCCCTGGCTAAGGGTGGTGGTAGGCATCCTGCCCCCTGGGTGAGGGTGGTAGTAGTGGTGGGCATCCTGCCCCCTGGCTAAGGGTGGTAGTAGTGGTAGGCATCCTGCCCCCTGGGTGAGGGTGGTAGTAGTGGTAGGCATCCTGCCCCCTGGCTAAGGGTGGTAGTAGTGGTGGGCATCCTGCCCCCTGGGTGAGGGTGGTAGTGGTGGTAGGCATCATGCCACCCCTGGGTAGGGGTGGTGGTGCGCATTCAGGCCCCTGTGTGCATATGTGGCATTGGTGATGGGCATCCCGCCCCTATGGTGCTGCTGTTGCTGGTGTAAGTATATTCAGCATCCCCGTGTGTGTGTGTGATGTGTCGTGTACGTGTTGTATGTGTTTTGTGGTTGGTGTCTAGCTTACCTTCTGCGCCGTACGCGTCCGTGCCTGTTCCGGTAGTAAATGTAGAATATTGGTATGATCGGGACGAAGGGATTCATGGTTGGTTCGTGTCGTTCGTCCTTCTCGTTGCTTCGCGTCGTCCTCGTCGCTTCGCCTCGTCCTCGTCGCTTCGCCTCGTCCTCGTCGCTGGCGTGTTCGCCTCGTAGCCGTGGATTGTGTTGTGGCGTGAATCGGAGCTTATGTGCGCCTCTCCCGGATGCTTTGACGTGCCGTGCGTAGCGACGGGTTCGGTGCGTACGGAAAGCGCATCGTACTTGTCCGGCCGGACGGGGCTGCATTTTTCCTTCCGTGCGACTCGATTCGGCGTTTCCGGATTCGCCTCGGTCAGAGAACAGGACCTGGTTTGGGTGAGTACGGCTCGGCCGGATTTTTTGCTGTTGTGCGCATCGTACTTGCTCGTTCGGTGTACTGTACGGATCGGTCGGGAAACAGGCTTTCGCATGGCTTTTTTCCCGACCGAATGGTATTGGGTGCGCCTCCGACCGAGATCGGAATCGGCCCCATAATATCGAAAAAAATATATAGAATGGACAGAATATCGAATTCAAAATATAGAATGGACATAATATCGAATGGACATAATATAGTGGTTAATAATATCGAAATGAAGGTAAGTAATATCGATTTTCAAAATATAGAAGTACATAATATAGGCATTAAAAAATATCGAATTTTTAATAATATCGAATTTTTGTAAGTGTTTAGTATGTTAGTATATGAGTTAAAAATGTATATTATTTTTGTAATGTATATTTAATATTTTTTAAAGTTACAAAATGTATGTAAAATTATTTTTGCGTAATTTAATTCCGTAGCGGGTTGTGGGTTTATAGGGGAATAGGGTGGGAAGTAATTTAATTATAGCAAATTAAATATTAATTTTTAGGAATTATTAATTATTTTTAATTTAATTTTGCGTTTTAGTTCTGTAGCGGGTTGTGGGTTTATAGGGGAATAGGGTGGGAAGTAATTTAATTGTAATTAAGAAAATATTTATTTTTATTTATTGGTATTGATAATTAATTTATTGTTAATTAATTATTAATTGGTAATTAATTTGTATTAATTGGTAATTCATTTTTATTAATTGATTAATTGATAATTATGTTAATTGTATTAATTTATTATTCGGAGCGGGTTGTGGGTTTATAGGGGAATAGGGTGGGAAGTAATTTAATTGTAATTAAGAAAATATTTATTTTTATTTATTGGTATTGATAATTAATTTATTGTTAATTAATTATTAATTGGTAAATAATTTTTATTAATTGGTAATACATTTTTATTAATTCATTAATTGATAATTATGTTAATTGTATTAATTTAATATTCGGAGCGGGTTGTGGGTTTATAGGGGAATAGGGTGGGAAGTAATTTAATTGTAATTAAGTAATTATTGAAATTCTTTTTGTGTATTGATTAATTTATTGTTAATTAATTATTAATTGGTAATTTTTGTATTACTTATTACATTTTTGTTATTGAAAATTAATTGATGTTGATTGATTATTAATAGGTAATTAATTTTTAATAAATCATATTGATTGGTATTTATAATTAATTAATTATTAAATATTTTGTAATTGGTAATTAATTTTAATTAATTTTTTATTGGTATTGATAATTAATTTATTTTTATTTAAATATTAAATCATTACTTTCCCTACTGTTGCACTCACTGGAGTGGGAATAGTAATTTTTACCCCTACGCTATCCAACGCTTTCCCTACTGTTGCAGTCACTGGAGTGGGAATAGTAATTTTTACCCCTATGCTATCCAACGCTTTCCTTACTGTTGCACTCTCTGGAGTGGGAATAGTAATTTTTACCCCTACGCTATCCAACGCTTTCCCTACTGTTGCACTCACTGGAGTCGGAATAGTAATTTTACCCCTACGCTATCCAACGCTTTCCCTACTGTTGCACTCTCTGGAGTGGGAATAGTAATTTTTACCCCTACGCTATCCAATGCTTTCCCTACTGTTGCACTTACTGGAGTGGAAATAGTAATTTTTACCATCCCGCTATCCAACGCTTTCCCTACTGTTGCACTCACTGGAGTGGGAATAGTAATTTTTACCCTCCCGCTATCCAACGCTTTCCCTACTGTTGCACTCACTGGAGTGGAAATAGTAATTTTTACCCCTACGCTATCCAACGCTTTCCTTATTGTTGCACTCTCTGGAGTAATAATAGTAAATTTTACCCTCTCGCTATCCTACGCTAAAAATATTGAATATTTTTTATTAATATTAAGTTAATATATATATGTATTAAAAAATAAAAATGTATGTTTATTTTTTTATAACTTACATTAATTATTTATTAATTTTAAGGTTATTTAAGTATTTTTAAGTATGTTTCAGTTAATTATATTTATTATTTTATTAATTTTACATTACTTTTAATACATTTAAAAAATTCGATATTTTAACAAACTATGGGGCCCATTACGATGGCGGGCGGAAGCACTACCGCCGTGCTGGCGGATGCAAAAACCACCAGTTACCGCCGGCACGCAGCAGTCCACACGCCCGCCCAATTACGATGCGAAAAGCAGGCCAAACACCGCCGGCAAGCCAGCAACACCGTCCGCCATCAAAGTGCGCCCGCACACGTAGCGGCGCAGCACAACTGACACACACCGTCCGACGAAACACGTCCCGCCCGGCGCATAAATTACGATGCCGCAAACAAACGGCTCCCACGGCAAAGAGACACCGCACGTGAAAGAGAGGCGGAAACACGGACGCAGAGCACGGACAACGAAGAAGCGGCACCCCGGGCATGAATCCAGCACTGCAGGCCCTTCCCATGCTTCTGCTGATGCACCACCAAGGACGCAACGTACCGCGGAGACGCAGGTAGGCACACACACAACAAGTGCACGCAAACAGCGCACACAGTGCAAGGGCGGATAAAGCGGACAACCCCCACCAGCGCGTGCACACTACACATCCACCATTGCATCCACATATGACACACAGGCCAAATCCTAACATCGCGGAACACATGTGTACACACCACCTGGGACTAGGAACCAACCACCCCGTCACGGCCCCAAAGCGCCGATGACGCCGCCACACATGCGCACAACGCAGAGGCCAACCGCAGCGCCATGCATGCGTCGCACACAGACACAGGGACACAACCAAGCAGCACACACATCAGCCCCACCCCGAACGCACATGACACGTGACAGGCCGGCCACAGACATGTCCCCAACGCCCAATTCACGGACAACACCCAACGCCACACAACCGACGCACACATGTCAGTTCAGTCACGCAACAGCAGGACACACCCCAGTGTAACAAACATGGCGAAGCACACAGCGGCGGCAACACCAACTAGGAGAAGCAGGGCCCCTTCGGGAAGAGGAACGCCAGTACCACACTGAAAAACCCATACCACCCTGCACATATGAACAAGACACATGAAACGGAACACCAAAGAGCCCGGGGACCGACAACAGGTGGCCCAAGAATTACATCCACACACAAGGCCCAACGCAGAGCGGAAAGGCAGCCTGCCGCCCACACAAGGGAGAGCAGACAGCACTGAATGACCTTCCATTCCAACACCGAAACCACAGCCCTACGACAGAAGCCGGTGAATACAGCCATTGTCCAAGAATAGACCAACACAGGCATGCCGAGGAGACCGACCACACGGCAGATAGCGCATATCACAGAAGCACACAACGGACGGGGAAGAAAGAAGAAAACACTCCCCATGTCGGCCACATGCAAGTTAATTGGAAGGAGTCACACAGCACCGACCTTGAACTGTCTGAGAAGCATGTGGGAAGAGGGCCCGTGTCCTCCAAACAAGCCAACAGAACACAAGTCCTGTCTCCCCACGACTACACAGAGCTCACAGCAACCCCGGAGCGTGCACATTGCAGACTGCACACACAGCCGGAGCACGCCACCTCTACGAACCGCTGCGAAATGGCAACCGCAACACACCTACCCAACTACGCCGAAGAGCTCAAGCTGTACCAAACCAGCACGATACATACATTGGGATGCGATCTCCTGTCCCTGCTGAACGTAAGTTACTGACTGACTTACCGCATCACATTGTTCAGCTGCGTCATGCCCGTCTTCTACTGTCGGAGGTGTCCCTACCAGCATCCCGTCGAGATATGCCTCTCCAACCCGGCATGTCTGAAGGCGGACCTGCTACCACTACTCCTCCCTCTGGACGCACACGACAGGGCCTGCTCTGCCTATGGGGGCATGGCGTATGTGGCCAACATCGCACGCGCACTGAAATGGAACCACTGTGCCTCCACACGACGGATCATCGAGAACAGCTACATCGAATGTCACCCAGCATGCCCCATCATGGTCCTCCAAGGGACAACCTACGAACAACACCTTGACAGCCACCATCCGCTTCATTGGCTGGCAAACATGTACACCACCAATGACATGGAAGCCCTGCTGGACGGCATCGCATACCTGTCAACCTGTAAATACGTCGGACCACAACGCAGGTTCCCCGAGTGACCTATGAAGTCCAACCCCGCACCCATGCTCAGCTTCCGCACGGACTGGCCAGTCACCACCACAACAGCCATACCAAACGACCGGCAACTGTAACCACACCATCAACGACATCGCCATGACATCGGATATGACCGGGACATGCACACTGTTCCCCATCACATCCAGGAACACCGCATGCATCGTGGGAGGCAGTGGCATGGGCTCTGTGCATCGCACCCACATGGACGGAACTGCACGAACAACCAGGACACGACATGGATCCAGCGCCCATGGACACACACACCGCTCAGTGGACATGAATAGGTCGCCTGGAGTCTGTGGGTGCTGCACCCCTCCCACCCCCGCCCGGGAATCCCATACCAGGACCTTTGCATGGACGACAAGTGCATACAACAACAACACGACCCCAGTGACTGTGACATGTCCAGTAACCACCACAGTGCAACAACAAGTGGCACGCCGCTGCATGCACGCAAGCACATGCCCTGATGTCATCTCACATGCACGCGTGCATGAGGAACAACCGCAGCAAACCTGTCACATGGAACTGAGATGGACTGTGCCCATGATGCCGAGCGGTCTGGTAGGCTACATGTATACCGTCTGTGTCAAAGTCCGCAGCTCCGCAGCCATACGTAAATGTACATTAGCACAGCCTTGGCCAAGCAGATGTAACCCCACACCCTATCCCATTTGTAATCATGCTCAGTATATCCTCAACATGTATCCCGCTGCCAGTAGTGTCCACTATACTGCATCACAGAGGACAGAAGACTCAATATAATGTTTGAAACCAGAACTGTCTCCGCTGACTCATTTCCACAAGTACGAATGAGAGAGGATGAGAGTATGTGAAGTACACGGCAGTCGTGACATGACCATGTAGTCCACTGGTATTGGATGTCAACGCAAATGAGTAGCACTACTGTGGAAGACACACATGTGTCGTGTGAAGTCGTATGGACGCAGTGCTCAGGTGGGTGGGTGCGACGGGTAGATGCGCACATGCCAAGTTGGAGCACGCCGTGTTGGGAGGGGTCATGAACAGTACACCACCGCTTCCCTGGGCATTGTGAGAGGACACCTGTCGGGGGAGTGAACACGTGTGTGCACAGCAGCCGGGCACACGTACAAAGCGGTACCAGGCGCACCGAATGCCCACCCTCTGTGGACAAGCTGGATCCTGTTGTGCGCCCGCCATGCCCCTTGACAAGGCACACACAGCCCCAGTCGACCAGGTGTAACCCCAACATAGTCAATCCACACAGGCGATACAGGGCACGGGATGGCAGTGGAGCATGGTGTGTGAGAGGTCTCCTCGCGCTCCTCCTGGTCATATCACGCAGGCAATAGAACCTCAACGTCCAGCATGGCAAAAGTCAAATGGAAGTGTAGGGGGACGCACCACAGCACGAGCAGCACTGACGTCACGGGAGGTGGCTCGCACCATCCCATCCATTGCCCATCATACCAACCACGCCACATGCCATTGCGACTAAGTGCAAGCGCATGCGCCACCACCCCTGAGCCCTCCCCAGAGAGGCCAAAGAGTGAATGTGTGGGCCATCAGCCACAGACGGACGCGGCATGGCCGCAAGGGCAGCCACAGCCACTGGGTGTCGCAGGTGGCGGATCCGGAAGGCGAAGACTGTGATGCATAGTCCATGCAGGCCGGGTCTCCATTTGGGGCACCACGCAGGTGGACGGCGTCCCGCCACACATCATACCCTGAGACAGCCCACTCGTGCAACTGGACCCACACATGCACTCCTTGCCCTCTCTGGTGCGAGCTTGGGGCTGCCTGTGCAAGCGCTAGCCTCGCAGGTGAGCATGCATATTGGGGGGCGAGGGGAGGACATGAGGGCTGGGGCGAAGATGACTGTATCACTGTCAGTTAGTACAAGGGATGACCCAGATGTGGAAAGGAAGAGACGTGTCCCGTGTGTACTGCAACTAGTCGCCAATCCAACTACCCCCCATGTCCGGAATGTAAGCCCGCACCTAGGCCCGCCCATCCGCCACATCGAACATACCACCAGCACGACAACCTTCCCATTCGAAACACTGACTGGGGGTGGCGACCAGTGAACAATCATGTGTAGCCTACCCACGCGTACATGTGGGCCCTCCATGATCCATGTCACCTGCGGCAAAGACATGACATGCGCAATGAGGGAAGTGAGGAGAGCTGTCCGCCCCACGCGCAGAAGGTGCATCAGCTCCACAGACCCAGCAGCGAGTCCAGCAGGGGTCACATGTGCAGGGGCAGCTGTGCCTGGTGTGAAGGCACATGCATATGGACAGCACATCGACCAATGTGTAGTCTGCCCACATCCACAGTCCATCATCATGCGGACATAGGAATTGAACACAGGGCAACACATCTTAGCTGGTGCACCCACCGTGACCAACAATGCGCAATCATCGACGTACCCGCCCTGTGCATGGCCCCCCACCCAACGGAGGCACATCCAGTGCCACCATCCCACACACACAAGCCTTCCACGGAACATGCTGTGTCCAATGGTCAGTACAGAGTCAGCGCCCATCTGGTGGATCCTGAACAGGAGACACATGCACACACATGCCAGCTCCCACTATGTACGACTGCCACCTGGCACGTGCAATGTAACCTCTCACCTGTGACGTGTGACTGCAAGCACACAGCCGTCTTGGCATGGGGCTGTCAATGTGGACACCAGTCAATGTTTCGGGAGGTGTGATCCGTACAGTGCTGTACATAGGGTGCAGTGCTGACACCTACTACTGTCTCATATCCCCTCGTGCCACAGGTCCCACTTGTATTGGCCGCTCAGCCCGTGCCCACATCGTCGTCGTCGTGTGCCATACTCATCCAGCCTCGGAAGCAGTACCATGCTCAGCAGACACTCATGTTGCCGTGGCGTTGCCGCTTGACGAATATGCAGTCAGTCCCCATCAGCACGCCCGCAAGTCATTGGGGCCTAGATCCCCATGTGCATGCACATGGCAGTGGTATGTCTCACTTGCCATTGCCATTGTTGGGAGACCTGTGTAAGTGTATTGTGGCCGTGCCGTCCCAGCTTGACAGCTGGGCTGTGGCCCATGTGCTTGCTCAGTCATGTCAGTGATGTGTATGCGAAATTGCTATGTGCCGTGTTGCTTTGACATGTGTCCTCTGCCATTTAACCCAGGCGGAGACCGAACATTGACCGCCCATACCAATTGCTGGCGGACATGGACGATACAGAGGTAATCAGGAAGTTTCGGCTGGACAGGCCAACTCTGCATCGACTGTGTGCCATGTTAGAGCCCCATCTCCGTCCCCGCAGGGTGTATCCGACTGCTGTCACCCCCACGGCTAAGGTGATGGCCGCCATGCATTTCTTCGCCACTGGGTCATTCCAGCACACAGTGGGCAGTGGAGGAGGGATGTCCCAGCCCATGTTCAGCAAGGTGCTGAGGGATGTACTGGCAGCCATGATGCTGTACCGGAACAGGTACATCCGCTTCCCCAGGGCTCGTGAATTGGCGGCAGTGAAGGGTGCATTCTATGCCCTTGGCAGAATCCCACACGTCGTGGGAGCCATTGACTGCACTCATGTTGGCCTTGTTCCACCACAGGCCACTGAGCACCTGTACCGCAACAGGAAGCACACGCACTCCCTGAATGTGCAAGTGGTGTGCCTTGCGGACATGGTGATCACCCACGTGTGTGCAAAGTTTCCAGGCTCGGCCCATGACGCACACATAATGCGCAACAGCATCTTGCCACGACTGATGGCCAATCTGCAACAGGATCGTGGCTGTATTGTCGGTGAGTATGTGGAGTGGTGTAGCGTGCTGGTTGTGCGATGCTGTCCCCTGTCCAGTTGGAATAGCAACGGTTCTCTGTGTCCCTCACACCCAGGTGACTCTGCGTATCCGAATGGGGCATGGCTGCTCAGTCCATTGAGGAATCCTCGCACCCCAGCATACGATCGATACAATGAGGCACATGGGAGGACCAGACGTGTGGTCGAGCGTACCTTTGGCCTCCTCAAGTCCAGGTTCAGGTGCCTGGACCGCACCGGGGGTGCACTGGCGTACTCCCCACAGAAGGTGTGCCAGATAGTGGTGGCGTGCTGCATGCTGCACAATCTGGCCATTCGGAAGCAGATCCCCCTCATTGTGGATGACGGAGATCAACCAGGGCCCCAGCCCGCAGACCAGGACAGCTCGAGTGAGGTGGACAGCGGAGAGGAGGAAGCTGGGAATGTGCGCCAGCAGCTCATCGCCCGCTACTTCACTTGACGGTGAGTGTCCATGTACGACGGATGATGTGTCTGTATCTATGCAGGTGTGTGTGTGCTGTGTCAGGGTGGCCGTATGTTCACTGCGTGCAGTGTGTCAACGCTCCATGGCCAGGGTAGTATGCCACTGTTGGTGACTGTGGCATTGTGCCCTATTGCTCTGTGCGATGTGTGTACATTGCTTGTAGTTGTTGACATGTACTGTGTGATGGGTGTGTGACACACTCATTGAATGTGCTCCTGTTCTGTCTCCCACCCCTAGGTCCCTACAGGCCCTCCGGATTCCATTGCCATGCCACGCATCAGGTGCCTTTCCGCCCAAGGTGGCCGTTGTATTCCGTACAATAAAGACACAGGGCACAAACAGCAGTTAGTGAAAAAGGTGCATTTATTACAAACTGTGACATGTGATTGTGTGTAAGGTGATGACAAAAGTGGTGCGTGCAGTGACAATGAGCTGTCGGTCATGGCTGCGTGATGATCAGGGTGTACCCACTGGTTCTATGTCCATAGTCCAACACACACATGCCATCCAGATGGCTGTGTGGAGTGGGATCGTAGAGCAAGTCAATGCAGTGGCTGGTCAAGGAAGGCTGGCGGAAGGCTGGCTGGCTGCCTCACTTGCGACTGGAGCGTGCGAAGTCCTCCCGGGAGATCTGTTTCCTCTTCGGACGGCCCCTTCCACGTTTGGGAGGGGGTGTGTGGTGGCGACCTGCTGGTGGTGGGTGAGGTGTGCTCACTGGCTGTGGACGCAGGGGAAGTGGACACTGCTGCCCGAGCCTGCGCCCTAGCAGGTGGTGGCGGAGGTGGTGTTGCTGGCCTTGCCTGTGACCCCACCGCCACCACCAGCTGGCCCATGAGGTCCACGAGTTGGTCCATACGGGACACGAATTGGCCCATATGGGCGTCCATGGACCTCAGCACCCCCAGCACCTCCCGCGTGTCAGTAGCAGACCTGGCCCATTGTCCTTGGGCCTCTTCATAGGCCCCAAGGACTCTGGCCATTTGAGGCAGGGCATGGCTCCCAGGGGAGGCTGGCGTTTCCCTGACCCTGCTCCTCCTACCAGTCCTGCTGCCTCCGGCCTGCCCACTAGCCACATTGCTCACCACGGTCCTCGCTGTGGCTCCCAGGGTGGATCCAGTCGGCCGGGCCACCACCTGCGCTGGGGCTGGTGCCAGCGAAGACGTGGTGGTGGTGGAGGCGGTGGTGGTCGGTGCGGCGATGGTGGCGGTTGCGGCAGTGGTAGTGGCCGCAATGACCGTGGGTGTGGCCGCAACGACAGTGGCAGCAGGGGACTGGGACTGTTCAGCATCCCTGGATGATGGGTTGGTGGGTAGGAGGGGTCCTGGGGAGCGGCTGGGCCCTGCCACGCCAGATGGGCCAGCTTGGTGGTCCGTGTCCGAAGAGGTGGACAGATCCTCCAGATCCGTGTGTCCTCGTTGGGGGCTTGTAGGCTGGCTGTGCTGGCTGCTGTCTCCATCCCCAGCGTCCAGCAGTTCGTCACCTGTGGAGAGAATGAGATTTGTTATTGTGTTGCACCTGGCGAAGTATGTATTAGTCGTCTGACATTGGCAGTTCGTGCAATCTCGTACATGGGTTTCCCGGAGGCGAGTGTGTGGCTGTGGCATCTGTAGGTGTGTGTGCTAGGCAATGGGACTGTGTGCTGTGCACATGTGGCATGGGACGGATTGGCCATGCCGATGGGTGTGTTGCTTTGCCCCTACTCATTGTGACTCTGGTGTATGCGGGCTCCTGGCCCATCCTGGGTCTGGTTTGTACTTTGCTTTTGGAGTTCAAATGGAACGCTTAGGAACGCATTTGGCAACATGGGGGCCATGCCCCAGATTCGCATTTGGGAGGGAATATGCTTTTGGGGTTCAAATGGAACGCTTAGGAACGCATATGGCAACATGGGGGCCATGCCCCAGATTCGCATTTGGGAGGGAATATGCTTTTGGGGTTCAAATGGAACGCTTAGGAACGCATATGGCAACATGGGGGCCATGCCCCAGATTCGCATTTGGGAGGGTATATGCTTTTGGGGTACATGCTGTGAGCCATGGGTGCCGAACGTGACATGTGTTGTGGCAGCATGACAGTGCATGGTCTGAGGTGTGTGCATGCCTGACATGCCCTGCATATTTGCTGTCTGTTGTGGTTACTGGACATGGCATTGGACGCATCGTTATGAGTGAGTGATAGTTGTGTGCCAGCCAACGTATTGCAGTTGTCCCATCTCCTTGGTGTGCGTGCTGCCCTGTGCCATGTGCATCACTGCAGTGCTCGGGGGGTGTGGCCCATGTTGTGTGTTGTTGCTCACAGTGTGTCGTGCGCTTAATTGACTTCTGGCACATGGTTGGTCATGGGCATGTGTCTTAGCGTGACTGCTGTATGTGTGGCAGCTGTGCGGATGACATGCCTTTCATGAGACTGGGGCTGACGGATGGGATGGATGGTATGTTGTATGTGCATGGTGTGTCTGTGTGTTTGATGGGTTCAGTGGTGTTCGTGTGCATTTCTGTTGTTCCGGCTCTGTTGTGTCTAGTGTTGTTTGTCTTACATAGGCGTAGTTGTGGGGTGTGTGGTTGACAGGCAGTAGGGGCTACATGGACAGGACTTCAATGGTGTTTCGGTTGTGTGTGATGAGTTGCACAGTGGCTGCCGTGTGGTACTATATTCAGTGTGGCTTGTGCATGCAGACGTGGCTCCTTGGGTGTTGCTATGTCTGTGATGGGTCATGTGGGGTGTGAGTCTGCTGTTCATGTCCGTGTGCACATTGTTCACTTGTTCGTGACGGTGGGCGGTGCTGCGTGTTCGTGTGCTACGTGACATGTCCCATGTGTTGGTGGTGTTATGGTCCTCATGCCTCCAGTAATCCAGCCCTGTCCAGTTTCCCACCTGCAAGTTGTTCGTGCGTGCACTGTACTGGATGCCACATGGCTCTTAGCGGGGGTGCTCCATGTTGCAGGTCTGTGGGGGTGGGGGGTGTAGTGGGTCGTGGGGGTGGCTGTACACCCACTGACACCGATTGCTGTGGACCGTGATGTCTGCCTTTCGGCTGTCGTTGTGCACTGCGGTGGCTGACACGTGGGTGTGGGGTGTGGGGGATGCTCCTCCTTGCTGTGCTGTGGGACTGGGGACTGGTGTGTGTTGTACTTGGGCTGTCCACCGTCCCACCCACTGCACTTTGTGTTCCTGCCACTTACCTGTTACTTGTCGGTTGGTGCAGCTGTGCCTGACACATGGGTGTGGGGAGTGCTCCACCTTGCTGGTCTGTGGGAGTGGGGGCCTGGTGGGTGTTGTACTTCAGCTGTCCCCCTCCGACCCACTGCACTTTGTGTTCCTGCCACTTACCTGTTACTTGTCGGTTGGTGCAGCTGTGCCTGACACATGGGTGTGGGGAGTGCTCCACCTTGCTGGTCTGTGGGAGTGGGGGCCTGGTGGGTGTTGTACTTCAGCTGTCCCCCTCCGACCCACTGCACTTTGTGTTCCTGCCACTTACCTGTTACTTGTCGGTTAGTGCAGCTGTGGCGGACACATGGGTGTGGTGGGTGCTCGTTGTGGCGCTTCTGGCATATTTGGGGACCTGTTGGTGGTTACGTGGCTGGCTTAGTGTACACATGTCCCCACGCATCTTACAGTTGTTCGGTTTGGCCTGTGTGTGGTAGTGTCTGTTGCATGTGCGTGTGATGTGTTGTGTATTGTGTGCTGGACATGGGGGTGTTTGTCCCTGGGAGCTGTGGCATGGTGGTTGCGCATGTGTGTACATAGCGGTGTGCTGGTATACATTAGTTTGTACTTACCAGCCTCCACTCCCCCTGCTAATCCGGCGAGGATCTCCGGATGGATTACGACTCGCACCTTCTCCTCCCACGCTTTGAAGGTCTTAAAGAGCGCGGGATTCCCTCCGCCAGTGACGGCAGCCAGCTCTCTGTTTTTGCCCTCCTTCTTCTTGACCAGGCTCTTTACGTCATTCCAACGTTTGTTTATCTCGGTTCTGTTCCTGGGCAGGGTCCCGACTGCATTGACCTGGTCTACGATCCGGGTCCACATTCTGTTTCTGGTGGCTAGTGGTGTGTGCTGGACCATGTTCCCATAGATTTGTGGGTACACCTTGATGATCTCGTCGACCATGACCGTCAGCTCCATGGGCGTGAACTTGGGCATCCTTTGTGGTGCCATGGTGTTTGTGGTGCTGGTGCGGTGTGTGTTGTGTAATGTGCAGGGGGTTTGTGGTGCCGGTGTTTGGTGGTGGTGGTGGTGGTGGTTGTGATGTGTGCGTTTCTGTGGTGTGCTGCTGTCCTTGCTGTGTCACTGTGTCCTCTCCTCTCCTCTCTGGTTTGCAATGTAGCAAGGGGTTGTGGTCTGTGGGAGTGCTGCTTTTGTACTCACCTATGTGGGTGTGTCCTCATGGTCTGTTGTTTTCAGGTGTGTTGTGTCTGGGGTTCTGGCCTTTGTATTTTTTGTTTGTCCGGGGGGTGTTTTCGGGATGTGTACTGTGCTTGTGTATTTGTGCGTGCCTTGCTGTGTGGACTTGTTGGCCATGTTGTGTGCTATTGGTTTTGTGTGCGGATGGTTTCTGTGCAGGTACGTGGGCGCCATGGCTTCTGCCGTGTCGATTCTCATCGGCGTTGTTTGCGCTGGCGGGCGGTATATTTGTTGTTTTTCCGCGCTCATGGCGGTGCGATCGTAATTTCACGTGCGGTGTGTCGGCCGTGTGGGCGGGCGGTTTTGTGTTGTCGTGCGTGTTTCCGTCCGTGGCGGGCGGTTTGACTCCGACTCGGACGATGGCGGGCGGTATTTTGTATGATTTTTCCGCCGATGGCGGTTTTCAGTTTGTGTACTCATAATGGCGTGGTCGGTGTTCAGGCGGTGTGTGCGGGCGGATTTTTGCCGCTTCCATGCCTGGCGGATTTTTTTACGCCGGTTATCGTAATGGGCCCCCATATTATTTACAACGATATTTTGGATTCGATATTTTTGTACTTACCTGTTTGTAGATAGGAATTCGATATTTTGGCATTCTATATTTTATCCACTATATTTTTGCAGGTCGATATTTTGGCATTCTATATTCTGTCAGTGATCCATTACTAATTATGTGGAAACTAACAACCTTCTCCACAATAGTCAGTCGGGGTTTCGACCCAATTACAGCACCGAGACCGCACTCTTAGAAGTATCTGAATACATCAAGGAGACCTTGGACGGGGGTGGGAAGGCCATTTTGATTTTGTTAGATTTATCAGCGGCCTTCGACACCATGCCTCATGTTAAACTATTGGACAGGATTCAGGATCTTGGTATCAGAGGCTCTGTATTAAAATGGCTAACCTCATATTTGAAAGACAGGGATCAGGAGGTTAGGTGTCCTCCCTATGCAGCCAAAATCCCTAAAATGGAGGTCGGAGTCCCTCAGGGCTCCATTCTGAGCCCCACATTATTCTCTAAATGTCCCCTTTAGCTGGAGTGAAAATCATCTCATACGCTGATGATACTCAGCTCCTCTTCTTCTGTGACAAAGGGATGAATTTTGAGGGTACCATGATCAAAACCTGCCTCTCTAAAGTGTTTACATGGTTAAGATCTAACCAGCTGAAATGCAATCCGGAAAAGTCGGAAATCATCTTTTTTGGCACTCAACCGCCAGATGACTGGAGACTCTGGTAGCCTGAAGATATGTCGCCACCCTCCTCGGCTCAACAAAAAGTTAAGAACTTAGGCGTTTTGATAGATAATCGTCTATCAATGAAGGTCCAAGTCCAATCAGTGGTAGAAACGTGCTTTGGTCTCCTTAGGATGTTGAGGAAATTTCTTCCTCTCCTGTCGGTGGTCCAAGCACTAATCACTTCAAGATTGGACTATGTGAATATACTCTATCTCGGCCTTCCAGAATATCTTCTTAAACGTCTGCAGGTGGCACAGAATGCCGCAGCTAGAGCCATTCTCAGGCTTAAGGTGAGGACACATATGTCCCCCCACCTTAGAGAACTTCATTGGCTCCCGGTAAAAAAGAGAATCTGATTTAAAGCGATGGTACTATTCTTCAAAGCTTGGCACGGAACAGGGGCCAAGTATCTGTGTAGAAGGATCTCTCATTATGTCCCTTCTAGATTGCTGAGATCCTCCTCAATGAAGCTAGCCAAGGTACCCAGAATCTCCCGCGTGCGGTCTGGGGGATCCTCATTTGGGCTTCTAGGCGCTCAGGCCTGGAATGCGCTCCGCGCCTCACTGAGAGCGGTGACGGATTTTACCATTTTCAGAAAGCGTCTTAAAACCCTGCTTTTTAACCAAAAACTGTGAGCACTTCTTTTGCGTGTTTAGGTTTTCTTATATGTGTCCTTCATGTGCTTGGAGGTTATGGGGCGGGTCTATGCCAGGGGGCCTTTTGATGCGCCGGGACACTCGATTGAGTAGCTGTGCGCTATACAAATGCCGTCATATTCATATTATTCATATTCATTCAGAATGGATTCTGAAAGATACCGGTTTGGTTTCTAGAAGGGACATGTTGTAGGAGTCCTTTTAAATTATTTCATCGGTATCATATATATCAATGTTTTGTGACCAAAATCTGGTCATGGTGCATTGCCATTTTACTGACTCCCAAGTTGAGGCAGTGACCTATTCGCAAAAGGGAAGGGGTCTTTTCAGGTTTCCTTCACCTTTGTGCATTAAAACAAGTTTATTATAGAGTAGGCAGTGGTACACAGGACTACTGACAACTCGCAAACAAACAAAAAAAGTGAACTTTTCTTTTTGAACACAGCCCTGTTTTCTGTAAGAAAAATTAGCTCCATTTAAAAAATACTATTTTATTAAAAAGGCAATCAAAGCCATGGTGGTTAGCAGACCCAAGTAAACCACCATTCCTGTGATGGTCTCCAATCAGAGTGAATATTAATGAGATAGATTGGGTTGTGACCCATCTGATTATACATTTTCTGAACTGACCAATTTATACATAAGTTGGTTTAGAAAATTATATACTGCTCAAAAAATGCTGGTTGCAATTTGCGGTCAGTATTTTGCAAGCAGTAAATAGCACATCTAGTCCCAGGTGCTCTGGGTTAGGGCCCAACAACTAGTTTTGGCCCTCTGCCCTACAAAAGCTTCTGACTGCCCCCTTCTACCAATACGTTTGCTGTTCTGTAAGGGTTGAGAGATATTCTATTGTTGGCAGTTTGAAAGACACCAAGGGGACTATTTGTGAATGTTTTGCATAGGAGCTTGCGTGGGACAAGTAATACAAAGCATTGAGTTGAGTTATTTAACATTCAAAAGGTTTCCAGGTGCAGTGCAAAACCTTGCAAATCCTCACGAAAGCCCACTCAGCCCTTAGTAAATGGTGGTCCTGTTGCTCAATAATGTGAAATATATGCTGGTGCTTTGTTGACTGAAACATGTCTTGGCTTTCTTTGTATTGAAAGTTGATTCCTTGATTTATTTCATTACTTTGCATGGAACGTCCCCGGCTGTGTTGCCTGGAAGTGGTGACAGACCCTGGTATTTCTGGATTTTTACCTGGCCAGATACTTGATGGTTTGGGTTATGAAACACAGACTAATGCAATTTCTGGGTTGTAAATTCCAAGTGATGTTATATCTTGGTTTTAAGTTTTCCTTCTATGAGTTGTCTGAGTGGTATTATTCATGTGTGCGACTTATGTTTGGAGAACTACCCTCACCCAAATTTTGTAAGTGGTTATTCTCTGCCTTGTGGTTTGTGAGGTACATGTCTTTGCTTTTTTTAATGTATTGCTGTTGGAAAATGAGGCTTTAGTTGTGTGGCCTGCACAAGTAATGGATATACATTTGTCCTTCTCAGGGAAACAAATATCCCATTGTTCATTCACAGATACGCAAAAATTAACACTCAATAAATGATTGTCCAGTCTGTGCTTTTCTTTAGAAAAAGGAAAAGCATATTTATTACAAACGCACTACTCAATACTATGCAACAATTAACAAATATACATAAGCTGATGGAGATACTTCTTGATGACATTGTGTAAACCTTCACACCCCTCCCACAGGAGGGGAGTCTAGTACCATCTCTCACATGTATAAACATTTTCATGTCACTAAATGCCAAGTGTTGACCATAACTTGGAGTGAGGGCCCAGACCACTGGCACCAAGCGAGTGGCTGCCCACCGCATTATTTCAACAAGCATTTCATAGTGGGAACACGTGCAATAGTTACCCTGACCATTGTCTTGTTATTCAACTAAAGCATTGGCAAGAATAAACAACTTGGGAGTGTGGTATGCTTATCATAACTAATCACATGAATAACGTAATTCCATCACAGCCCCTTCAGGGCATCATATTTATAGTTACAGGACTATGTAATTATAATAAGTCACCCTGTCAAGGATGCTATCCACATATATTCAAAACTCACATTTAGCATAAAACAATGCATGTGAAACCTAGTCCCCAAAGGACCACATTTATGTAAATGCACATCTGCACACTTACCCCCTTCCACCCCTAGAAAGTGTTTCACAACATGAAAGCTTTCAATGGAGTAACTATGGACACATACATGCAACCATAATCCTTGTCCCTCAAAAATAGGATCCTCCACACTGTAGAACAAAAGTTCCAGCACCAGAAATGTTTAACAATTCAAGGAAACCCTTGAGGGGTTAGTCTTTTCTGATCTCCAGAGACTTAAGGTGGGGAATTTCCCATTCTTTTGGGGGAGTCTGTGCTGCTCTGCCAGCTCCCCCCGCACCGTTGCTTCACTTTGGCGGTAACCCCCTGCTCCAGGGGTCACCACACGTCACACACAAGCAGTTTTTCTTCTTGAAATTGGCCTGGCCCAGCAGGGCATTATGGGGCGCTCTGTCAGGAGCGTGCATACTTGAGCAGCGGCTCCCCCGTTGCTCCAGGGTGAGCCATGCTGGATTTGCTGGTGGCCTCACGCCACATCCTACATTTTTTTCCATGGGGCCCAGTCCCACCCGGGCACCCCGCGTGCAGGTAGGGTGTTGGAGAGCAGCTCGGGGAGCCCAGCCCCAGTTGCTCTCGCCAGCTCCCCGGGCAGCCAGCACACTCATGTGCTGCCACGAGGGCCAGGCTTTCCTCCTCTGGTCTGAGACACATTCTGGCCTCTTCTCTTCTGGTCTGCCTGTTCCTGTGGGCAGACATGTGCTGGACGGCGGGATCAGTGGCTGCATGGGCTGCTTAACTGGGAGTGCCATGGCACTCCCTGACTTCCTCCACCTCTCTGGGGCCCGGGGCTGGAGTCCTGGGTCCCTCAGCATCTTCACGGGGAGTGCAATGGCACTCCCTGACTTTACTGCAGTCACCCTCATGGGTGGCGAAATGGCGCTACCCGGCTTCCTCCACTACTCTGGGGCCCAGGCTATGGGCGCCTGGGCCCCCAGGAATCTTCTCAGGGGCGCAACAGCACTCCCCGACATTATCTTTTCTAGGGGCAGCCCCAGGACCTGATCCACCTTGGGGGCACATTGGAGACCGGTGGACGAGGCCAGCGCACTATGTCATCGGTTAAGCAGAAGTCAAAGGTTGCCTACCTTCTGGGGGGCTTATCTGCGGCCCCGTTTGGCTGATTTTGACGATCTTTGTCTCATTTCACTCCTGGTGGCCAGCCCTAGCCACCTGGAGCACTCTCCTTCTGCCTCCTGGCCCCCAAGAGGATGTACTCTGCAGGAAGCTGGTTTCACTGGCTCCCTGCGCCTGCCTTTCACCTGGTTTACTCTTCTGGGCTTCTCTCCTTGTGCAGAAACCAAGGATTTCTCTCACTGGTCCTGGACTGCCTCAGAGGCACAGTACAGAGTCCGAGGGAGAGTCTGGGGTTTCTCCTTCCAACTGCCCATGTCATCAGCCTCCAGACCCAGTGTTCCTCAGCAACCACACATTTCAGCAAGCTCTTCTTCCTGTGCCAGACCTTTTAAGGAGGGGCGGAGGATGCTGGCAGGAATGTCACCTCTGGCCTATCCTGCAGTGCCATATCATCTCTCTACCCCTGTTCCCACCTTCTGGCACAGGCCGCTGGGATACTTCAATATGGCATTGTTCAGGGGTCCCATGCCACATGGTCTCTTAAAAGCCCACTTCCCCCACTCACTGACATCACGACCCAGACCCATGCCTGGTGCTTGGCAACAAGGGCTGGACTGGCCGTAGCAGGCACCGGGCGTTTCCCCGGTGGGCCGGAGGGGTTGGGGCCAGTTTTGTGGCTGTGGGGGTGGTTTTGTCACTGAGGGCCGGTTTTGCAGCAGTGCTGCAATATCGGCCCCCTGTAACAAAAGCTGTAGCGGTGCTTCTTACTAGCCTCACATCGCTCCCAGGGCAGGTCGAGTAGCAATTTGCCAGGGCTAGTTGCTGTTCCCAGTCTGGCCCTGCTGGCACCGCCACACAGCTTCACCCCATCTCTCCCTCCTGGAGGGAAGACCTCTACCCTGGGGAATGCTTGCCTTGCCGTGAAGGGCTAGGCCTCTGGTGCTACAGTTTGGGGAGGAAGGTAAGTAATCCAGGCTCGCAATCAATCAATCAATCAGGAATTTGTGAGCACACTACTCACCCGTGAGGGTCTCAAGGCACTGGGGGGGGGGGTCAGCAGTTCCGTTCAGTCAAACAGCCATGTCTTGAGGGCCTTTCTGAAGGTGATCAGTGAGGGGGCGTGTCTGATGTTGATCGGGAGCTCGTTCCAGGTCTTGGCCGTGATGTAGGAGAAAGCTCTTCCCCCTGTCCTGGCTTTGCGGATGCGAGGGGTTTCGGCGAGGTTGATGGATCGGAGGTTTCTTTTGGGTGCGTGGAAAGTGATTCTCTCATTGAGGTATTGGGGTCCGGTGTTGTGGAGGCATTTGTAGGCGTGAGTGAGTTTCTTGAAAGTGACTCTCTTCTCGACGGAGAGTCAGTGGAGGTTCTGTAGGTGTTGGCTGATGTGTTTGTGTCGAGGGATGCCGAGGATGAGTCTGGCTGCGGTGTTTTGTATCGTCTGGAGCTTGCGGAGTAGAGACTTGTTGATGCCGGCATAGAGGGTGTTTCCGTAGTCCAGTCTGCTGGTTATTAGTGCATGTGTGACTGTCTTCCTTGCCTCAGGGGGGATCCATTTGAAGGTCTTACGGAGAATGCGTAGGGTGTTGAAGCAGCTGGAGGCGACAGCGTTGACCTGCTGGTTCATGGAGAGGGAAGAGTCGAATACGATGCCGAGGTTTCTGACGTGGTCCGTGGGTGTTGGAGGGGTGCCGAGGGCAGTGGGCCACCAGGTGTTGTTCCATGCTGACAGGGTGGTTCCGAGGACGAGGACTTCTGTTTTATCCGAGTTGAGTTTCAGGCAGCTGTTGCTCATCCAGGATGCAACGTTCTGCATTCCTTCCTGGAAATTGAGTCTGGTGGTGCTGGGGTCCTTGGTGTGGGAGAGGATGAGCTGGGTGTCATAAGCGTAGGATACAATGCTGAGTCTGTGCTGTCTGACGATGGCGGCGAGGGGGGCCATGTAGATGTTGAAGAGAGTTGGGCTGAGTGATGATACCTGGGGTACTCCGCAGCTGACATCCGTGGGTTCGGAGAGGAAGAGTGGCAGTCTGATTCTTTGGCTTCTGCTGGTGAGGAATGAGCTGATCCAGTCGAGGGTGGTTCCTTGTATGCCGGCGTCGTGTAGTCTGCCGGTGAGTGTGAGCTAGGAGATGGTGTTGAATGCTGCTGACAGGTCCAGTAGGATCAGGGCTGCGGTGTGGCTTTGGTCGAGGAGGGTACGGATGTCGTCTGTGGTGGCGAGTAGGGCGGTCTTGTGCTGTGGTTGCTGCGGAATCTGGATTGGGAGGGGTCGAGGATGGAGTTGTCTTCGAGGAACCTTGTTAGCTGTGCGTTGACAGTTTTCTCAGTGACATTTGCTGCGAAGGGGAGGAGGGAGATGGGCAGTTAGTTCTTGAGGTCCATGGGATCTGCTGAGGGCTTCTTGAGTAGGGGCCTGACTTCTGCGCATTTCCAGTCGTCTGGGAAGGTGCCGGTCTTGAAGGTGGCGTTGATGGTGTGTCATAGTTCTGGTGCGATGGCGGTGGTGGCTCTGTGGTAGATGTGCAGAGGACAGGGGTCTGTGGGGATGCCTTTCATGGTTACTGCCGTCTCTTCAGTCATGACCGGTGTCCAGGAGGAGATGGTAGGCTGGCTGGCGTTGGCTGAAGGTGAGGTGGTGGCGGGGTCCGGTGTCTGGTGTCTGGTCATTGAAGTTGTCGTAGAGATTCTTGATTTTCATATGGAAGTACGTTCCGAGCTTGTCGCAGAGGCCCTGGGAGGGGGTGATGTCCGTGGTTTCGCTGGGGGGCTGGTGAATTCCTGGATAACGCTGAAGAGATCCTTGGAGTTGCTGGAGTTGCCGAGGATTTTGTTGTGGATGAAGGTTCTCTTGGTGGTTCTGATGCGTTGATGGTATTCCGTCATGATGTTCTTGTAGGTGCTGTCGTTTTCAGGCGTCTTGCAGTTTCTCCATTTCTTCTCGAGGCGTCTGCAGGTGCGTCTGGCCTCTTGTAGTTCGGCGGTGAACCATGTGGCTTTCCTGGGGTGCTGTCTGTTGGAGTTGCGTAGAGGGACGAGCTTGTCTGCATAGTCGGAGATCCATGTGTGAAGTTCCCTGGCTGCGAGGTTGGCATCGGTTGTGACAGCGGGGGTGTCGCGGTTGAGGGTGGTGTTGAGCTGCTCCTCGGAGACTCTGCTCCAGTTCCTTCGCGGAGGGAGTGGAGCTGGTTTGGGCGGCTTGGGTTTGTCAACCATGAAGTGTACGCAGTGGTGGTCAGTCCATGGTGGTTGCATGGTGTGAATGAAGTGGATGATGTTTCCTCCTGCAAAGATGGGGTCAAGGGTGTGTCCTTCCTTGTGGGTGGGAGTGGTGACGAGTTGTTTCGGTCCGATGTTGGCAAGGTTGTCCAGGAGGGTGGTGGAGTTGGGGTCGATGGGGTTGTCGAAGTGGAAGCTCAGGTCTCCGTCGAGTACGTTGTCCATGGAGGCAATGGCGTGGGGTGCTATGAGGTCAGGAATGGTGTCGACGAAGAGGGCCTGGGGGCCCGGGGGTCTGTAGGCGAGGGTGTCATGGAGAGTGGAGTTGGGGCTGGTCTAGATCTGGAAATGCAGGTGTTCGGCGGCAGAGAAGGCGTCACTCGAGGTGGAAAGGCGGAAGGAGTTTTTGTGTGCGATGGTGAGTCCTCCTCCTGGGTGGTTGGGGCTGTCTTTCCTCTGCATCTTGTATCCGTCCAGGATGGCGATGTCGGGTTGGGAGGAGGCGTTGGTCCAGGTTTCAGTGAAGAAGGTGACGTCTGGTGAGAGGGTGTCTAGGAGGTTCCAGATCTCTACGGCGTGTCTGTGCAGGGAGCGTACGTTGAGTAGGATGCACCTCAGGGCATTGGCGGTGTTGGCGGCGGGGGCGGTGATGAAACTCTGACGGCAGGAGAACTGGCCGTGGGTTGTGTTCGGTGTTGCCCGCTGGCATAGGTTGTTCCTTCCGGGGTTGAGTGCGTATCGGTGGATGGTCAGATATCCAGGGGTCCAGGCGCTGGCTGCGGTCGGGTCACGGACGGGCACAGACAGACTTGCCTTTGGCGCGCCTTTGGTGCATCAGCGGCGTGACCGCACAGCGGCCGCCATTAAGTAGGGGAGGGGGGAGCAGCTGGGAAGCCGGAACGGGCGTCAGCAGGAGGGAGTGGTCGCAGGGGCAGCAGCGGCGGGCACGCTAGGACGGCTGGCACAGGGATTGCCAACTAGATAATACTGGCACATGGATTTAACAACTAGACAAAAGAGCAGTACAGTTAAGGAAAAAGAGAGGCAACAACAGCGCAGGACACAATGAGGGGCACTGACCGGCAGGAGCAAGCTGGCAGGCTGGGATGGTCACAGCAGGAGCACAGCGGCCTCGAACACCAGGCAGGTGGAGGCACGGGGTCAGCGGCGAGGCAAGGCACAGCGGAGCTGCCGGGGAGAGAGCAGATCTCAGACCGGAGGTCAGAGGTCTTGCTCGCGCTCCCCCGCAGCGGCCACCATTAACTAAGGGAGGGGAGAGGGATGAGCAGCTGGGAGGTTGGAACGGGCGTCAGCAGGGGAGAGGGGCCGCAGGGGCAACAGCAGCAGGAACGCTAAGACAGCTGGCATAGGGATTACCAACTAGACAATACTGGCACAGGGATTTAACAACTAGACAAAAGAGCAGTACAGTTAAGGAAAAAGAGAGGCAACAACGGCGCAGGACACAACGAGGGGCACTGACTGACAGGAGCGAGCTGGCAGGCAGGGATGGTCACAGCAGGGGCGCAGCGGCCTCGAACACCAGGCAGGTGGAGGCATGGGGTCAGCGGCGAGGCAAGGCACAGCGGAGCTGCCTGGGAGAGAGCAGATCGCAGGGTCACACAAGGCCTGGGCTCTGGTTCTGAGCTGAGTCAGAGGAACATGACATTTCTGGATGACCCATAAGCGGTACAGATATGCTTCTGGACATAGCAGAATGGTTCTTTTCACACAATTTACAGTGTACTTTGGTGAATGTCTGGAGTTTGTAGGCCCAAGGGAACTGAAGCTACCCTGTGTGGCCTCCTTTTCCATAGGAGTATAATGGAGTGGTCCTACAGTGAAACAGTAAAGAACACTGACTATCCCTCACATGTGTACTCCCACATTATAAGGCCTACTCCATGTTACCACCCAACTCTGCATAGTCTCATCTGTGCCAGTCTATCTGTACAAAGCTCCTGAGCTGCACACAACAGGAATCTCCCCCTCACAGTCCTTACATGGGTGCACACGTGTGCACACACATCAACATGCAATCTGCCCAGTGCCCATTACCCTGGATGCATCACAGTGGCCTTATCTCACAAGGAGGACACTGGCGGAAAACATGCACAGTACACTTTACCATGAGTTTACCATGGGTGAGTACCAGGTTATAAGGCTCTGCCATGGTAAAAGGTCAAAAATCAGCTGATCCAAAAAGCGAAAAATCTGGGTGGCTCATACGGTCAGAACCACTTTTTCATAATTGCCTTTTTGCTTTTGTGTATTAAGAGTATTTTTTCAGGTATGTGATTTCACAGAGATGTGTTGTTTAAGGTATGTTGTGTAGGATTCTGATTTTACGAGTGGATGATGATGCAGTGAGCTTTGACACTGTGAGATCTGGTGTGCAGGAGTATGCCTAGTTTTCTGAGTCCAGCTGACTGTTGGTGGAAGTAATTCTCGCAGGCACCTCAGAATCTGATGCAAGGACATGGCTGGTACTGCATCCAGTGATATACAATACGAACAGCTACTTTTTTCATGAAAGTGTTAAATGTCAGTTTTCTGCTGTGACTGGCATAAACGATATACATTTTACTGAAGCCTGGAAGAATGAGCTGGATGAATATCAGGGAGTGACTAGGAAGATGCAATTTGGGGGTTTAGCTGCTGGAGAGTGTTGTGGCCACACTCGTTGCCTAGGGGAGAAAGGTTAGCAGCTTTAATGTGTTCAGCCAATGAGACAAGTCAGTTTCAAACTTCTTTCTCCCCTTTCAGATTCCTTCTCTGATTTGATTTGATTTGATTTGTAATTTGTAAAGCATGACAATCACCCTAAGGCATCAAGGCGCTAGAGACCGACCATCCGGAAGAAGGTTGAAGAGGAAAAAAGCCCAGATAGATGCTAAGCCTAGAAAAGCCAGGTCTTAAGAGCCTTTCTAAATGGTAAAAGAAGTGGAATAGACCTAAGGGAGAGAGGAAGGGAGTTCCAAAGTTTGCTAGCTGCCACCGAGAATGCTCTGTCCCCCTATTTCCTCTTTTTGGTTCTTGGTACTGCCAGTCGCATTTGAAGCGAAGATCGAAGGGGTCTACTGGGAAAGTGCCAGCTGAACATTGTTTTTAGTCTGGATGGGTAGGGAAGATACAGTGACTTGTGTACCATGCAGAGTGACTTGAAGCTAATACGTTTTTCGATAAGGAGCCAGTGCAGGGATTCTAGTCCCTTCCTGGCAGATTGTTTCCTGGGAATGTCCAAAACAAGTCTTGCCAGTGCATTCTGCAGCACCTGAAGTTTGTACTGCATACTCTTATTGGCGACCAGGTATAGTGAGTTGCAGTTATTGAGTCTGGACATTTCCAAGGCCAGTGCTACCTGTATTTGTGCTGGTCATTGGATGAGAGGGAAGATTTCTTTTAGCATCCTTATGAGCCAGGTACACGTAGAGATTATGCAGGTCATTTGAACATTAAAGTTAAGTTCAATATCCATCAGAACTCCAAGGTTCTTAGCCTTCTTGCTCGGGACAGGACAGCATCCTAATGATTGAGGCCAACACTTGCTGTTTGACTTTGATGTCCCTGATCCGAATATCATTACTTCTGTTTTCTCCCCATTAAGTTTCAAGAAGTTAACAGACATCCATTCTGCCACTTTCGTCATGCACCCGAGAATCTTTTCTAATGTTGAGCATGAGTCTTATCAGCTAAAAGTGTGCTTAGCCCTTCAATATTCCAACTTAAAACAGACAAATTACTTTTTATGTTGTTCAAGGGTGCTCCTTCCCCAATCTCCCTCCCTATTATATCTTTAGCACACAAATTCATATCCTCTCTGAGATCAGACTGACGGGGACAGTTCTCTTCTCTGAAAAGTCAATCTACATCTGCAGTGTAATCTTTTTGACTACACAATGAGGGTCAATACTGATAAGTAAGATTAGAAGGTTTTTTTACAAACTCAAAGCCAGACTGATATAAATGAGTTGCAGAAACATATTGTAGAAATAGAGAATCACTAATGGAAATCCGTATCATCAGATAAGGTTCAACTTCAGCCACAATAACAAAACACATACAAGAAATTCACTAGTAGCAATACAAAAGATGAGAAAGAGAATCTGATGATTAGATTGCAGGTTTAGATCCTTCTGTCTATACATGATGATGCCTAAAGTCATCTTATTAATCCTATCCTTTTTTGGGGAAAATTTCTTTATTAATTTTTTCCTAAACAATCAGTA
The DNA here is from genome assembly GCA_963921515.1 of Calotriton arnoldi. Taxonomy (NCBI): domain Eukaryota; kingdom Metazoa; phylum Chordata; class Amphibia; order Caudata; family Salamandridae; genus Calotriton; species Calotriton arnoldi. The sequence continues at coordinate 968,235 of CAWUFW010007206.1, forward strand.
CTCTGTAAATAATGGGAGTATGTGATAACTTATACCTTCAGTACAGTGTACAGTACAATAATACTGTAACGTAATTTCAGCAGTAGTACAGCGAGCAGTATCTCAACACATATTTGTCAGCATATGCAGAGAGGGACAGGAGCTGCAATCACTGCCATGTATATCTTGAAATATCCAAAACAGTAATGAAAAAACAGAGTAAAGACTAAAAAGGGGGGGGGGTGGGACCTTGACCTTCTTATGTTGCACATTATGCTTTAAGTGGATTACCCGGGATCAGCACTATGCTGGTGCTTGGTGATCATGCGTTGCAAGATCATAGAATCATTGTCTGCGGTGGTGTCTGATAGAGGAGGGAAGTGTAGCTAGGGGACAGTGGGTGAGGCGGGATGGCAGGATATCAAGTCTTTACCTAGGGGGCGGGGTGATTACCCATCTCCACACGTATGTAGGACAGCTGCAACACTGGAAGTCATGGGGAGGCAACTGCTAGCTTGGATCTAATCAATCCTATCCTAAGCTGGGAATTGGGGAAACCCTAATTAAATCAAGGGAGCAAGAAAGGTGTCAGCATCGTGGAGACTTCAGTAAAAGTACTCCAAATAAAGGGAAATGCGTAGCATAAAGCAACACAATGGGAAATATAGCAGGAGGTCTGCACCTCTCAGAGTGCAAAGGGTATCTGTTGCCTAACTAGGAATGTGAACACCCATTAATACACAAAATCTGCGTCATTATCTCCAGTACAATTCCATCTTCTCACAGCAGAAATAGGCTACATCCTTCATTTCTCCCACCTTCCAGTTTGAACATCAGGGTGACCATGAGCTTCTTTTTCAGCTGTGGGAGTGGGTCTCCTACTTCATTGACGTGTCTCCTTCTTGCCAAATGTTTCCTCCTGTACCTCGCTATCTCTACAACACACAATATGCCTTTGACTTACTAACGAAGCCTTGAGAGTGCACCTGCAGAAGAGAGACCATGCAAATCGAGCAAAACTTTAATGTTGAAGGTTAAACATTGAAGTCCAACAGCTTAAGGCCTTTGGTCAGGCTAATTGTTGTAAAACAAAATGTGCACCCGATATTTTAGGTATATATGCACAAACAGTCACAAAATCAATGGAATTATATAAAGGTAACTTAAGTAAGATGTGGTTACATATGTGATGCAATTTCGAATAAGTGTTGCACAGCTTGAAATATACGTGTAGCTACATATGAGAACTAAAATGTCCTTGCTAACCTAAATGTTAATACGCACCCATTTATAAATCTCTAGCACTCTACAATGAAGCATTTCAGAATTAGAGTTGAACACTCCACTTTCATTACTGATGTTAGGACTCACTGAGCATAAGGAATGATAAATGCACATAAGTATATTAAGTTTCTGTGACATGTAAGGATGACGCTAAAATTAAGATGTTCTACTAGGTACCATAGACACTCTTCTTAATTAAATTATAGGCTTCTGTTATATATGCAAGGGCACCTCATTGAGTGCAACACAACTGTCCTGCTCATTCTCCCTCAGTTAAACAACCTATCTGTCAGACATGCTCATTCATTTCACCATCGCAAACTAACATGCATTCCACATTGAGCATGGAGGGTACGGAAATGCAGGAGGAGAGATCACCTCACCTCTTCCTCCTTATAAGCACACATATAAAGCAGCAAATTACTACAAAATAGACATCAGAGGGACATTACAAAATTCTAACAATCTCAAAAGAGAATAAGATCCCAAATGAGAATAACAAGGACAAAAAATATATCCACATCTCAGAAAGACAACTCAAGTCCAACTAAATTCCCATGTCTATCAACCTTTAAGGCAGGTGCATCAAATGCACAGTGTGGAGCACTGGGGTAACAAACAATCCACAGCCATGAAAAAGAAAAACATTTATATGGTACAAACAAACACAACCCCGTTAAATAAAGCTTAGCCCTTCATCACCCTGGCACTAGGACAACTTACACAATACTAATCAGCTCCCAATCCACTTAAAGAGGGACACCATAGGGCAGCAATGATTTTGACAACCTATCTCATTTTACCATTAATGTAAAAACCTTCCCAAGAATCCATTTGTTGTACCCTACTGCCAGGCTCAAGACCCATTCAGGGATTCCTACCTGTGACTTTAAATACAAGTCTCATTTCACCACTGTGGACAAAAAACTTCCCAGAAGAATTTTTTCTAACTAATTTTCATCCAGCACCAGTGTCCCATTTGTAGTGAAAATTATCAAGAAAGCAATTTCTCATCTGCTGCAACCACACTTTGAAAAATTGATAGTTCTCCTCAACTTTGTCTCATGTCATGGTGTCAGAGCAGCTACTATGCAGGTGTTGGATGACATGCTCAGACCTGGTGATGTGAAGATGCCTCCTTACTTGTATCTTTCTGTAGCAACTACAATGTGATGGAGGGAATTCTTGAATTAATCTCAGCCACTGGGTCACATTCTAGTCCATCATTTTTCACCCACCATGCCACTCTAGACACTCCTGATGGGAGCAGTCCGTCCTGAACTGCCAGGTCAGGCCTCTCAAAAAGAGACCACAGGAAAACCTAGACTAGTTACGACCTAATCATGTCTCATCAGTGAGTGTTGAAAAATGGTAATCTCTGAAGGGCCACCCCAAATGTTTTGTCTTCCCCTTTTTCTGGCCTCGTTTTTGTTGGCTGCTAACCAATGCTAAAGTGCATGTGCTCTTTCCCTAAAATGTGTGACATATTTAGTTTACTTGTAATTTCTTTGTAAAATGGTATTCCATGTGCCCAGGGACTGTAAGTTAAATGCTACTAGTGGGCATTCTGTCCATCAAGTGTTCTTTTTGCATTTGTCACCCAGAGTGGGACAGGTATGCCCAGACGTGGGTCCCATGCTCTCCATGCCACTGGAGTCAAGCTATCCTGGCTGATGAGGGGTGAAACCCCGAAACCGGTTCTAGGATGCTTGTTTCCATTAAAGGGATGACCTGGCCTGGCAGTTTGGGCTGGACTGTTCCCATTGGGCGCAGGCTCAAGACTGATTTTCATGCGGCTGGGTTCAAACTGGAATGGCATGGTGAGCAAAAAAGCGATGGATTTAGGCCCAGATCTCTGTACTGGGGTGAATGTGTGACATTGTTCTACATTCTGTCCATCAATTGTTCTTTTTGCACTAGTGGGCCTGCAGCACAGATTGTGCCACCTACACAAGTAGCCTTTCAAACCGGTCTCGGGCCTGCCATCGCAAAGCCTATCTTTGCAGTTTACTGCCACTTCGACTTGGCATTTAAATCCCTTTGCCGAGCCTTAAGCTCCCCATTTATTACACATAGGTCATCTCTAAGGAAGGTCCTAGGTAGTCCATCGGGCAGGGTGCTGTGTATGTAAAAGGTCGGTCATGTACTTTTAAGTTCACCATGTCCTGATAGTGACAAACACCCAAATTCGATGTTCACTTCTGTGAAGCCTACCCCTGTCATAGGGTAACATTGGAAATTCCTTAAAAGTATTCTAAGCTGTAATTCTTGTTCAGAAAGGAGTAGCTGCATCATTTTACATATCTTTGGAATGGAAATTATAAATCCTCTTTTCTGGTAAAGTTGGATTTAAAATTACTGTTTTAGAAATGGCACGTTTATAAAGTGGACATGTATCTGCTCTTACTGACCAGTGTATGTCTCCAATACAAATCTAGGGTGGGTGACAGCTACACTTTGTGCATTTCCACTAGACAGCCACAAACACAGGAAGGATAGGTGTGTCTGAGGACCCATCTACATACATCTGCATTCTGATGCCCCTGCCTGGGCAGAATGGAAGACAGGGGCTAAGACTTCACTTGAATAGGTAGTATCCTGTCCCCACACAAAGGGATTATTCACCCCCATAGCTAGTCTAGTTTCACGAATAGGAAGAAAGGGGGCCCTGTGCAATTCAAGGGTCTGCTGTGAAGTCACCCCCACTTCAAAAGCAGAGTTGGGTATAAGTTTTGGGTCTCTGACTCCCTAAAATCAGACACTTCTGGATCTACAACTACACGTTGTCAGAAGAACTGCTATGCTGCTTAAAGGACTCATTGCTGGACTGCTGACCTGGGAGGCCTGCTTTACTCCTGTTTTGCCCTGCTTCTTCCTGCTCTCTGACTCTGTTGAAGGAGAGCTGGACTCTGCCTTTTTGTCCAAGTGTGCTCCAAGGGCTTGTTGGCTTGACTCCTGTGGCTTGAGACTCAGACATATCAAAGTCTCTACCCCTGCTCCTGGCTCACTGGAAGTGGAGCCAGATACTTGCAACATGGACATCAACCCATCTCCTGTCTGCATGTAGCAGAACCGGTGCACCAACCCGGTTGCGGGAGTAATATTGGTGCTTTGCCCTCGGAACCAAATCTGTGGCAGCTCGGCGAGATCAGCACATCCCTTGACTGCGTGGAGAAAGCCCGTGCATCTCTCTACAGAACTAATGCATCTCGGCCTGGCGTCTCACCTGCTGAATTGGTGCATTGCTGTAGGAGGTTGGCTTAGTATATGGTGCTCATTATGTAACTGTAGCACCCTGCACTAATCCAAACAACCCTTATGGTGATTTTAGTGGTCTTAGACAACCTTAGAAAGCTCTCTAAGTGGTGGTTGTGGAGAGCAGCCTTCAGGCTTAGTCCAGAAGGAATGTAAAGCAGCTTGATTTACCAGTACTAATCATATAGTGTAGGTTAAGTGAAAAAGAACCACACAGTGTAGTTATAAAAATATGTATTTATTAAAACACACACTAACACATTGAAATATCTCCTCCTCGGAGATATAATCACAATACACACAATACTTCAACAATAGAACACGTAACTAGCACAAATACACAGTGGTCTCCACTGGGAGACCAACCATATACTAAGAAAGTGAAATGCAATCCATGACCTAAGTCGAGACCGGACTCAGTAGACGTAGAAGTGTTGGGGACCCAAGGAACCACCCAAGGTAAGTACCCAGGAACCCCACAGAGGCTGTGTGCAGAGTGGGAACATGTCCGCGTGATCATCACAAGCCTATGAGTAATTTGCGGTTGCAGTTCTTAATAAGAAGGACCCTTCCCAGAGGACCCTGGAGAAACCCCATGGAAGATGGAAGGTTGGAGAGTCATCCCACCGTGGATACCCCGGGAACCAGGATACCTACACCAGGGAAGCCGGGTGCATAGGTGCGAAGTGACGCCGGGAACCACCGTAGACCACAAAGGAGGACTTCAGTAAAGATGCTGCTGGCGAAGAAGCTGAAAGAGTCTGTGGAACCCAAGGATGAATTCAAGCAGAGGGGACAGAGTCTATGCCACTGAGGAGTGACCAGGAGGCACAGAAGACAAAGGCCTACAGATGTCAGAAGATGCAGGAGAGTTGACGGTGACTTGGCGAATATGCCTCTTTTTTCCGCTTTCCCTCACCCCGCATGTTGTTACAACGTGGTCGTTACAACGACCGCGTTGTAACAACGCATACCATTACCCCGCAAGTCGTAACAACGACTTGCGGAGGGGGGCGCTGGATGTTGGAATAGTATAATTTACTATTCCAACTCCAGTCTGTGCGGACAGTAGGGAAGGTGTTGGATTTTAAATCCAACATCTTCTCCCCCCTCTGCAAGTCATTGTAACAACTTGCAGGGTAATGGTATGCGCTGTTACAACGCGGTTGTTGTAACGACTGCGTTGTAACAACATGCGGGGTGACGGATGCGGAGTAAGGGGTGTATACCGACTTGGCGCTGTTGCTGTGCGGACCAGGACATGCAGTGGAAGACCAGGAGCCGTTCATGAGCTATCCCACATCAGATGTCGAGAGCCAGGGGCCAGCGGGAGCACTAACAAGCCTTGGCAGCGGTAACATATGTGGCAGACAAAAAAGGTGCAGTGTCAGGACCAGCAAGGTCCAAGGGACTCACCAAGTGCAAGTAATTCAAAGTAGGTTTTGAGCAAACAGGAGAGCCCACTGGAGCCAAAGAAGACCCTTAAGAGGACCCACAGGCCGGAGGCACAGGAGTCGCAAGAGGACGTCTAGCAGCTCACTAATGATGAAGGCCCACGGTGTAAAGGATGTGGTGAGGACAAAGATCTTGGTAGCAAGAGAAGCTTGAGGCTGGAGCTACTTGGAGCCTGAAGATCTCTGGAGAAGAGAGTCAACAAGCCTTGGCAACGGCAAGTCAACGCACTGCTAAGGAGCACTGCTCGAGCGGTTCTGACAAGGGATACTGGCTGCAAACTTGCTGTGAAGACAGTGCAGCACCACCACCTGTGTTGTTGAACCTCAGAGTCCGTGGGAGCTCAGGAACAGAAGACCGGTCTGCTTCGTTGCGGTGCCTGCTGATGCAGGCGAGTGACTCCTTAACTCCAAGGGAGATTCCTTTGGGTGTCTTGGATGTCCACAGGACTGGAGAAGAACCTGTATGGAGCACAGGCACAGACGATGCAGAAGACTGGCAGGACGACGAGACCAGGAGCAGCAAGAGTCTTCCCGGTGCAGTCTCGGTTCCCAAAGCGAAGTCTAACGAAGTCCAAAGTGCCCAGATGGTTGAAGATGAAGTGGTTTTGGGTTTGAATCTTGTCCCACGACGAACCTAAGGAACCACCCACAGCTAAGCCCTTAAGTACCCTAAACAAAGGGTTGGGACGATTCAGGGGACCCTCCCACAGGAGGAGCAGGACAGAGGGTAAGATACTCCCATGTCCTTTGTCCAGTTTCACGCCAGAGCGGGAGCCAAGGGCTCCCAGAACTGGTTCTAACTAGAGTATGTAAGGAGGGCACCAAACATGCACTTCAAAGCAGTCTGGTGTTGCTGGCAAGCGCCCCCACCCCAGCCCAATATATTAAGTGTTGTCTGGGAGGTGGTCACACCTCCCTGTGACAGGAAACCTATTGTCCTGCCTTCCCCTGCTCAAGCTTGGCTCAGCAGTAGGAGGGCAGAATCGTTTCTCTGGTCGGCAGCAGCCATAGTTTGCTGTTCGGGTCTGGGAGACTGGTACCGGGAGCTTGGAGGGCTTCCCTAAGGAGCCCTACAGTGCATGAAATCATACCGCCAACACCATTTACAGTGTTGGGGTATGATTCCAACGTGTTTGATACCAAACATGCCAGGGTTCATTACAGCTAGTTTAGAGTTAGCCATCGCGCAATGACGCATGGCCACTCTATGTATCATAATGGCTGATGCACTTACAACGCCTGTAGAATGGGCTCTGGGAATTGTAGGGGTGCCCTGCTCATGCAGGGGCACCCTCACACTTATAACCAGACATCCTGCCTTCAGGATTGAAATACCTGCCTTAGGGGTGACTTATAGGTTTTAAGTGTGGTTACCTCAGATATAAGAAAACTTATATCTGTTGTAAGTGGTGCTAGCATCAGCTTACACAGGCTGCAATGGCAGGCCTGTAGTCACAATTTGAGTGGTCTCCCATGGGTGGCATAATACATGCTTCAGCCCATGGGGGACCCCTGGGGTACCTATGCCCTGAGTACCTTAGTACCATTTACTAGGGAATCAAAAGGGTACACCAGTAGCCAATCTGGGGGGTACCTACGTACTCACCATGGTCCAATTTAGGGAAGAAGCACAGAGACTGGGGTCCTGATTAACAGGATCCCAGTCAGACTAGTCTGAAAAACATAACGGCGCAAGCAAAAAGTGGGTGTAACCATGAAAGCAGATCCTACTTTCCTACAATCGCCATCACCGCATGGAGAATAATCAATGCATACTCTACCTGCAGAATGGATATCGACGCATCTCACGATGCTTCTCGCTGTTGCAACAAGGAAAGGTGTTCACCAGGGCCTGTGTGGGTCCTGTAGACAGCCTGCATTGCGGTCTGTCCAGAATTTAACTTTGCCCCAGTCCATCATAACGTCAAATAACCCCTAACAAGCTAATTGCTTCTAAGTGCAGGAACCCTTTTTATTCTTTAAATATACACAGCTTGACTGATTGGATTTTTGTGGTGTTTTCATTGTGTTGCTGTGTGTGTGTGTGTGTGTTGCACAAATACTTCACACATTGCCTCTTTAGATAAGCCTGACTGCTGTGTGCCAAGATACCAGTGGGTAAGCAAAGGGTATCTTTCAGTGCGTATGTAGCTTAGCCTGCCTAGAGTGGTGATTCCTGCTTGGACAGCATGAATACCTCTGCCTACCAGAAAACTCAGTTCTAACAGTGAGGTATAGATTGAGTCCTATGGAGCAGTGAGCATGGAACCCACTTCTGGGCATGCCAATCAGACTTAAGGCTTAAACTGCAACAAAAACAATATGATGGATGGAATGCTCAAATTAATCTTAGCCGCTGGCAATCGCTCTAGCCGCATTCAGGTCAAGACTGATTTGCATACGGCTGGGTCTAAATTGAGGTAGTATGGCATACACAAAAACGATGGACAGGCAAGTGGCCCCATCCATCACATTTTTGTATACTTCAGTGTGATGCCATAAGTGGAACGGGTATGGCCACACATGGGTCCCATGCACACTAAGCCAGTGGAACCAAGCTATACCTGACTGATAAGCCCTAACAAGGGGGAATTGGTCAAGAGTTGCTAGTATTCCAGTTCAGGGAAAACCAGGCCTGGCAGTTTGAGCTGGACTGTTACTATTGGAGCAGGGTCAAGACTGTTTTTCATATAGCTTGCTCTAAACTGCGGTAGCCTGGTGTGCAAAATAACAATGGACTGGAAAGCGGCCTCAATAAATACCAGTGACTGAGTTTTACTCGAGCATTCCATCCATCAATGTATTGTATATGTCAGTGCAATGCCCTTAGTGATGACTCCTAACAAGGAGGAAACAAGTCTTGGTGTGCTTGTGTCCCAGATCAGGAAGGACCTGCACTGGCAGTTCAGGCTAGACTGTTCCTACTGGAGCAGGGTCAAGGCTGATTTATATATAACTGGTTCTAAACTGAGGTGGTATGGTGTGCAAAATAATGATGGACTGAGATGTGGCTGTGAACAATTATCAGTGGCTGAAATTAATTCAAGCATTCCATCCATGTGTGGGACCCTGTTTTATCTCTCGGGGGAATGCCGCTTTGGGATACAGAAAGCAATATACGGAGACGGACACTTTGTTTTGACATAACACCTCGATCTGTGTAGCATTGCTTCCTGAGATTATTTTGTTTTTGTTACGCATGCCAGAAAGCATGTATGGAGCAATAATGGGTCTCCATTTCTGTATTTCTGTACTTGTTCACTCTCTTAAAATACAATAAAAAGAACTTTTAAATAAAGCATTCCATCCATCAATTTTTTGTATACTTCAGTGTCTTTTTGCGGCATTAGTTAATGTGGATCACGGACCTCCAGTGTCCATCCTATCTTCTTGTTTGATTATACTGGAGGGGTTTACATCTTTTCTCACAGGCTGTTTCCAATGTGTCTAAATGACCATTGACAGTTTTTCCCTCCAGCAGTACTATGCGAGGGACCTGAGTGTTTCATCCTCTTACCAACCTTATGATGTCTCTATGTGCTGCTGCTAAGAGTTATGGGGCCGTTTTACAGACAAGGCGCGTTTTCATTGTTTGCCCCAGGCACACCTTTTAAAAACTGCACCCAGGGCAAACAATAAAAATGCGCCCTATTATGATGAATGCGCAGCCCCCAGGGCAGCCGCTAACTCGCAATGCCCCAAGGGCAGCACATTCGGTGAAAAAACAGAGCGGCTGCCTTACAGCTGCTCCATGTTTTCACAGTGCAGGCAGGAACCCGCCAGCACTTTTAAAGGGGATTAGAGATCCCCTTGCAAGTTGGTGCAGTAGGCGACTGCACCCGCCTGCAAGGTGATATCTTAGGGGTCTTCCCCCGCCAAAGGGCTGATCTCAAGGGGTGCACTTTGGGAAGGTGGCACACTGAGAGTGCTCCCCCTGAGAGCTTCTTTGCCTCTGCGCCTGCGTCTGTAATACGGCGCACGCGGCGGAGGCAAAAGGATTTCCTCATTTGCATGGGGCATGCCCCATGCAAATGAGGGAATGCCCATTGCGTCCCCGGGGCAATTTCTGTAATATGGCCCATGGTTGACAAGTATGGTGTGTCCATTGTTGAGTATGCTGATGACTCACCACTCTATCTTACTGTGTCATCTCCGAATGATGCCACCTAACAGCAGAACTCAATGTCTACAGTGTAGGCCTAGAAGGCTAAAGTCTGTTTTAAATGTAATCCTGGTAAGAGCTATGCTCTATGATTTCTCTAATGCCGGGGTTAACTCCAAATTCAATCCTGTCCCTTCCTGCTCACCAAAAACATCACCCCTTCACTCTTTGATTCTGACAATTCCTTGGTATTCCTGACCTTGGGGACAGACATCACCAAAGCAAACCAAGACTTTCCAAAATCAGCTCTGTTTACTCAGGCGTATTGAACCTTATATCACAGTGCTTGCCTTCCAGACAGAAGTTCAATTGCTGCTGCTAGCCAATATCAATAATGGATGTGATCTGCAGGCCAGACTTCCAAAATGGTATCTCCATCTGCTGGGAATTGTGCTGAACTTAGATGGTAAATTAATCAAATAAATCAGTATGTACACCAATATTATGTCTGCGTTCAGATAATTTATATGCTTGCCCATTAGTCAGGTATCCATTTTAATCTGTCCAGATTAATTTTAAGGTGCAAGGTTTAAATCTTACAGGAGCCCTATTACCTTGCCACAAATCTGTAAACTTCATTGGGACATTGCAGTAAATTTAGATAAAGTATGGATAGCCCTTTAATCAGGTCTTTAATTAGGAAGGCAGGGATCTCCAATAAGGCTTTCTTTATTGAGGCCCATGGTCCCAGAATCCTCTGCAAACCTCAAATTTAGCTAAAAAAATCACGTTTTCCTCCGATTTCTGTCTGGGATCACCATGCTGGCATAAATGTCCTACCACACAGCGTTCCCTTCGTTCTCACGATAAAAATGATACCTCACTTGTTTGGGTGTCCAATGCAGAATCACCTAAAAACGTATTTTAAAAAGAATACAGTGCTCAGAGTGCGCTTTGCTTGCCCCTCAATCCCTAAGTTTTTGGCCCTCCCCGGTCACAGGCCCTTGGCCCACCCACACAAGTGAGGTATAATTTTACTCAGGAGACTGATGGTAATGCTGAGTGGTAGGACATTTGTTCCAGCAATGTGATGCCAGCCAGAAATGTGAGGAAAAGGTGATTTTTTCAGCTAAATTTCAGGTTTGCAGGGGATACTGGGTAGAAAAATGTTGGGGGATCCACACAAGCCATACCTCCCTGGACTCCCCTGTGTGTCTAGTTTTCAGAAATGTCTTGGTTTGGTAGGTTTCCATAGATGGCCGCCGAGCTCGGGGGCAAAAACCCAGGTTACCCCCCTTTCAAAACCAGGTCTTTTTGTGATAGGTAATTTTGATGTCTCCACAATATGTTTTGGGCCCTTCCCTGCCACGGGCACTTAGCCCACCCACACAAGTGAGATACCATTTATATCGGGAGACTTTGAGGAATGCTGCGTGGATGGAAGTTTGTGGATCCACGCAGATTCCGGAACTTTCCATCACAGAAATGTGAGGAAAATGTGATTTCTTCAGCTAATGTTGAGGTTTGCAGGTGATTCTGGGTAGGAAAATGTTGGGGGATCCACACAATCCACACATCCCTGGACTCCCCTGGGTGTCTAGTTTTTAGAAATGTCTGGGTGTGGTAGGTTTCCCTAGATGGCCGCTGAGCCCAGGGCAAAAACGCAGGGGGCCGCCATGAAAAACCAGGTTGTTTTATGATAGATAGGTGGGCACCTGAGTTTTTGTTCCCGGATTTGCAGACATCTCGGGGGACCTAAAAAACCCAGACATTTCCAAAAACTAGACACCTGTGGGAGTCCAGGGAGGTGTGGCTTGCATTGATCCCCCCTCATTTCCCTCCCCAGAATCCGCTGCAAACCACAAATTTAGCTAAAAAGTCAAATTTTCCTCTAATATCTGTGTGGGAAAGGTGTGGGATCATTGCACAGCACAAATTTTCTACCACTCACCGCCCCACTCAGTCTCCCGATAAAAATGATACCTTACTTGTGTGGATGGGCCAAGTGCCTATGACATGGAAGGGCTAAAAAAGTGTAAAGATTGAGGGGGGCCCAAAGCGGGTCCAAAAAGGCAGTTTGTTTATACGTTTTTTGGCTGACGCTACTTTGGGCACCCACACAAGTGAGGTATCATTTTTCTCAGGAGACCAAAGGGAATTGTGGGTGGTAGGAAATTTGTGCCTGTGCAGTGATCCTACAACTTATCCACACAGAAATGTGAGTAAAATGTGACTTTGCAAGAATATTTGAGGTTTGCAGGGGATTCTGGGTAAGAAAATGCTGGGGGATCCATGCAACCCACACCGCAAGCCAAGAGTCAGCACACGCACACCACCATCCACGCACACCACCAGCCAAGTGCCATCCATGGACACTGCCAGCCGAGCTCCATCCACACACACTGCCAGCCAAGCGCCATCCATGCACACCACCAGCCAAGCGCCATCCACGTACACTGCTAGCCAAATGCCATCCATGCACACAGTCAGCCAAGCACTATCCACGCACACTGCCAGCCAAGCGCCACCCAAGCACTCCGCCGGCCAAGCGCCACTCTGCCAAGCAGGGCAGACTTGGAACAGCAACCAGGCCTGGCAGATTGCTGCTTGACCAGCCCTCGGAGGGGGCACGTGCTAGCAAAAAGCACGGCTACCGCTTTTGTTACTGGGGGCCGATATTGCAGCACTGCTGCAAAACCAGCCCCCAGTGTCAAAACCAGCCCCCACGGCCAGAAAAACAGCCCCCACCCCTCCGGCCAACCAGGAAACGGCTGGTGCCCGCTATGGCCAGTCCACCCCTGCAACCAAGCACCATCCATGCACACAGCCAGCCAAGCACCAGTCCACGTACACCACCAGCCAAGCACCACTCCATGCACACAACCAGGCAAGCACCAATCTACACACACCGTCATCAAGTGCGAGTCCACCAACACCATTAGCCAAGTGCAGGTCCACACACACTGCCAGCAAAATACAAGCCAAAGGTCAGTACATGCAGACCATCAGCCAAACTCCAGTTTACACACACACAAACTCTCCCTGGTTTCTAGTGGTTTTCTGCCCCTGCTTGGGTGCAGATGAGACGAAAAATATCACTGAAACAGCCAAAATGTGTGCCTAAAAAAAGGGAGCATCCCTTGCCTATGGGGCTTCTTACTGGCATGCCCATAAATATATCCCTGGTGCCTAGTGGGATTTAAGCCCCCCCGGGGGGCATATAAGGGTCTATTGCCCTGATCTGCCTTCTGGGGAAGCAGAAATACTTTTTTGGGGGTGGGGGCATTAGCATGCCCATTCTTGACAGCCCCCAACCCTACGAATGATAAAAAACATAATCGCTGGTGCCTAGTGGGCTTTCTGCCCCCCGGGGGGCACATAATACACTATTGCCCCAATATGCCTCCCGGGTGGGGCAGAAAGACTGGTAATTTTTTGGGGGGAGTGGGGGGCATTGGCATGCCCATTTTTGGCAGCACAACCATATACATAAAAAAATCCCTGGTGCCTAGTGTGCTTTCTGTCCCCCGGCGGGCAAATCAGGGGCTATTGCCCCCATCTGCCTCCCAGGGGAGAAAGAAAGAATGTGGCAATTTCTATGTGGGGGGGTGAGGGCATTGGCATCCCCATTTTTGGAAGCCCCCACCCCTACGTGTAAATAAAAAACAATCTCTGGTGCCTAGTGGGTTTTCTGCCCCCGAGGGGCAGATCAGGGGCTATTGCCCCAATTGCCTCCCAGGGTAGGTAGAAAGACTGTGGAATTAGGCGGGGTGGGGGCATTGACATGCCCATCTCGGGCAGCCCTCACCCCAAAATGTGTAACCAAAAACAAAATCCCTGGTGGCTAGTGCGCTTTTTGCCCCCCTGGGTGGGGGCGATTGGGGGCTGATGCCCCTAACTGCCCCCCAGGGGGGGGCAGAAAAACTTTCGAATTAGGCGGGGGTGGTGGCATTGGCATGCACATCTTGGGCAGCCCCCACCACAAATTGTGCTAAAACAAATCCCTGATAGCTAGTGCGCTTTCTGCCCCCCCGGCAAGAAGACTGAATATGCCAGAAACTTTTTGGGGGGAGCAAAGGACCTTGCCCAAGGGGCCGCTCCCACATCCCTGGTATCCAGTGGGTGGATCCCAGCTATGGGATCGCCCTCCTGGAGTGATCCCCAAGCAAGGATCCACTAGGGAGGGGTACCATTGGAAAGGGGACACCACTTTGCCTCTGCCACTTTGCCTCAGAGCCACCCCCATAATTACGAACCCGGTTGTAGCAGGCCAGCTGCTGCTCCACCACCATTTCCCTACTGATAGAAGACCTGACATATTTTTGCTGTATTTTCTTGCTTGCAGCAGCCATGAAAAGCATGGACATCCCGACCTACATGCTGGGAGTAAATGTATGTCTCAACATACATTTGTTCTGAGTGCCATTTTATACAGTCTTTGGAGCATCATAAAGTAATTTAGATCTTATTTTAGAGAAAGGAATGCAGGCCTAGTCTTGGGGTGTAAATCATGCCACCTGATAGTGAATGCAGGTAGGTCTCAACCTTGCATGGACACAATGAAGGCCAGTGGGTGAAGTGTCCAGATGTCCGGTATAGCAAGCACGTAATCGCTGCGTGCACTGTGTGCTGTGCTCTGATTGGCTGAGTGTTCCTAACTTCATGTGGCATTGAACCTTATGGTGTTTTAGGAACGTGCACACCCCTCCGGCCATATATGCTCTATTGGGGCCAATCTCCTGGGACCAGGAACGCGCACATCCCTGCGGCCATATATGCTTTATTGGGGCCAATCTCCTGGGACCATTGTGATGTTGCTGCCTATCTGTGGGACTAATCTGGGTTTTTCCTGTTTGCATGTTTATCCAGCTGGTTACGTGCCACGCCACCTGTGACCCGTCAATCTGTAGCCTCGGGCCTAGGTCGCAGGGCCTGCCTGACAACGTATTTCTTACTCGGGTTGATGGAGAGGTCATCTTGGGAGATTTCGACAAAAGTGACTTGAACTCCTTTTTAAATATACATGTATCGTTGGTAGATTTACATCAATATAAACACTACAATTCATTAATCAGTTGGTTTACCTACAGTTACTACACTTATCTAAACAAACCTATCTTAAAACATTTTGCTTTATTATTATGCCTGGTATAATACCACTAATAAATATAAAGCACACTTGGATTTTAGAGATCCTTTTGAAAACATCACCCCTGGTAGACCAAATTATGTCTAAAATGCTGATGATCCATGTAGCTAAAATCCCATACATCACTGTTTTTCCACAAATAGTAAGTGACACTTTGGTTGAAGAAAAAAAAGGTAAGAATTTTGTAGTTTGAAAGGCAGTTTTGGTTTGAATATAAGGTTGATGTCATTGCATTACGTCCATCCAGTTTCACTCTTTAAATAGACAGTATAGTGTCCAGATCTTACATTAAGGGGCATTTTCTCAAGGACTCATCGCCGATTTATCGGCACTTTAGCGCCGCAAAAGTGGCAATAGATTTATCGCCCCATTCACAAGCTGGTGCAAACTGCCGACATCGCCAGTTTACCTGCGATAGCTACCGCAAAACACATCGCCACAGATGAGTGCGACAACTAATGCTAATGATATGCAGAGTAGGCATTCCCGTGCAAAAACACACGAAAACACCACTCCGCGAGATTCTCAACGACCAGCCAGATCGGCGATGCGAACCAAAAACAGGCGATAAGGCGCGTTAGCAGCAGGGATTTAACACCTGTCTTTTGCTGGTGTTAAGCAGGACGACTACCTGCAGCATGAAAGGGAGCCCAGCCCAGAGCCACATCTGAAGACCAACAGATACCATGGAGCTACTGATCATGCAGCTCGGAGACCCTAGAGGCCCACAACACCCACCGCCACCACCCCCAGGACCCCCCTCTCACCATCCCCCCGGACTACCACCGAGGCAGCGCAGAACAAGACAGCGGACCTTCCGAAAACGGCATGGCCCCTCAGCCACACAAGGGCAGAATGTGGGGAGAGGTGGGAACCAAGTAAGTGTGAAGGAGGAGAACTCACCCATGAAGAAGAATGCACACAATGCCAAGTGTGGCGGTGATGTGCTGGACAGACCACAGAATGCAGAGCCCAGACATGGCCATGTGGACATATACTGCTGGCGTTTGTAGTGTTGTGGACAGTGGACGCAACCATGTCACCTCAGGCAGTGGGGAAGACCTCGGTCATGTAGCTGTGATGTCCCCCCCCTGTAAGCGCAAGCGGAGTGGGCTGGGTCGGCATACGCCAGTCCAGCGTAGGAGTGTGGATAAAAAGGCTGAGGCTCTGGGCGTGGTTCTCTCCCGGGATG
This sequence comes from Calotriton arnoldi, assembly GCA_963921515.1. NCBI lineage: Eukaryota > Metazoa > Chordata > Amphibia > Caudata > Salamandridae > Calotriton > Calotriton arnoldi. The sequence goes on from CAWUFW010007206.1 coordinate 984,650, forward strand.
GGCAATGCGTCTGCCAGGGCGGCGCACCTCACCCTGCCACGAGTCCGCCGCCGTGACCTCCAGACTCTGCGACACAGGCCCCCAGCGCAGCCAGCGGCACAGCAACACGGAGATATGTGTGTGTCGGATACTGCATTCGTCCTACACTGCGGTCAGCAGGTCCCACAATTCAAATCGGGCCACATTTCTGTCACTGGAGGAAACCACTAGTCAACAGACATTGCCCCCAGTGCGGCCCACCCGGACGACGCATTATCGTTGGCTGTGCACCTGTTGAGCGCTCCAGGAGCCCCTGACCCTGCGCAACCCAAGTCGATGACCTGCAAGGACAGCAGGTGCCCCTGACCCTGTACTACACAAGCCGACGACCTGCAAGGACAGCAGGTGCCCCTGACCCTGTGCTACACAAGCCAACGACCTGCAAGGACAGCAGGTGCCCCTGACCCTGTGCTACACAAGCCGACGACCTGCAAGGACAGCAGGTGCCCCTGACCCTGTGCACCATAAGCCGACGCCACGTGGCCGTGGGCCCTTGCTACCCGCTGCCTCCGGCCAATACTGCAGTCAGCACGTCCCCCAAGTCATATTGAGTCTTGCTTCATTGATGGCGGAGTTCAGTAGGTGACAGACATTGCTTCCAGGGCGGCCCGCCCGGACGACGCATCATCGCAGGCCGCGCACCAGTCGTGCGCTTCAGGTGCCACTAACTCAGTGCAGCTCAAGTCATGGACCATTCATGATGTAATCTTTTCTGTGTGAGTCCAGTTCTGGTGCCCCTACCTCAGTGCACTGCAAGTCATGGACCCTTTATGATTGAATCTGTGTGTGTGATCTGATGATCACTGTTCTAGTTGTTGCCAGCACCAACCACTCCCTGAGGGCTGGCTTACACTCACCCCACACCCATCCAGCACAGGTGTCACTGGACATGTGACCCTGGTAATAAAAAGGGGCTGGGCGCATGTGCCCGTAGCCAGTTCCACCATACATCTAAGTGTGTCCGTGTGGTCATTATGTATGCATGATGGGCCTGCGCCCTACCACATTACATTGTGCTGTGTACAGTGGACACGACCATGTCACCTCAGGCAGTTGTAAGACCTTGGACATGTAGCTTCGTCGTCAGCCCCTGTATGCGCAAGCGGAGTGGGCTGGGCCGGCGTATGCCAGTGCAGCGTAGGGGTTCGCAGATTTTGCCCGGGGCACTGGGCGTGGTTCTGTTCTGGCCGGAACAAGGAAGTACGTAATGCGTGTGTCTCTGCTGCAGTGTGGGTGCCACCCGGCCCACAATTGTCAATGTTGCAATGTATCATGCACCCGGAGGGCAGGTTCGCACGTACGGGGCAATGAAGGAGCGCAAAACCGCTCGGGGTCTTGGCCCCTACATGCCAAGTGTTGTGTGTATCTGTATTGCCGCAGCATGAGCCAAATGCCTGGCCTCAATCGCAGCGTGAGTACAGCCAGCCATGAACTGTAAACCTGTGTCCGCCCTGTCCTTACCATAGGCCTACACTCACGTGGCCGCCCAAACTCAACAGCCAACATCACAGTGTTGTTGTCAGGCTTGTGGACATGCGCTGACAGGCATGACCATGGTGTTCCGTAGGAGTGCAAGTGATGCAACTGCGCAGCGCACACAAGTAAAAAGGCACGGTGGTAGGGAGGAGCAGCTGTGAGGCAACGTAACACACAGTGAAGCCGCTCATTTTCCACATGCTAGGCATGTCATACATGATTCCCAAAGTCGCAGACATCCCACCCCCAAAAAGCCTCCACACATTTCATGAATGCAAGCAGATGACAAACTGAGTGTAGGGATGAAAGCTCCTTTGTCTGGACTATCAGGCGGACGCACATCTGCAGCTCCGACCTGGGAATTGCATGTGCCCGGCACCCCCTGACAGATACGATAGCATTTGATGACGACTCCCACACTACGCACAGCCCGACGTGAGACCAACGTGTACACATCCCACACACAGAAGTCCTTGCTCAAAGTTATCGTACATGGAATGGCCTTCACACTTACTCCCACACCATCCCAGGCCTATAACCGTTGCACACAATCACTGCTCATTGATCCGAGCTGTGGCATTTCATCCACAGAACTGGCACAGGTCACAACAGTGCCGCTTCAACCAGAGCCACTAACGCAATGGCAGAACATCCCGGACACATGCACAACCCCTGTCACGTGGAACTGTACCGTGCATGTATGCTGCATTTACTGGGGGCACTGCCCTTGGTAGTGCTGCGGATCAGTTACCGGCTGAGCTTCCGCCTTGCCAACGTCACCTGCGTTCAGCCTGTGTTGCATTGTTGCTCGTGCATATTCGAGTGGTCCATGGATGTCTGCCTATCCAACAGGACGGTAGCCGAACTGGATTTCGACATGTGTGTGCGCCCCCTGTTGGCCCACGACCAGGAGTGTCACCGTGACACCCGTCTATGGGATGCCTGTATACTTGGCATACATGCTGGCAGCTGGACCAGGGAGATTGCAGAACTCCTCGTGTGCAATGACCACATTGAACCGCTCCCCTATTGGGCTGTAGTGCTAATTGGTGAGAGGGGGTGGACGCAGCACATCTGTCCAGACCTGGTAATGGATTTCCTCGCCGTCCTGTTTGATGAAGTCGACAACGACCTCATGTTGGAAATGCTTGCCTACGGAGCTGCACTTGCTTTCATGGATGTGTAACTACGTACCTGCAGCCACAACAGTTTGGAACCCATTGCACATGTCCCGACACCTTGTTGCATCTTGGGATCCTGGTCACATCTCCCACGACGACAGTGAACATGGCTGCATTTGCCTGGACTCTGAATACATGAGCGGACAACAACGCGGGTGAACACACACCTGTGAATGGTGCAGCACTCCCCCGGAGTGGACAGTGCGCTTGGCACCGTTCCACGTTCTGACATACTGCTGCATTGGTCTGCATGTTGTGGCACTTATCTTGCCCGTACTGACACGCATATACTAATAAAGTCTACGCACCTTCACTTTGATTCAACTGTGTTGAGTGTTGGTTTGTTTGACAATGTGTGTCTCACTGCCTATCTGGGTCACGGCCATACATGCATTTCTACACCATCATGGATGTGGGGTTGTACTAGTACATTATCATCTCACAGTTTCCTGCTTTGCCACATGTGAATGGCCATTTTCCACACACAAGCGGCAGCAGTTGTGTCCTCCTTTCTGTTGTGCTGGTGTTGCTGTTTGTTCAACATTGTTGTAACTGTTGAGGTGCTCTGGAGCTCATGTGTGTGTGCTGCATTGTAGGTGAGTTGCCCCTTCAGCTCTGATTTGGCTGGCCCTTATCCCTTTCAGGCGGTGTGGCTTTCACTTCTGTGCTTATACAGTGCTGTGATATTGCAGACTTGGGTACATTGTGCTCTTGGTTGGAGTTGTGACTCTTGGCCATGGTTTGCCCGCAGATGTGCTGTACTTAATTGTGCATGTGTGCCATTGTGCCCATCTCCCCCGTCCCCCCAGTCCCTGGTCGTTACTCACCCTGTTGCTGTTGTGTTGGGTCATGTTGAGCAGTGTCCGGTCCCCCAACTCCTGCCACCGTCTCCCCACTGATGACTGTCAACACCATTTCCTCCATCTCGTCCAGCTCCTCCTGTGACGCTGGACTCCCACCTCCAGTCTGCATTGCTGCCTTCTGGTTGTTGGCGAGTTTCAGCTTGGTCTTGCGCTTCACATCATTCCAGCGCCTCTTGAGCTCTCACATTGTCCTCCTCAGCAGTCCAACTGCATTCATCTTGTACACGATGGACTGCCATATCACATTTTTTGTTGCCAATGACACAGTGGAGGTGACGAACTGTTGTTGATGGTGTTCTATCACCTCCGTTTTCAGGATCCGGTTTTCATGCGGACTGAACCGCGTCCTCCTCTTCTTCTTGTCCTTTCCCTTCCCTGCCCCGAGGTCCCAGGCTGGTCCTCCGGGGGGCTTGTGGGGTTCTGGTTGTCCACTGTACTTGCTCCGGCTGCCTCCATTGTGCTTCGCTGTTGTTTTGTTTTTGTTGTGGGTTTTTTTCTGCTTTTGTAGTGATTTTCACCGCCTGACGTGTGTGAATTGCAGGCCTGGCGCTGCTTTTCGCTGATTGTCTTATCGCGGTTGGGCCCAATGCAACTTTTTTCGCGTTCGGGTTTGGATTTTCATCGCCGTCCCGGTAATGTTATCGCGGACATTTTGCGCGTTATCGGGAGACTATCGCATGTTACCGCCGTGTTGAAAATACGACGTTAACACAGAGTTATTTTCCCGTGATAGACGGCGATATGTAAAATTGCGTTAACCTATTTTGGCGATGTTTATCGCACGTTCTTGTGAATAGCCCCTAAGTCTTTCATGAAAGATGATAGCCATAGTAGTATGCGTTTTCCAGAAATGGATATTTGACCTGCTTTTAAGTTTGTAATTTCAGTTTCCAATTTAGAGCCATCTGCTCTCCATCATTGCAGCATTAATCTAAAGTATTTTCCACTTTTTTGTATATGCAATTTAGACATAACATCCGATCTACAATTTGGGCGGGTCATATTTTGGTTAGTCTTTTTAATCAATCTGTCAAAAGGCATAGGTTTGGAATCTGGTAGTGTTGAGTACAGAAATCTCTCAGAATTTATTTGAGTGGTAGATGTAAAAGAGCAATCTTCATAATCATGGTTCCATGTGTAACTCAGTCCAAATAAGTAATTTACCTTTATTTCTTCCTCTTCTAAAACTCCAAAGAAGACCATTATAAATCCCTGTGCGTCTTGTTGAGTGTTCTGAGTAAATAGTACTGATCCACTACATATATCTACTAGATCTCGAATGACTGAACCACAATGTATTATAGTCTATCACTAAGTAAACATTGTTGCAAAGGACACAGTGCAGAACATAATCTCTTCTGTGGTTTCTGTTCAATTACATTTATAAGATGTGGTAAATGAAAAGGAACATTGAGAACAACATTTGCATGGCAGTTGACATCAAATGTTTTGACAACTGGTAACCTACAATCTCTCCCTCATTCTCCAGTTTTCTCTTCTTAACACCTTCCTTGTTCTGCTTTTTTTCCTTCTTTTCAGCAACATCTGTAGATTCTTTTGTGCCAGATCATCCTTTTTCAATAAGTAGGATACTGTCCTAAATGAGGAGCATATGCACTTCTTAATCGATTGTACTCTCTGACACAATTAACATCGGCCCTACCTTTCCTTTTATCAAAATCAACCAAAAAGAAACCGAACAATGTTGTTACTCGAGACAATGCAACACATGACATGCCATCGTTAAATACTGTACCACCAATATTAATAAAAGCTGTGTCTGCACTTAAACCTTGAGATTTATGAATAGCTACAGCGTATGCTAGAGATAATGGGAACTGTTACCAACGCACATATAAGTATTTCACAAGCAAAAAATGTCCAATACATCGGCCAATCTGCTTCACGCAATCTACCTGATTACATTTTATGGCTAAGTATTTAACCTCATCCCTATTTGGAAAATTAATGAAATCAATAACTTTACCCATAGCACCATTTACTAATCCTTCCTCAACATTTAAATTTCTACGCAAAATCACTCAGTTTTTGCATACGTATAAACACTTTTCTAATCCTGCAGTCTTCGATACAGATTTCTCCAATGAATTCAATTTTGCTTGTAGCTTTCCACTTAGCAGTAGTGTTGCTCCCTGGGGTTCAATTTTCTCAATACCTGTAACTTCTAAAATGTCTTCTTTCTCCTCTTTTAGTAATTGTTAACTAAAATTGGAACATTCTTGTAGTGACCTCACCGCGCCCCACGCCATCGCCTCATTTAACTACATACTCATCAGAGACCTGAATTTCCACCTCTACAACCACAGCAACCCCAACTCCACCACCCTTCGCGACAACCTCGCCAACATCGGACTCAAACAACTCGTCACCACACCGTCCCACAGAACAGGGCACACCCTCGACCCCATCTTCGCAGCAGGAAGCAGCGTTCACTTCAGCCACACAACGCAACCCCCATGGACCGACCACCACTGCGTACACTTCACCGTCGAGAAACCCAAGACACCAAAACCAGCCCCACGCCCACCACGAAGGAACTGGAGCAAGGTCACGAAGAGCAACTGAACTCCGCCCTCACCCGAGACAACCACACCTCGGCATCCAACGCCAACGTCGCAGCCAGGGAACTCCACACCTGGATCTCCAACTGCGCAGACGATCTCGCCCCGCTACGCAACCCCGACAAACAGCGCCACAGGAAAGCCGCCTGGTTCACCACCGATCTCCAAGAAGCCAGACGCACCTGCAGATGCCTGGAGAAAAACTGGAGAAACACCAAGACACCTGAAAACCACGCCACTTACAAGAATGCCATGACGGACTACCACAAGCAAATCAGAACCACCAAGAGGACTTTCATCCACAACAAAATCCTCGCCAACTCCACCAACTCCAAGGAACTCTTCAGTGCCATTCAAGACTTCACCAAACCCCGCAGCGAAGCCACAGACATCACCCTGTCCCAAGACCTCTGCAATAAGCTCGGAACCTACTTCCACCTCAAGATCAGAAACCTCTACGACAACTTCGTCTACCATCCACCGGACGCAACAGATGGCCCGCCCCCCAGACACACCAGCCAGCCCACCATCTCCTCCTGGACGCCTCTCACATCCGAAGACACTGCCTCGACCATGAAAGGCATCACTCAGGGGCCCCCACCGACCCCTGCCCTCCACACATCTACCACAGAGCCGCCACCGCCATCACACCCGATCTACAACGCACCATCAACACCACCTTCGAAACAGGCACCTTCCCAGATGACTGGAAATGCGCAGAAGTCAGGCCCCTGCTCAAGAAACCCACAGCTGACCCTACTGACCTCAAGAACTACTGGCCCATCTCCCTCCTCTCCTTTGCGGCCAAAGTTGCAGAGAAAACAGTCAACGGGTAACTGACAGGATTCATCGAAGACAACGCTGTCCTCGACCCGTCCCAATCCGGATTCTCGAAGCAACCACAGCACCAAGACCGCCCTACTCACTGCCACAGATGACATCCGCACCCTCCTGGACCAAGGCCACTCCGCAGCCCTTATCCTACTTGACCTATCAGCAGCCTTCGATACCGTCTCCCACCGCACACTCGTCGCCAGCCTACACAATGCCGGCATACAAGGAACAGCCCTAGACTGGATCAGATCATTCCTCACCGTAAGAAGCCAAAGAATTAGACTGCCACCCTTCCTCTCCGATCCCACGGAAATCACCTGCGGAGTCCCACAAGGATCATCGTTAAGCCCGACCCTCTTCAACATCTACATGGCCCCCCTCACCGCCATCGTCCGACAGCACGGCCTCAACATCGTATCCTACGCTGACGACACCCAGCTTATCCTCTCCCTCACCAAAGACCCCACCACTGCCAAACTCAACTTCCAGAAAGGTATGCAGGACGTCGCAGTCTGGATGACCAACAGCTGCCTAAAGCTCAACGCAGAGAAGACAGATGTCCTCATCCTCGGAACCAACCCTTCAGCATGGGACAACACCTGGTGGCCGACTGCCCTCGGAAGCCCACGACCCCCTCGGACCACGCCAGAAACCTCGGCATCGTACTCGACTCAGCCCTCACCATGAACCGACAGGTCAACGCAGTCACCTCCAGCTGCTTCAACACCCTCCGCATCCTCTGCAAGACCTTCAAATGGATACCCCCCGAGTCAAGGAAGACGGTCACCCATGCACTCAACACCAGCAGACTGGACTATGGAAACGCACTCTACACGGCATAAACAAATCCCTACTCCCCAAACTCCAGACTATACAGAACACCACCGCCAGACTCATCCTGGGCATCCCCTGGCACGAACACATCAGCCAACATCTACGAAGGCTCCACTGGCTCCCGGTGGAGAAAAGAGTCACCTTCAAAATCCTCACCCACGCCTACAAATGCCTACACAACACCGGACCCAAATACCTCAACTACAGAATCAACTTCCACATACCCAAAAGAAACCTCCGATCCTCCAACCTTGCACTAGCCAAAACCCAGCACATCCACAGAGCCAGGGAAGGCGGAAGATCCTTCTCTCACATCGCGGCCAAGACCTGGAATGAGCTCCCGGTGGACATCAGACGCGCCCCCTCCCTGAGCACCTTCAGGAAGACCCTCAAGACCTGGCTCTTCGGCTAAGCAGATCAGCGGATCCCCCTCCCCCCCCAGCACCTTGAGACCCTCACGGGTGAGTAGTGCGCTTACAATCCCCTGATTGATTGATTGATTGAAGTGTAGGCATTAAACAGATTATAGATTTGCTTTCTTCAATGAAATTGAACATAACTTGTGCTGCTGTGTTGTTAGAGGAGAAACGTTTGTTGATATTACAACTTTCTAAGGTACTTTTGCCCTCCTTTGTCAGAACTCCTACTCTAATGTCCTTGAGAATATTTCCGTATTCCATGTCAGATGCTTGACTCATATTCCTCACGAGTTCCTTGTATGCAAAGTTTAGCCAAATGTTTACATTGCCAATTCTTCCCAAAGAATTCTGAGTTTCATCATAGAGAAGAGTCTTCAAAACAGACGGGGGTAAGATGAAGTAGGTCATTAAAAACAATGAAATGCTTTCCTCCAAGCAGCACGTCTTACCCCATTTTTAAAATCTGTCACATTCTTAAGTGTATGAAGGCAAGCATTAAGTTTGAGACCATGCTTACCTCATCGATGATTAAAAGCTTCAGTTTCTTCAATACTCTTGACATCTCATGAGAAGCTTCACCGGATAACTTCTGGTATTTCAGTTTATTGTTATGTTCAAGAGTTAGCATTAGTAGTCAATGCAGAGTAATTTCTTTAATGTTGTGTGCACCTAATCCAGTCGGTGCTGTTACTACACACAGAATTTGATTCTGTAGGCAAGCGGTGAGAACGTTAATTAAAAAGCTTATCCCTCTGCCAGCTTGACCACTGATGTATATTAGTATTGGCTTAAATGATGAACATTTACATTCTTTCTTTTGTGCAGGAATCCGACCCGTTTTGTTTCTGTTTTACTTCTATAAAATAAATTCTATTCCTCGTTCAGTTGTCCAACTAACTGTTTAAGCTCAACAGTTTACTGTCTCGCTTTTTCAAATGCAGTTTCCACCTCATTCACAGCTACTGCAGCTTCATTTCCAATAATGGGTTGTCCAAGAGGATCCTGACTCAGTGGTACAGAACTCTGACTGCTTTGGGAATTTTCCTTAGCTACCTCAGTAGCACATTTCTTTCTGTTCAATCTCATCATTTAACATTTGCAAATAGTTTGCAAAGACTAAACACTGAATGCTGTCTTTCACAGCATTAAAAGAATCTTCATAACAGTCATTGGGGCACATGCATCAAACCATTTTGAAATCGCAAACAGTGCGATTCACAAAAATCGTCCGCTTGCGGTCGCAAAATGGCCTTTGCTAATGCATGTACCTTTTTGGCAATTCGCAATTAAGGTAATTGCAATTTTTTGCGATTCCCTTAATTGCGAATGCAAATAGGGAATCGCAATTTGCGATTCCCTAATGCAGATGCAAGAAGCCTTTCCTAAATGCGAACTATGCATTTAGGAAACACTAATTACCATCAATTTCAAGTTGATGGTAATATGTGCATACTTTGAAAAATGCACAAAAATGCATTTTTCAAAGTGCCATGTAGCGCACACATGCCCTTAAGGTATCTGTGTGCTTTACATGTGCAATTTGCGAATGCATTACCATTCATTCCTATAGGCATTTGGGCCCAAAGGAATAAATGGAGTCACATTACCTATTAGCGATTCGCTATTTACAGAATCGCTGTTAGGTAATGTTAAGGAATCGCAATTTATTTTGCGATTCCTACATGCATAGGCATTTGCGATTACCAAATAGCGATTCGTTAAAAATCGCTATTTGGTAATCGCAAATTCAGATGTTGATCCATGTGCCCCATTGTCTCCATGTAGCTCTGATTCAGCATGCCAAGGCTTAAAGAGTTGTAGAAGTGCCAAATAGAAAAACTCTTTTCTGTCTGGAGTGTGACAACTAAGTTTTCTGTGGTTAATTAAATTTCCTTTTGTGTGTCTCACCAAACAACTGTCACATCTAACTACTCCATGATTCCCATATTCTATGTTTTCAGTTACATTGTTTTTGTATCTGTAATATTGAAGTACTTCATAAAGGCACATGTTTTCTAGGTGTGGACTCCTTCTTAGATAGTACTTATCCAACATATTTGATTACACAATGTCTATGCTTTCCAGATAAAACTCTGCTAGATACTGAATTTCCGAAAAAGACTAGGGGTGCGTGGTAAACTCCACTCTGCTGGCGGAGTTTGTGGAGCTTTTGCCACTTTGCGCCCCCCTTGTAGCGCGAAGTTCAGCAAAAAGTGAAAGAGTAGAGTTTACCAGAGCGCTCACAGACACCCTCATATCCACCTATTTCACACCCAGTACACCTAGGTTTTTCAATGCCCTAATGCGTTTTTTGACCTTCTGCAAGATCCATAGCAGCCCTCGCCTGCATGCGTGGTTGTGTAGTTTCTCTTTTAGTCATCATGGTGGCCTGCATATAGCTGCCCATACCTGGCAGGAACTAACAGCTTCGTTCGTGCAGCCAGAGAGATAAACACGTCTGTGCCGGCAGAGGAGGGCTGCTCTCGGGATACTGACTACATCGATCATGGATTGACAGGAGAGAAGGGGCACGACACACCCAAATGCTGGCCGGATCACAGTAACCAGATGCCTTTTAATAGTGGAGGGGCTGATCACCACTGCATATTATTGATTAACAGAGCCTCACCTGGCTCGAGCTGTGGTGCAGAGGAGGAGGCAGTGGGCACCAGGATACAAAGGGACCCGGAGGCTGCTGTCCTCACCTCTGCATCTGGAGGTTCAAGAGTCCTCATGGCCTCAGCACTGGAGCCCTAGGCGTACCGAGCACCACTGTGGTACTGACTGTTGCAGTGCTGAACAACAGCACCTGCTTCTGGAGGAGGAGCCCTGCTCATCACCTAGGCACTGGATTTCTGCTGCCCCCCTCCCGGTAGTGGACCAGTAGTGAACACTTGCTAGTGAAGCAGATCACCCCAGTACTGGTTCTCTGGTGACCCCTGCAGCCCTCCGAGTCCCGTACATCCCTGTGGCACTAAAGCACCACTGAACACCTGGTGTTGGAGCCCTCGGGGTGCTGGTGACTCCCCCCGGCAGATGCAGAACCAGGCAGCAGAATGCCAGGTCCAGACCCCAAGTATGCACACTGAAGGTCCCGTCATGCCCACTAGGCCGGGCCAACTAGTCTGGGCCTTGCCGCCCCTGCTCAGCCTGACCTCTCCAGCCCTGGGTGTGTAAAGGACCTCCGCCTCCTGAGGGGCCGAGTTTGGGCAGCTCTATCGGGGCCAGGTGTCCAGGATCACCGTGAAAATGTACTCCTTCAACTACTTCACCCGGTTGGGCCTGGTATGGCTCCCCCTACAGGGCAGTGCAGCTGCAGGTAAGGGAAGTTGATTCTGTCACACTTATTGAATGGCATGCAGGACATGTCTCTTTGCTTTGATATATTTTTTGTTGAACAACCTAATATAATGGGTCGCTGAGAGTAGTGTCAGGTTTCCATAGCAATGCAGCACTCAAAATGATTAGAGGTCCTGGATGTCTGTGTGGGGAATGGAGTGCTATATGGAAGAAATTCTGCACTTGTTGGCATTATATTAAAACTAGGGCAGAGCGGAACTTCGCAGAATTCTACTGAGTTTTTATGCTCCTCTCACCCCTAGTTAAGACTGCAGTACTCTATTTCATGTGCTTGCAAGGCCTAGACTTACCCAAACAAATTTCCTTGTCTTTGAGAACAAACTAGACTAGCTCAACTGATCCAAGCATTCATAGGACCATATCTCTCTGTGGGAAAGCATTTTAAAGCTGAAGCTAAACAATTTCTTGGTAAGATTCTTTTCTGCAGAAATCTCCTCACACAACTTCATCTCTGTCTTTTCTGATTTTGTAATCTATGAAATGACATAATGAGCAACAGCAATGGAGTTACCTGCCACAACCTTTATATCCATGTTCGCATTCCACATTTTCAGAAGGACTCGATTATGCTCAGTATTATACTTTGAGGCCTCTGTTCTACTCAAGAGTTTTTTTTTTTTTTTTTTTGAGTCAGTGAATGTCTGACTGCAGATAAAAAGCTGTTTACTCTTCCCTGTAAAATGACGGGTCGTGGGAATCCAAAACGATATCTTGTATAAAATGTACCTTTGTATCTATATTTTTGATGGCAGTACTTCCCACATCTATGAGTTTGAAAGCGCAGAACTTGTTATCTCAAGCCCTTTTCACCACGGCCTTTTGGGATGACACATGTCAATTACTGTTCTATGAAAGACAAGGCTGTCTGTTCCAAATTTTGGTGCATCTTTTATCTATACCAGCATGTGAAAGTGAGGAGCCCCTCTTGCCTGGTCCTCTTTTCGCCAATAGAAATCAGTTACTTGGCTAAGAGGAAGCTTTCTTTTGTTGCAGATGAAAGACATCATAGCTTGAAACTTCTGATTAAAATATCTGCAAATATTAGTGGAAGCTAATGAGCAAATTTCTCCGGCTGTCTTCACTTTGATATTGTTAATGTTAGAGTTTGCTTCCCTCAAAAATTCAAGCAGGCCATCCCGGGCATACTCAGCCCAACTGAGTGTCAGAAACCAAGTAGGTGTACTTAGATTTCTCAACATACATTTCAGTTCTCGATGACGGCAATACGAATACTAGTTGGTGCCATGTTGGCATGCCATCAAATTAATTAAGCTGTATTCTAAGTTTTCATCCTTTCCATGAACTTTGTCAATTAATTCCTTTGCAAAGAGATGTTGAAGATTAAGTCTTGTCTTCAATATGTGGCTAACAGCATACGAAGGTCTGGAGAAGTCACTCTCAAACAGAAGATGAAATATGTAGGGAATACACTGCTGAAATATTGGATGGCCTGAGTACAATATGGTTGACCGGTATTCAGCTTGCTGGTATCTGTACAGGGCGGTCATCAAAGCGCCACCTGCTCCAGTGGGAAACAGTTGTGGAAAAAAGCAAGCTTCTAAGCTTTTCTCCCTCACTTTCATGGGAGCTCCTTTTCCTTGCTTCATTAGAAAGAGATCAATTGCATCACTGATGACTTCTTTAGAATGCAGAGGATGTATGCTGTAGTGTTCGCAATTCTCTTCTGATCTGGATCGATCACTTTTTCAAAATGTCATCTTGATGGTAATGTTTCATCCTCTATCTATGTTACATCATGAACAACATCAGCATTTTAATAATAAATATTATTTTGTACCAGGTATAATGTTGCTTTTTTACTTTACATCCACTAACATTTGCCAGATTTTTTTATGTCGAGCTTTAGCGGCAGCGCGATTGCGCTGCTCGCTCTGCGAGGCATGCAGTAGAAGAGTATGGGAGACAAGCTGCCCTCACTCTCCGCCCATATTTTTCATTGGCTTCTGTCTTTGTCCTTCGTGAATTCTTTCTTCTGATTGATTATGAGGCTTGTTAGTCCCGCCTTATTATGGCCATATCGTCATTTGTACCCTCCCATGGCTATTGACCCCTTTACTTCGAGTGTTACACTGTACGGTACGTGTTATTTAGAGCACTATTTTTTTCTGTGCCTTCTCACCCCCTGCCCCGCCCGCACTCCAGTTGTCCTTGCCTTCTCCCCCCTGCCCGCACTCCTGTTGTCTGTGCCTTCTCGACCCCTCCCGCCCGCACTCCCGTGCCTTCTTCCCCCTCCCTGCACTCCCGTTGTCCGTGCCTTCTCGCACCCCCGCCACCCCGCCTGCACTCCCGCTGTCCGTGCTTTCTCAACCCCCTGTCCCCCCGCCCGCCCACACTCCCGTTTGCAATGCAATAGGTCTCGCGTAAATGCCAATCCTTTTGCATTGCAAATGCTTGTCTCCAATGTTATCTCACTTCATGAACTCGCTGTTTTGCATTGCAAATCTGTCATCGCGAGGCGGGGTCAGGGCAGGGCAGGTTCTATCTGCTGCATCTGCTTAGAGCGCTCCCTTTAGCGTGCCTAGAAGCCCAGCGGTGGGCCAATCTACCGTGCGTTGAAGTAGATTTGTTTTACAGGTTAAAGGAAGTAGTGAGAGCCGGGATAAAGCTGGGGACGAACCTCAAAAACATGACAAGAATGCTTGGACTTGACAGGTCAATTACAGTGTTAGTAGAAGGTGGGCACGGAGAGGCAATTCCCTGGAGATGAAGGGCATGAATAAATTAGTAGATAGTGATAAAGAAACAGCTAGGCTGGGGCCTGGCTGCGCTTGGAGCTGCCCTGCTTACGTCCCCCTCCCCTCTCTTGCGTGACCAAGACTGGAAAGAGAATGCTTTCTACGTCGGAGCTCAGGGCGAAGGGCTAGGTGTCATTAATCATGTACAGGCTAGTATTTGAAATTAAAACGTGTGCACAGGATTTCAAGATAACACTGTTGTCATCTAACATTCTCCCGCTCTCACAGCCGCTGAGAATGACGCAGATCGGTGACTGATTTTGTGTCTCTAAAATTCAAATAACAAGCATGCAGTGTTTGTTGAACTACTTGCAGCTGTTTACGGCTCTCTGCTTCTGGTCTGTCCTCGCTTACACACCCTCCGAGGCTCTGCTTGTGCTGCGAACTCACACAGACATAACTGCCGCCTCTCTCTTCACCTTAGCCCCCACCGGCCACAGCTCACGAGAGGCATTCCATGCAGCATGAGACTGAATTTCTGAAAGGAAAAGGGCGCGCAGCTTCTCTCGGGGTGTCTGTCACTGGAAGCGCATTAGACATTGCACAAAAAATGTCAGCTTCGTTAATACTTATACGGTCCCAAAGGCGAGACCGATTGCATCGCAAATGCTTGTTGTTCTTGGTAGGCACACCATTTACTAGAATGATAAGTGGTTCATGAACATCTCTGTGTACACCAACAGTTTCAATATTCTGTTTAAATCTAAAGGTAAGTACACACCTCTTCCTCTAAGGCCTTTCTGAAGGTCAGTTGGTGGTAGCTTCCCTGTCTTTGGCTCCATACGAACTATGGCCTGAAATAGGTGTACACATTGATTGAGAATTGATTCATAAACATTTAAAACTCGTTGTTCTTGTGGAATAGATACTAATTTTAACTTGTTATGCCTACAGCTGGCATTTTGGTTTTCTCTTATTCAACATAGCAGTACTTACATATAATCTGCCATGTGGACAACTCAAACCGTTCCTCTAAAAAAAAAAAAAAAAAACTGCCAATTCTTGCCACTTACCTCTGTTCTCCTGTTCAGTTTTTGAGAATACAACTACATTGCGAGTTTGACTTTTGTAGTGAGTGAATCGACTGCAAATACACACACAGCTTGGTTTCTCAGAAGAAACAATGTTAAACTTCCTAATCTCTTCTGGAAAGGTATCAACACTAATACCTGTGTCCTGTTTCCCTACACCTGAACATACCAAATCCTCATTTTCCCTAAGCTCCTGCTCAGGACCAAAGAATCGAAACTGAATATCTTCACAAACTGTTTCTACCTCTGCTCCTGTACCATGCAAAAGAGCTCTATTAATTTCTCCTAAACTTAGGGCAGGAGTTTTGACATAGTAAAGTCTCCTAACTAAATTTCACATTTTAGAGTGGTGAACAGCTAACATTCCGAAGTGATGGAAGCTCCTTTGGCACATCTTCTTTTTATAGACATGCTAGTGAATTTACCTGCAAATGTGTATACTTCCTTACATTGCATGGATCTAATCCTTGCAAAATCACAATTTTCTGTTTCAAACTTCTTCATGCAAACTCGCGCAGCAAATTTCTGAATATATCAATTGATTCAAGCTAGACACTGCATATAGTGCTACAGTTCCATTTGTTTACCGGTGCCTGTCTACACCTTCCCTGTACCTCTTCAGCTATCACTTCTTAAACATTCCTAGGAATCACCTCCTCTTTAGGAATGGGAGTACCATCCTTTACTTCATAACATCAACCAGTTGTTTGAAATGCATGCACCAATGTGTTCTCTTGGAAGTAGCTTTCTTCATTAAAGAAAGGCTCATTAATAGATGTATGCTTCCATTCATTCAAAAATAAGTTTTATTCACAAGACTATTTTCTGGCTTTTTCTCTCATACACAATACTGTTTTATCCAATGTTTTCATTCTGTTAAATATTAAGATAAATAGTTTTTGTTTCAAGGCAAATGCTTTATCTACTACAGTTTCTATGTGGTCTTTTCGCTTGTAAGCTGCTGTTCTTCTCTTATACTGCTTTATATTTCTTACCAAATTTTGTATTACCCTACTTCTAAACATTCTTCTTCTTATGTATTTGTACTGTTTCTGCCTTGCTGTCAGATGAGCTGTTTTTTTAGAACCTTTTCGGCTTTGAACATAATTTACTGCTTTTAGTTTCTGGGCTGTTGTTAAATTTTTCTTTTTGCTGACATCATTTTACAATTTTTTCATTTTTCTCACTACTATTTTAGGAAACTGCTTAGTTCTCTTACCAGCAGATCTTTTTTTCCCCAGTACATTCTGTACACGATCTCCTTTTTTGTTCTCAGTTTTTTCCAAGTAATACTGTTTCTTTTGTGCTTTTCTCTTCAGTTCCTTTCTTGTCATCTTAAATTCTTCTCTTTGAACACAAGTAGATATCTGACAACAAAATACAGTATACATTTTATGTTCTATACTTCAGGCAACTAAAATCATACATATAGCACTATATTCGTTTTTCATTGCATTTTAGAGCTATAAAACATAACAGCCCTACTCCCTGTCAAAGTACATAGCACCCTGTCCTATGCCCTACGCACAGCCTACCTGTGACGTACATGCAGTAGAAAGAAAAGGTAAGGTTTACAAGCAGTTTTAAATGCCAAGTCTGCCTAGCAGGAAAAGTGCCCAGGCAGACAATGCAATAGCAAGCCAGAGAGATGTTTAAATGTCTGCTTCTCTGGATGGTTGATTTGGTTGTGTCAGTACTTGAGTAGATTTGTGAATGATTGTATCAGTCCTTCTGTAGGTGTGTCACTCACTGCATGTAACTATGTCAGTATATGACTTGTTTTCTTAGTAAGTCTATACGTCTGTAAATGTGTTTATAAGTGGCTGTATGAATTGTTCACTGGGTGTGTTAGTGAGTATTGGGGTATGGAACAGTGTGTGCAGCTGGGTCTGCTACTGCTAAATACATAAGTGCTGTGAGAGTCTGTGAGTGAATGTGGAAGTGCCTCTGTCATTATTTGACTGGGTGTATAAGTGGATGTATCCTTTTGTAAATAGGTATGTGAGTCACACTATGGGTGGAAGACTGGATGTATAACTGAGTGAATGGGTCTGTTAGTATGCATGTAACTTACTGAAACTCCATATAACATATCTTACCTGTTTAGCACTTAGCACCCGGCCTTATGACCTACCTATATCCTACATTAGAGGTGACTTATATATAATAGAAGGGGAGTTTAAGGCTTGGCAAGGGATTTTAAATGCTAAGTTGGCCTGCCATTAAAACTCCACACACAGGCTCTGCACTAACAGCCCTGAAACATATTTAAACGGCTACTTGTCTGGATGGGTGATTTGGTAGTGTCAGTTCTTTAGTACATATCTAAATGAGCGTATTGGTCCCTGTGTGATTGTGTCATTGGATTTGGAAGTTTGTCAGCATATGACTGGCTCTCTTAGTAAGTCTATGGGTCTGTATATATCTATGTAACTGGCTGTATGGATTGCTTACTGGCTATGTTAGTAAGTGTTGGGGTATATAGCTGTGTGTTTAGCTGCCTCAGTTACTACTGGATAGATGAGGGCTGTGAGGGTCTGTGAGTGAATGTGTAAGTGCCTCTGTTGCCCTCTGACTGAGTGTGCAAGTGGCTGTGTGCTTTTGTAAATAGGTATGTCAGTTCCATTATGGGTGGGAGACTGCATATATAACTGGTCATGTGGGTCTGTAAGTGTGAATGTACACAGTGAAACTTCAAAGTGCATGTCTTATCTTTTAAACACATGCCTCCCTGTCCTATGGCCTACCTACAGCCTACCTTAGGGGTCAGTTTTATGTAGTAGAATATGAATTTAAGGATCAGCAATGTGTTTTAAAATTCAGGATGGTCTAGTAGTAAAACTGGATACACAGGCTCTACAGTACTAGTCCCAAGACATGTTTAAAGGGCTACTTATCTGAATTGGTGGCTTGTTAGTGTCACTTCTTCAGTACATATCTGAATGAGTGTCACAGTCCCTATGTGGGTGTGTCATTGGATATTTAAGAAACTATGTTGTTATATGACTGGCTCTCTAAGTGTCTCTGTTGGACTCTAAATGTGCATGTAACGGGCCACATGCATTGCTTCTTGGCTGTCTAAGTAAGTTGTGGGGTATTTAACTGTGTGTGCAACTGCCTCATTAGTGTTGGATACATAAGAGCTGTGTGTGTATGTGAGTGAGTGATTGTTTAGCTGACTTTGTCACTGTCTGACTGGGTGCATTATTGGCTCTATCTTTTTGTACATAGGTATGTCAGTTCTGGTATGGGTGGGAGGCTGGATGTAAAGGTGGCCCTAAGTGTCTTTTAAAACACTGAAACTTCAAAGTACATGCCTTATGTTTTAAGGACATTGCTCCCTGCCCTATGGCCTACCGACAGCCTACCTTTGGGGTGACCTATATGTAGTAGAAGAGGAGTTTAAGGTTTGGCAAGGAGTTCTGAATGCCAAGTCTACCTGGCATTGAAACTGCACACAAAGGTTCTGCAGTAGCAAGCCCGAGACATGTGTAAATGGCTACTTGTCTGGATCAGTGTTTTGGTTGTGCCGGTAATACATATCTGAGTGAGTGTATCAGTACCTGTATGGATGTGTGAGTGTTTGTGTAAGTAAGTATAGCAGTATGAGTGGCTCTCTTATTAACTCTATGGGTGCGTAAATCTGTATGCAAGTATCTATGGATATGTTACTGGCTGTGTTAGTTAGGGTTGATGTATGTACCTGTGTGTACAATTAGATCTGCTGGTGCTAGATACATAAGTGCTGTGTAAGTATGTAAGTGAATGTCTAAGTCCCTCGGTCGGTGTCTCACTGGGTGTTTGAGTGTCTCTATGCATTTGTAAATACATATGTGAGTTGCAGTATGGGTGAGATACTGGATGTATAACTCAGTGTATGTGTCTGTAAGTGTGCATGTAACTCAATGAAACATTAAACTATATGTCTTACCTGTTATGCACATAGCACCCTGTCCTATGCCTACCTATGGCCTACTTTACAGGTAACATATATATGTAGTAGAAGACTACTTTAAGGTCTCACAGACAGTTTTAAATCCCAACTCGACATAGCATTACAACTCGTTGTTAGTGGCAGTTCTTCAGTACATATCTGAATGAGCGTCTCAGTCCCTATGGCAGTGTGTCAAGGGATATGCAAAGAAATATGTTGCTATATGACTCATTCTCTTAGTTACTCACTGTGTCTCCAAATGTGTATGTAAGGGGCTGCATGGATCCCTTACTGGCTGTGTTAGTGAGTTTTAGGGTATATAACTGTGTGTGCAAATGGCTATGTTACTGCTGGATACATAAGAACTGTGTGTGTGTTTGTGAGTGAATGTTTAAATGCCTCTGTCTGACTGGGTGTATTAGTAAGGCCGGGCGATAAACTCTGCTCCACCCGCTCGCGGAGTGTACGGAATTCGGGCATTCCGCACTCTGCGGAGGAACGTGAAGTTCCTTAATTCCGCCTTTCGGGCGCGAGGTGGAGATTTTTTTCCATTCGCGCCCCAGAGTTTTGTTTTGGCACTCGACCGCGAGTGCCAAGATGCTCTCAGGCCGCTTGTGAGCACACACAAAACTTCTGACACTGCTAGCAAGCTTCCGCTAGACTTTGCACTCAGGTGCATGGCTGCCGGCCATGACGGTGCCAATCTAGTGCCGATCGCGATCGCAAATGGAGCATTTGAGTACCTTTTGTGCTTGAAATGCAGTTGAGAGGCTTTTGGAGTGGATTTTCTTCTCAAACTAGCCGTTGAAGTTGGGATTTTTTTGTGTGAGAAGCCTTTTTTTAAACTTTTTTTTCCAAACAGGATGGAAGTTTCCCAGAGACTCCAACTTAATGTTCCTGTCCAGCAGGCTTCTCTCAGTGCTTTGACCCTCTCCTGGTCACTTTTCTTTGGGATTTGGTGCTGGAAAGATCAATCTCCTGGTCTGCTGCATATATACCATTGGATTTAAGGACTTTGTATTTGAGATTTCATAAGTAAGTTGAAAAACTGGTGTATAAGGGTGTGGTTTGTTTGATTGGAGGCATGCACCTGGATTTATTTGTACTTTTATTTCATTTTTAAAATTTATTGTGGTGGGTGGCTGCAGATTTAGTAGGGGCCTAGTTATTTTTTTATGTAAATTATATTCTTTTGTAAAGGAAAAATGTTGCACAGTTCAGTATATTTTCTTCTTCATGTTTTTTAACAAGTTTGCAATACTGATTTAATTCACTATGTGGATTAGTCTGCCAATGGGCCTTCCAGCCAATAGGCCCAGTACTAGTCATAGGTGCATGAAACAACTGTTTCTGTGGCGTCTGTTGAATTGAAACATCTTTTAGGCCATGGATAGAATTGGACTAAATGTGTTTTTTGGGAGTATTTCACGTTATATTTCTGCAAACAGTGTATAGGTTGGATAATTATATTTGATGCCTTTTGCGGATGTGTGTTGTTAGCCCAGTTAGTTTTCGTATTTGGCATTGCTGAATTAATGCTCTTTTTTCGGTGTTACAAATCTATGCCTCCTTCGTCTGGCCAGTGTGTGAGAGTGTTTGCCATAGGCCACAATTAGTCTTTGTTCTCCATACCATGTAGCCAGGGGCAATTTTGTATAGTCAGTGCCCATAGGCCTGCATGTGTTCTTTGTTCCCCATGCCTTCTTGCTTGTTGTTGTGACCATGTGGCTGGTGGCCATTTTGTGTAGGCAGCCAGTATGCTTTTGCCATAGGCCTGCATGTGTTCTTTGTTTGTGGCCATGCCTCCTTGCTTGCTGTTTCACCATGTGGTCGGTGGTCATTTTGTGTAGGCAGCCAGTGTGCTTCTGCCATAGGCCTGCATGTGTTCTTTGTTCCCCATGCATTTTTGCTTGTTGTTGTGACTATATGGCTGGTGGCCATTTTGTGTAGGCAGCCAGTGTGCTTTTGCCATAGGCCTGTACGTGTTCTTTGTTCCCCATGACTTCTTGCTTGTTGTTGTGACCATGTGAGTTGCGGTCATTTTGTGTAGGCAGCTAGTGTGCTTTTGCCATAGGCCTGCATGTGTTCTTTGTTTGGGGCCATGCCTCCTTGCTTGCTGTTTCACCACGTGGTCTGTAGTCATTTTGTATAGGCAGCCAGTGTGCTTTTGCCATAGGCCTGCATGTGTTCTTTGTTTCCCATGCCTTCTTGCTCAGTGTTATTGTTGACCATGTGGCACTGGCTAACAGTCATTTGTTTGCATCCAGCCAGTGCGGCCCTTTGCCATAGGCTTGCATGAATGGCTGAGATAGCAGTTTAATAAATTATAAGCTTGAAGATAATTTCACTTATTTAAAAAAACAATTTTTTATTGATTTTTTAAATTTTTTTTTGTTTAATTTTAAAAAATTGTTTTACTTTTAATGTTTTATTTAATTTTGTTTTAATTTAAATTTTTCCTATTATTATTCCATTGTCACCTGCACCTCCCCGAGTGCCACATCCCAACGTGATGCACATAAAGCAAACAGTTACATCTGTATGTAGTGGTTGTTGCTCTTTCTTATCCCTCCTCAGTGCACACCATGAAAGTTTATGATGGTGTGGTTTTATGAATGGATAGTTACACTGTATTGCTAATTATTTATAATAACTTAAGTAACCACACTAAATGATATTGTTTGTTTGTACTACTAATTTGAACTGCAACAATGCCACATTTCACTGATGTTGTTCTTGCTTCTTTGCTCTCAGGTGCACAAAAGAAGGGACATCCCCCCCAGTACATACAGAAAAAAGGTCTGGGATGGAGTTAGTCGGAGTCAGGTCTCAGGAGGAGGTTGGAAGAACTCAGGAAGGGAGCTGTGGAACTACCTCATCAACAGCTATAAGCAAGACGTTATCGACTTCAGTTCAAAGGTAAACCAAGACTCTGAGGCCTAGTACTCAGCTGTGTGCAATAGAGAGAGTTGCATTTGTGAAATTCTTCTGTGTGTGTGTGTTGGACTTGTGGCAAAAGTGAAACGCTGAGTCCCCCTCTTGTTATTTTTACTCTGCCTTTTCTTGATACACTCCTCATGAAGCTTACCATCCTTCTCTCCTTCTCCTTGACTCTAAAATAGTTTCTCTTTTACAATCCGCAGGCTTCTTTCAGTCTTCTTCACGAACGAAAGACGAAAGCTGAGCTCGACAATAACACTCCTGCTTACCTACTGGACCAGTCCAGACAGGCACCAAAGAGTGTGCATTCCCGAGGAGAATGCAGATGCACCACCTAATTTTGCAATACAGTATCATTTTTCCTTTAACAATCATATTTGGGGAACTGGGTGGGTGGGTTCACTCCCCAACCTAGAAGACAGAACATTTAGATATTGGATAACTTGTGTCTTGGGGGCAGAAGGACTGTTTGCAATGCATCTATCTGTACTCTGTTATAATCATTCCTTTGTTTCCTTCCACAACAGCTTGATGACGAATGATGTGCTGCTCATTGCCCAAATAAATGTTGCCCTTGTGTAGTGTTTGTTTTTGTCCACCTTTCCCCAAATCCCCCTTCCCATCCATTCATCAAATCCCTAACCCTCATCCCCCGGGCTGTATGATTTATTGAGGTCTGGCCTAATTTACACAATCAATATTTATTTATTTATTTACACCATCAATAGATCACACACTTGGTGGGGCAGATGTGGTGAAAGCAACATCAACTTACTGCAGGACCTTCTAAGTTCTAAGCAATAGCCCACACTGGCCCCATTTATCTACCTGTGCATAAAACGTTATCCATATTTTAAATATAGAATGAAGAACATCAGTCGTCAGCATCATCATTCAGGCCTTGTGTTGCGTAACTGTAAACGCCTAACCTAAGCTTGTCCACTCCAGACTTTGAGTCCATTTTATATAACTCGAGGATTTAGTATATAATACTACAAGCGTCCCATTAGCCAAAGCTTACTAGTATTGCTATTTTTTGCATTTTAGCAGTAGCAGGCATTCTCGTTGTGTCATCATGTAGTACTCAGGTGTCAATTCTTTGTAAAGATTTGATAAAATATAACCCACCAACTCAGTTTTTTATTTCAGTTTAGTTGCCTGTGATTGATAATCAATCATTCAAATTAATCCTACAGTTGGAGCTCACCTGGGTGGAAGTGGAAGTGGGATTTCGCTTATGAAGATGTGATGTCTTCCCTAATTGCTTCATCTATATTCAGGTAAGACAACTATTATGGAGTAAACTGAACTAATTAACTTATCAGGTAAGTAACTAACTGCTACTATTATTTATCTAGATTATTGTAGACAACATAGATCATAATGGCAGCATTCCCCCTAATGGTCAAGATAGTTAGAGAAGTATAACTATAACTAAGCGCTACACTTTCTCTTACAAGCACATAAACAGACTACGTAAAAGCTGAAGGCAGCAGTGTAAAGTAAAAATAAAGCAAACTACTTTAGACATAAATTTAGATGAAATCAAAGTTTTCCCCTTTACTTTTTACAAAAAAATCCACTCTTTCCACCCACATAACATGCCCATCCCTCTCCCCAAACAAAACTGACCCAAGCTCCAAAGTCCCAAAAGTCAAAATGTCCAAAGAAAATCACTCCCTACTTCCTTCCCACCCTCTCAACCCAGCCCCAACAAACAAGCCCCTACCACCACAAATGTTTTTTTTTAAAGTGCTAGAAGAGGGCATTGTGAATGTCGGTCCGGAGCTGGTCCAGGCTCTGCTCCATTGTGGTGAGCCGGCTCTCAATGGAGTCCATCCACTGCAGGATGTAGCGCAGCAATTGCCTGGTGGTATTGTCAGTGTGCGAGGGGGTGACAGTAGTTGATGGAAGTTGCCGGCGGCACTGGCGATGGGATGGCCAGGAAGCTGGAGGCTGTACTGGGGCCCGGCTAAGAGGTGTTTCTTTCCTCCTCCTTCTCCTCTTCTAGGACCACCAGCCCCGGTTCTCTTGCTGGATATGGTCCAGCCTCTGCCGCCGCACATGGGTCGCTGTCTTCTGCCTGTTGGGTAGTCCGCTGTACCACCAGGAGCAGCTATATTGAGAAAAACAAAAAAGACAAATTGTAAATAAAGCTCTGCGCAAACACTTGTTTTAAATTACTGGGAGACACAATAGCAGTACATTGCTGGTCCCCTAGGGCCATCGAACTTGATGTGTTTATGATTAGGAGAGTCATAAGGCCAATTTTATGTTTTAACCTCACATGCATTGCATAAAAAGCACTGACTGTGTGGCAGAAAAGTATTAAAGGCAGAATAGCACTGAATTAAAAAAAAACAGTGATTGGATTATTTTCTCTTCTAAAGGCATTTCAAGTAACTATAAACAGACAATGTAAGTTGAAAAATAAATTATTGAGCATTGCATTATGCACTTTATAGAGTACACGTTGTGCGCTGTGCTAAAGTAATGAAGCCATGCTCATTGCTAGCCAGCGCGTCAGGTAGTTTGCTACTGTCTGCAGCTAGGGCAGCTGTAGTTGACAATTATCTATTTTTAATTCCAAATGCAATTCTCTTTCTACGCTGACTCCAAGGAGGCAGATGAATAATAAATAAGATACTATGTCACACACCTCAAGTATGAAATGTGGATATTAATATTATCCTGTCTGCCATAAGTAGATGGTGAGGAAAATAAATCTGATGCACTACACAACAGATAAAGGAAAGGGCTATATAGATTGTATTTGGCATTTTCGTAACTGTGTATCCCATACGCCAAACTTGACATCAAATCATGCACTTACTCCCACTTTACTCTGTGGCCTCACCCACCACCACATAATTCCAACAAATTCGCTGGGCAGTAAGCAAGAAAAGGAAACCTGATTTACTCCACTGCAGTGGGTAGGGTAGAGGGATTCGACAGGTAGGGTAGAGCTTTTTTGATGTAAAATGGATGGATTGGAAATTTTGGTGAAAGACTGGATGAGAGAAACTAACGCTTAATCATGGTGTCTATGGGTGAATTAGAAGAATGAAAGAATGAATGAATATTTAGATTGTTTGGATGATTAAGCAAGGCAGCTCTTCTCATAAGGAGCATGCTGCTCACCTACTTTGATTTTTTTGTTTATGTAGGGTTACCAAAGCTATGGTTCAAAGTGGGGGGTATTTTTTATTTTTTGTTCTACTCCCTTGACTCGCTGTATCCCACCCATCATTCATCAGCCCCCCTCCCATGGCATTTTTTTTGCCACATATGACCGAAGTGTAGAATGGGTCAATTTGTGACTGATGTGAAGACTGTGCAAAGTGCATCTGCTCTGCTTTAGTTAATCACATAATTTACAATGTCTTCAATGCATTGCAAACTGAACACACAAGGTGGGTTGTTTCCCTATGCCCACTCATTCGTCTCTTAGTACTTCACTCCTTTATTTTTTCCTAAGTTCTTTTGTCCCAGCCTACCAAATTGGAAAATCCATTCTTGGCATGTGCAACATTTCATTTTATAACCATGTGAAGTGAAGTGATCCCAGAATATATTACATAGTTTCCCATAATAGATTTATTTTACACCTGTTGAGATTTTACCCTTTATACTTGTACAGGGACTGAATAAACCAAAGATGACAAATCGATGATCAGTCTTGTAGCCCCTCTATTCTAAATCAAAAAAGCTCTACCCTACTTGTCTAATCTCTCTACCCTACCAACTGCAGTAAAGTCAATGAAAGACATGGTTTTGGTTGGCAAAGGCAATGGGAGTGGGACCTCATACTTTATTTACAGCCATGCTGAACTGTCATGGGAAACTGCTGGTATACTGTAACTGTAAATAAACGAGACAGCAGCACACTACATTGGGGGTGGTCCATGATGACCATGGCCACTCTCTTGTGAACTCAACTGTGTTAGAGCATCAGCAGGAAAAAGAAAACCTTGTAAACAAACATACATGGTGAATTTTATTTATAATACTACCTTACTTGGGCCTGCAATCTTCACAATAGACAGCACCAACATTCCAGTCCCCTACAAATGTACCCTAACTCCTAACAATCAAAAAACACAACATTACGGAAATAATACTATGTAATAGGACTTACTGGGGTCAGCAGAGCCCTCGGCAGCAGCGCTAGTGGTCAGCGCCGGCTGAACAGTTACTCCCAGACCTGTCTCCTGAACGTCCCTCTTCTTGCCCTTGGTGCTGATGTAAGAAATGAAGAAGATAAAAAAAAATAGAGTAGTGATTCAGATAATATTCTCCACAATTTTTTTTATGACAAGCAAATGCAGTCACATTGTACTTCTCTAAAACAGATCACCTATAGTACTACCAGTATCGACTCGAGTCTATCGACTATTGTTGAGTTGACCATACTAATCCTGAAATCCCTATTCTAAATTTCCTTAACAAAAACTACATTTGGAACTAATGAATTGCAGTGAATGATCTTTGATTCTATTCCCATTTCTCAACGCCCTTGATGAACTAACGCAGTCTCCCTTTTTTGCAAAGCATAGATGCATGCTACACATCGCTGTGAAATAAATAACTTGGAACTGTACAAGCTACATAAACAAAGTCATATTAGAGAACGCGCTTCTCACTACTATCACTGATTCACAATAGTGCCAGGAGAACAGTCTGGAATGGCTTCTTAATTAATCAATCAAAGCGAGCACCAATGATGAGTACGATTAGGTAGCACTGAGCACCTGCCTGGCAGAAATTAGAAAAGGCTTCGCACAATAATATACCAGGGTAAACTAAACATAACTTACCTCTTAGTGTGAGCAGCATGCTATTTGGAAATAAAATGTTAGCATTGTAGAACACTAACACAACAAATAATGAATACTCATGAGCCCTGGATCTCGATGCCTAGCAGGTTGAGCAGGTCCTGGTCCCTGTCCAGGATGTCCGCCCAGCGGTGTGTCAGCTGCTGGACGGTGCACCGAACCTGGCTGGTGTGCCGCATGCACCGGTGCACCCACCCACCCCCAGCACAGCCTGCGTTTCCGCAGGGGGTGTCTGCTACTGGGTCTGCTGCCTGTTGTTAGCATGGAGGGGAAGTGGTGCTGCATAAAAAAAAACAGTGATGCCAAGTCCTCCTCACCAAAGATTGCCCGGGGCTAAACACCAGGGCAGCGGCGCTGCCCCCAACATAGCCGCCCTGCCTCTGCCGTGGTGCAGGGTGGATTCAGAAAAAAAGGAAAAGGAAAGGAAAGAAGGAAGATAAGGAAGCAAGGGAAATAAAACCAAAAGTCACTAAAAACCTGCATTTATTTTCCCAAAACCTTAAAATACACAAACACAAAGACACACGTTGATATAAAAAATAAAAATGAGAGGTAGATTAGTTTCAAAGGTGGAGGATTACTCAGATAAAAGAGAGATTACATTTTAGGCCCAGCACCATGCAGAGAGCAGAAAAACAAGTTGGCTGCACCCATGCAGACTGCGTGGTGCCATTTGCGCAAGATTTAGAACATGTGAACGCACTTGAAAACCGTGTGATTTGAAATGCGAGGACACCCTCCGCGTTCCAATCGCAATGCGAATGGCCATGCTGGCAAACTCTGCCCGCTAGCGGAACTCTGTGTAGCGTGGGGGAGGTTTTTTGCAACTTCGCGGAGCTCCGCATAGCACAAGTCTGCGAACTCCGCCCAGGCCTATGCATTAGTGGCTCTATCCTTTAGTACATACCGATGTGGGTTCCAGTATGGGTAGGAGACTGGATGTATAAGTGGGCATATGGTTATGCAACTGCACATTTAACTCACGCAAACTTCAAACTAGGTGTCTTATCTTTTAAGCCCATAGCTCCCTGCCCTATGCCCTACCTGCAGCCTACCTTAGGGGTGAATATTATGTACTACAAGAGGAGTTTAAGGCCTGACAAAGGGTTTTAAATACCAAGTCAACCTAGCAGTAAAACTGCACACACAGATTCTGCATTAGCAGATCTGGAACATGTTTAAAGGGTTACGTGTCTGGATGGGTGGCTTGTGAGTGTCAGTTCTTCAGTACATATTTGAATGTGTATCTCACACCCTCTATGTGGGTGTGTCATTGGATATATAAGGAACTATGTTGGTATATGCCTGGCTCTCTCAGTGACTTAATGGGCCTCTCAATGTGTATGTAAGGTGCTGCATGGATTGCCTACTGGCTGTGTTAGTGAGCTTTGGCTTATTTAACTGTGTGTGCAACTGGCTCTGTTACTGCTGGGTATATAAGAGCTGTGTGTGTGTGTGTGTGTGTTTGAGTGAATGTTTAAGTGGCTCTGTGACTGTCTAGCTGAGTGCATTAGTAGCTCTATCAAGTTTCAAGTTTCAAGTTTATTTTTATTAGCATAGTTACTTAAAACCATTGCTACAAATACATCGATAAAAGAATTGCTTTAAAAGTTATATTGTGAGAATAAATAAATAAAAGAGTTTAATCGAGGTAAGTAATTGTTCATTTCCATTGCAATTTATATTTACTGAGTGGCTGCTGAATGCCTTCCAGTTGGGATGAAGTTATTGCTGTATAGTTGATAGTATTTGGGCCAGCGCTTCTGCCCGCAGCTCCGGCATTTTTTTCTCCACCTGTCTCAAGAACTTCACCAAGCGACAATTTAGCTGTGGGTCTTCAGGTGCGAAACAGGCCAACGCAGCTTGTCCCAGGGTGCGAATGCCTCGTTGGTTAAAATATGGGGGCATATTAGCAAGACCGGCGATAAAATTATCGCCGTTTTAGCGGCAGGAAACTGCCGCTAAAGCGGCGATAATGGGCTTGCTAATATGCGTTATAGAATTCAATAGAAGCCCAGGTTAGATGTCCTGCACATCTAACCTGGGCTTCTATTGGAATTCCATAACGCATATTAGCAAGCCCATTATCGCCGTTTTAGCGGCAGTTTCCGGCCGCTAAAACGGCGATAATTTTAACGTGGGTCTTGCTAATATGCCCCATGGTTTTAAAAGTTGTTCATTCGTCAGTTCCTTACAAGTGCAAAGTAGGTGCAGCATGTCCTCCTGTGCTGTGCCACATAAGCAACAGGTGGAGTCAGTTTGGACTTTCTGCCAATGTGGAAAGTGCTTTGTGCAGGGTAACAGGCCTAGTCGGAATTTTAAAAATTGGATTTTAATAGATTTAGCATACCCCAGGGCTAGATATTTTTGAGCAGCAGGGGTCGAGTAGGTACTCAGTGTCATCCAGCCATAAGTCCTTTTTGATAGGGAAGCTTTGTTCTCGATCCATGATAGGAGTTTGACTGCTTTCCATACCAGTTTTTTTAATATAAAGTGGTGGTCAGTAGGTGTTTCCCAGAGCTGAGTTAGCCCCAAGTTGATCTGACTTGTTTGAAAATATTTTGCAGCTGGTGATGATGTTTGCTGTTGTAGCTCTAACCACAAGTGACGGTTAAGAGTTCCTAGTCCAGATTTTCATACCTTGTCCCAAAAGATGATGTATGCTCCTTGTCTTGCCAGGGTCTGTTTTTGAGCACCGAACTCTAGCCTGATCTGTGCAGGCGAGGTATATTTTGGCAAGCCAAAAATAATTCGGTACTCTGTTTTAATTAATACCAAGTTGACCTAGCAGTAAAACTGCACACACAGGTTAGGCATTAGCAGGTCTGGAACATGTTTAAAGGGCTACTTGTCTGGATGGGTGGCTTGTGAGTGTCAGTTCCTCAGTACATATTTGAATGTATGTCTCACTCCCTATGTGGGTGTGTCATTGGATATATAAGGAACTATGTTGGTATATGTCTGGCTCTCTCAGTGACTTAATGGGCCTCTCAATGTGTATGTAAGGCGCTGCATGGATTGCTTACTGGTTGTGTTAGTGAGTTTTGGCTTATTTAACTGTGTGTGCAACTGGCTCTGTTACTGCTGGGTACATAAGAGTTGTGTGTGTGTGTGTGTGTGTCTGTGTGTGTATGTGTGTTTGAGTGAATGTTTGAGTGGCTCTGTGACTGTCTAACTGAGTGTATTAGTAGCTCTATCCTTTTGTACATAGGTATGTGTGTTCAAGTATGGGGAGGAGATTGGAGGTATAACTATTTATATTGGTCTGTTAGTGTCCAAATATCTAACTGAAACTTCAGTGTACATGTTTTTTCTTTTAAGCACAAAGCTCCCTGCTCTTTGGCCTACCTACAGCGTACCTTTGGGGTGACATAAGTAGAAGAAGAGAGTTTAAGGCTTGGCAAGATGTTTTAAATGCCAAGTTGACTGTGCCTTGAAACTGCACACACAGCCACTGCAGTACTAGTCCTGTGGGCTACTTGTGTGGATGGGTGACTTTGTAGTGTCAGTTTTTCAGTACATATTTGAATGAGTGTTTCAATCCCTATGTGGGTGTGTCATTGGATATGTAAGGATCTATGTTGGTATATGACCGGCTCTCTTAGTAACTCTATAGGTCTGTAAATGTGTATGTAAGTGCCTGTAGGGTTCTCATACTGGCTGTGTTAATGAGTATTGGGGTATGTAACTGTGTGCAACTGTCTCTGATACTGCTGGATACATAAGTGCTCTGTGGGTGTGTGAGGGAATGTATAAGTGCCTCTGTTGCTGTCTGACTGGGTTTGTGAGTGGCTCTATGCTTTTCTAAATAGGTATGTGACTCGCAGTATGGCTGGGAGACTGGATGTATAACTGGGCATATGCCTTTTGCATTTGAGGCTTGTGCTGCTGCCCGGAAAAGGGCTGCAGCACAAGCACCAATGGCAAAAGGCATGTTTACAAACATCCCTGCACCATGTGCCTGGCACCACAGGGTGCCTGGCACACGGGCATGGATGTTGGATGGGGCACCACAGGTGTCCCCCGGGCCGCATAGTAGAGGCCCAGGGGGACAGGGGCCCTGCTAGGGGCCCCCAAAGTCCCTTTCCGACAGCCTTTCTATGGCGGTTGAACCGCCATGGAAATGCTGTTGGAAAGGGACATCGTAATCCCTACGGCAGTGCCTGAGCAGGCACTGCCCCTATTGTAGGGACTACGATCTGACCGACAGTCCGACAGGCTCCTTGATCCCCTTGATCCCGTTGGAAGTCAGTCCCTCCGACAGATGCGGACCGACTGACCACATCATAATACGGTGGCCAGACTGCTCAGATGGATGTCGGTGGGGCCGCCACTGACGGCCTGTCGGTGGCTGTCCCACTAAAATGCTAATCAGACCCTATATAACAGACTGTTTTGATGCATATGTCAGTTACTGTTCAAATGGGTGATTACTTCCATGTGCACTTCACTTCATATATAATCAATTATTTTAGTTCTGTTTTAGGTATGTTATAGGATATCTAACTAATATTTAAACTTTATTACATTTAACACATACTTAAAACTAAGAAAATGTATATAAATATATTTATACTATTAATATGTCCCATTATTAACATACCTGTGAATTGGCTTTATTGTTCTCAAAAGGTTGCATTTATATTTACCTAAATGCGAGAACAAAACCCTGGCCAAGGAGTTGGAAAGATTAGGACCCAGGAAGGATGAAGAGCAAAGACCTCCTCCAGGATCAGGACAGGACCGGTGACCTCTCTACAACGACGCCTGCGTCGTTCCCCTCTCTGATACTCTGCTTCTCCTCGATTCTCCTGTGCCTTCCTTCTAATGGACTCCGCCGCCCCCTCCTCAGGACCTCTCTGGACAGCGATTCAGTCTGTAAACGATCAGCTTGACGGTCTGGAGCTAGAAGCTAGCTAATTAGCTAATTCTATATTTATTATACCCTTCTACGCCCATGTACCTCCCCTTAA
This sequence comes from Calotriton arnoldi, assembly GCA_963921515.1. Lineage (NCBI taxonomy): Eukaryota > Metazoa > Chordata > Amphibia > Caudata > Salamandridae > Calotriton > Calotriton arnoldi. The sequence continues at coordinate 1,016,707 of CAWUFW010007206.1, forward strand.
TGTTGCTAAAATATGGGACCACTACCTCTGATTGGACAGGGACAGGGGGTGGATTCTCACACCATATGATTTAAGTTTTTTTTCTGTAGGCCATTGTCTTTAAACTACCGCCCATCCAATTTTATACATTTGCTTTATTTCCCACCCGTCTCACGACAAATGTTATATATTCTTCATATACAAAGTTTTAATTTTCAACAGGAAAGGCAAGAGCACATCAGCTTCGGCCACCAGGTCATGGCCTTGGACGACGTCCAGGTTGACTTCATTCTTTGGCAGCCAAGGAGGACACATGCGCAGAATCATTGTCTCTCGAGTTTCAGATCACCAACCCCAGGCCCAAGTTTACGAACTAATAAAAGTCAAAGAAGAAAATATTAAAATCACAAAATAATATGTTTCACTGTATACCCACTCTTTCTACTCTATCCCCATTTACTTATAAATCTATCCCGCATTAGTAGCGTTAAGAAAACGACAATTTCATAATAACACAAGAGCAAGCTGAAGCATGTGAAAACATCAAGCAGCCATTTTAAAGCACACTGCGCAGAAGCGGAAATTTCCCACCAAGCAAAGAAAGATGTCACACCATGTGCTATGGATGAGACATGCGCAGTAAGGTTCCCGCGCTTTAGCGGCCATTTTAGAAAAAGACAAGCGTTACTTGTTAGTTAGAACACATAGGCAAGCTTCCTTGCTATTCGTGTAATGTATGCAACGTTAGTATAAACAATACATAATTAATAAATTAATACTGTGAGGAGATTGCATTCGAGCAAGTCTCATTTGTGAGTCCTTGCTCCATCATTAACATACCTGTGAATTGGCTTTATTGTTCTCAAAATGTTAACGCAGGTTTACTTTAAATTTCTTATGAGACAAAATGATACCACTCTCAGTAGAAAATAACCAGCAATGGTAATCTTTCCCATTTTTTTCCAGTGATACTGATTTACTTAGCAAATCATAAAGTTTAATTACTTTTTTTCATTTGTTATTCCATTTCTGAATGACTAGCTATTTTTAACCCTTTCTTAGTCTTCACATGAGAAGCCCATTTTGGTACTGTCTGTGGGTGGATTCGCAACTTCGTCGCGGCGCTCTGCATGGGCCCCTGTGTAATTTCGCTACCGGGTCACAAATCCATACAGGAGTTCTTTAATGCATTTACCATTATACTACTATCATTTCTTTTCTACTTTTGAGAGTCTATATTGGCTGTGATTTTGAAAATTGCTACTTCAGAAGATATACTTTGTCTGAATCATCCACCTTTGATGTTTGAAATTACAGTCCGTTAAGTTCCCCCTCCCACACACTGTTTTACCTCAGTTTCCATAACAACCTCCTTTGCAACACTACTGTGCCAGTAGGTCATACGTTCACACCACTTTCTGTCAGCAGCTGTTAGATTTGGGGGTCTCTAGTTGGCAGAGGTAGGTACCTTTGACCAAATAGGGACCCTTGCGTCTAGTCAGGGTAAGGGGGTACACTCCTAAAATAACCCCTGCTCACCCCCTTGGTGGCTTGGCACGAGCAGACAGGCTTATCTCAGAGGCAGTGTGTAAACCATTTGTGAACACATACAGTAATACAGTGACAACACTACAGATTGACACCACACCAGTTGTATATTAAAAATAAGTATCTTTTATATAGATTTAACACAAGACCACAAACAACAAAAATCCACAATACTGTACTTCAAAAATGGTAGAATTAGCTCAGTTCTCTTCAGATAGTAAATGCGACACTTTGAGTTCAATGTACCTTAGGATGCGTAACGCTATACAACAAAAGTGTTGCAGGGAAGGTGATACGTCGGTTCCTTACACGCAAGAACGGTGATGCGTCGGGTCCCTACTGATGCGCAGGGGATGCGTCGGTTCTTCTCGGCGTGGGGAGGTGATGCGTCGGTTTCTTACTGCGCTTCCGTGGCGATGCGACCAGCAACGCTGTGATGCGATGAAGATCCGGTGCAATGAACAAAGATGGCGTCGTCTTCTTGATGCGACACGATGCGTGCACGCCCGACGGCCGTGCGGCAACTCAACGATTCTTCTGAGCAGCGACAGGCCCTGCGACACGCTTCCCGGTGATGCGGCGGCGTCTGATGCGACGTCGATCCTCTTCTCCGGCGATGCGAGTCGCTTTGGCAACGATGCGACGGCCGTGCGGCGACTCAACGATTCTTCTGAGCCGCGACAGGCCCTGCGACATGCTTCCCGGTGATGCGGCGGCGTCTGATGCAACGTCGGTCCCCTTCTCCGGCGATGCGAGGCGCTTCGGCAACGATGCGGCAGCGGTGGCGACCCTCTTCTCCGTTGATGCGGTGGCGTCTGATGCGACGTCGATCCTTCTTTTCGGCGATGCGAGGCGCTTCGGCTGCGGCGGCGACACTTCTTCTTCGTGTGTCGCGCTTCCAGCTCCTTGCGACACGAAGTCCCTCAGAAAGTCCAGCACAGCAGCAGGCACTTTCCAGAAAGACTCTTGGGGAGCTGGTTGGTGAAGTCTGTTGTCCCTGAGACTTCAGCAGGAGGCAAGCTCTATCTCAAGCCCTTGGAGATCCTTCTCAAGTTGATTAAAGTACACACAAAGTTCCTTTCTCCGTTCTTTGGCACTCAGGCAACCACTGCAGGCCAATCCCCCAAGCAGCACTTCAGCTTAGGGATAGTCTCTCCTCAGTCTCTCTGGTTCCTCTCGTCAGCAAAGGTTTCTTCTTGTTTCCCAAAAGTGATCTAAAGTTCTGGGGTTTGGGTCCCCCTTTTTATACACAGTTTCTCTTTGTTCTCTGAAGGCAGAGAGGCCTTTGCCTAGTCCAAACCAGTTCTGGTCAGTCCTGGAGCACTTTGTTGACAAGACTCCTTCTTTCCTTTTGCAGTGCAGGGCAGGGACATCAGACACACCACAGGAGGTGGAGCCAGCATTGTGGAGGGAAGGCACAGCCCTATTCAGGTCCCAGGTGCAACTCCTCCCACCCATCTCCATGCAGATCTCTCTATTCAGCCCTGTGCTGACTCACCCTGTCTCCTGGCATCCCCCAGCCCCTGTCACTCAAACTCCAGACAAGAAATACACAACCTAGCAGAAGCAGGCTTGGATAGTTAGGCAAGAAAATACCTACTTTCTAAAAGTGGTATTTTCAAACACAGAATGTTAAAACCAACTTCACTAAAAGATGTATTTTATCATTCTGAGTTCAGGCATACTAAATTCGTTTTTCTACCATGTTTCCTAGGTCAGTTAGGATTATAAGGTGTAATAATCAAACTGCCCATTCTGGCCTATGGGGAACAGGTAGCCTTGCAATAGTGAAAAACGAAAATGGCTGTAATTCACTATTAGGACATGCCACACACACCAGGGCATGTCCTACCTTATCCTTACAATGCACCCTGCCCTAGGGCCTACCATAGGGGTGTCTGATATGAAGAAAGGGGAAGGTTTGGGGACTGGTAAGTGGGTGCACTTACCAAGTCGACATGGCAGTACCAGACTGCACACAGGCTCTGCAATGGCAGACCTGAGACACACTTTTACAGGCTGCTTCTGTGGGTGGCACAACCAGTGCTGCAAGCCCACCAGCAGCATTTGAGTCACAAGCCCTGGGCACAACCAGTGCACTGTACTAGGGTCTGACAGTGAATCAAACAGGCCAAACATGGAATCACTAATCCATACACCAATTTAACATAGGGAGCATTTGCACTGTGGCACTGAACAGCAGAGGCACAGTGCCCAAAGCATCTATAACCAACAAAAACACATGAGGCAACAGCATAAAATAGAAGGGAGACCCACGCCAACAGTGCCAGGTCTAACAGCTGCATACTAGCTTCAAGTTCAACTGTAGCAGGCTTAAATGACTGCTTGAAAATGCAAGCATATCCACAATAGCATAACTTAGTTTAAATGTATCCAGACCAATCACAGATCTAATTACTTTACCTATTAAATTACTACCTATTTCTAGCTACAAAAAAAATAAACCATCCAATCAAATATGCCCTTTTTTACACCACATCCTCTCCACCATTTTAACTGCCTTTCATTTGGCCAACTGTCTCATTCAGCTCCAGCCTTCTTCTGTGTGGTAGTGATCCTTGACTTTAAAATGGTTAGAGTGTGGATTGTGGGTCACAGTTAATGTTGTTGGGCCATAGAGTGTGCTAGAAAGAGTGGCATTGACAGGGACTTGGATTTGCCTAATGTGAATATTACTTGGATTGGCCAGAGAGGGTTAAAGTGGCAGCAATTCCTTAATTTGGTTGAACGCATTGTGGATTACCAACATCTAGACCTGTTAATTGTGCACTGTAGTGGAAATGACCCAGGCACTCTTACTGGGGTAGGATTGCAAATCTTAATGATTTGGTCAATAAATGGCACTTTTCACCTTGCACTGCCTTGGTGTACTCTAATATTTGCCAAAGTTAGAAATGGAAATGGTCAGACAAATTCTGTCCACAGATAGACAAAGCCAGGAAACATGTTAATAAAACTGTTTCTGCATTCCTCAGAGACTACAACATGGGCTCCATCTACAGCAAGTATTTACTCTTTGACATGGAGCATACTTATAGAAGTGATGAAGTACATTTCTAATAGAAAGGCAACAGGATATTCCTTGAAAACCTGAAATACTGTATCCTGTTTTATGTGCAGTTATCATCTATACACAATAAACAAAGGCTCATCTAAGAGCCACTCTTTATACGTACACACTAGTTAATTTTCGATTAAAATCCATTTTTAAACTTTTGTGGGGAGTCTCAAATCCGTCACGGATTGGCAAAGCAAATCACGCATTCAATGCACAACAACACATTAAAATTTAGTAACTCTGGGTTTGACTCTGTGCATGTGGCAATGGCTCTATGAGTAGCTGTGTGAGTGTTTAAGTGGGTCTGTAAGTGGGTGCATAAGTCTCTCAGTGGGTCTGTGAGTGGATGCATAAGTATCTGAGTGGGCCTATGAATGGGTGCATTTGTGTCTAACTGGATCTATCAAAGGATGCATCAGTGTCTCAGTGGATCTTTGAGTGGGTGTATGAGTGTCTGAGTGGGTCTGTGAGTGGGTGCATGAGTGTCTGAGTGGATCTGTGAGTAGATGCATGAGTCTCTGAGTGGGTATGTGAGTGGGTGCGTCAGTGTCTAAGTGGATCTGTCAGTGGGTGCATGAATGTCTGTGTGGGTCTATGAGTGAGAGCATGAGTGTACAGGTAGGTCTGTCAATGGGTGTGTGAGTCTCAATGGGTTTGTGAGTGGGTATCCTAGTCTATGAGTGGGTCTGTGAGTGGGTACATGAGTGTCTGAGTGGGTCTATGAGTGGGTGCATTAGTGTCTGAGTAGGTCTGGAACTGAGTGCGTGCATGAGTGTCTGAGTGTGTCTGTGAGTACATGCATGAGTGTCTAAGTGGGATTATGAGTTGATGTGTGAGTTTTTCAGTGGGACTGCAAGTGGGTGTGTGACTCTCTGAGTGGGCCTCTGAGTGTGTGGGTGACTCTCTGAGTGGGTCTGCGGGTGGGTACATGAGTGCCTGAGTGGGTCTATGAGTGTGTGCATGAGTGGCTGAGTGGGTCTGACAGTGGGTGCATTAGTGTCTAACTGGATCTATGAGTGGGTGCATGAATGTCTGTGTGGGTCTGTGAGTGGGAGCATTAGTCTCTGAGTGGGTCTGTGAGTAGGTACATGGGTATCTAAGAGGGTCTGTAACTGGGTGCAGGAGTGTCTGAGTAGGACTGTGAGTGGGTAAATGAATGTCTGAGTAGGACTGTGAGTGGGTATACCAGTCTCTCAGTGGGTCTGTGAGTGAGTGCGTAAGTGCCTGAGTAGGTCAGTGAATGGTAGCAAGATTGTCTGAGTGGGTCTGTGAGTACATGCATGAGCCTCTGAATGGGTATGTGAGTGGGCGCATCAGTGTCTAACTGGATCTGTCAGTGTGTGCATGAGTGTCTGTGTGGGTCTGTGAGTGGGTGAATGAGTGTGTAAGTGGGTCTGTCAATGGGTGTGTGAGCCTCTCAGTGGGTCTGTGAGTGGGTGTATGAGTGTCTGAGTAGGTCTGGAAGTGGGTGCATGCGTGTCTGAGTGGGTCACTGAGAACATGAGTGACTGTCTGAGTGGGACTGTGAATCCTGTGTGTAGGTCTCTCAGTGAGACTGTGAATGGGTTTGTGACTCTCTGGGCCTGATTCACAGAACTAACTTACGTCAAAATCCTAAACTTACAACAATTTTGGTATTCACAGAATGAACTTACACATTTGGGTATTCACAGATTGAATTTACACATATGGGTATTCACAGAATGAACTTACACATATGGGTATTCACAGAATGAACTTACACATCCTAACTTTATGTCCGCACTCGGGCCGGAATTTCCGGCCCACTGGCGGAGATTCCGGCACAATGGCGGAATCTCCGCCTCCGGCCCGGAATCTCCGCCTCCGGCCCGGAATCTCCGCCTCCGGGCCGGAAACTCCGCCTCCGGCCCGGAAAGCCAGCAATTTCTCCCTTTTCAGCATTTCAAGTGCCTACCATCCCCCACCATGCTCCAGCTGAAGTCAATTAAGACCAACTGCAAAACCAGTACCACATAAAAGCAGCACACATTCAGGGCCCAGCTTTGGCCACAGAGAGTTCCTGTTTGCTTTGCTGTTCATCGCCACTGCAAAATGTACATTGTGAGGAGGAAGAAGAACTTCACAACTGAGGAGACCACCATGATTGTGGAGTTTGTTGTGAGGCACCACAAACGCCTATATGGTCTCCCACCTTACTGCACCAGTGGCACACAGAAAGCAGCTCTCTGGCAGCAGTTAGCCACTGCTGTCACAGCATTGGGGGAGGATGTGCGCACAGTCCGTGAAATAAAGAGGAAGTGGCACGATGAAAAGATGAGTGCAAAGGAGAAGTACTCCAGGATCCAGCTGAACAGAGTTCTCCCTGCCTCACACTCTCGATCCCGCCTCCGTCTCACCCCACAAGAGGAGGATATCCTCACTACAATCCACCCCCACATGCTCCATGGGCTGCCTGTGAGTGATGTCCGCAACGTGGCACCAGGTAAGTGGGATGACAAGAACAAGTATACAAAATGTATGTCTGTGTCGCACTGCCATTGTGAGTAAGGAAGTTGTCCAAATTCCATATACAAATATAGTCAGTCAGAGGCTCATGTGTTTCTCTCTGTATGTTGCACCACAAGTCCCAGAATCCTTTGTATTAGAAATGGCAAATACCTTTCACACTATGAAATACAAAGGCCCAGGCCTGAAGCCGTATATACCGAACAGTGCTAAGTAGCAATTGTCAAAGTGCCCTTCCACTAATCCAGACACGGCTGGGTCAGTCAAGAACGTAAGGGGGTGGGGTGCAGTGCAGAGGCAAATCAACACACAACGGAATGGAGAAAATAAGTCCAAATAAACATAAAAACAACTCACCCTGGCCCTTCCAAAATCCCAAAACAGAAGGTGAGAGAATCCTTATTTAAAAATGTCAGTCCCAGAATCCATTGTTTAATTCCCACCCTGCCATGCCATTACATCACCAACACCCCACCGCTCCTACCTGCACCGGCCGTGGCAGTACTTCACAATACTGTTAGCATGCAGAAGATACGAGGAAATGTCTGACAAGTGCAACATGTACATTTTCCATGTGTTGATGTGTATCTCTTCTCACCCATTCACACATTCAGCCAGAGTACAGACAGCCACAGTAGCAGAGGTCCCAGCATCTTCTGGGAGGAGACCTCATCCAGAGCAACGCAGACCACCCTCACTAACTGGTAAGTCAAACGTGGCAGGAGATGGTCAAAATGCATACATAGGCAGCAGAGAACAGAGGGCGAAACATAGTGTCTGCATCTCAAAGGCAACTGGAGAGGAAAAACTAGCCTTTCTGGAGGAACAAGGAGGGAGTGAGATACATACCCCCTGCCCCAGTGCATTGCCCACCGTGGTTTTGGCTGCATTGGCAGCAAAAGGGCCAGTGGAAGGCCCCAGTACAAGCCCTGACATTATGGACAAAGGGCATTGGGCCCCCTAGAAAGGGCAGTTGGCCTGGGTTCAGCTTTATGGTGGTGATAGGGCGCAAGGCCCTAAGGAGATGTATGCACCTGGGAGTGTCACTAAGGTGCCCTCCTAATTGTGAGTTATTGCATAATATGTTTATGCTTATGATGCCTATTGCATAGTGTGTTTATGCCTACAGAGGTTGCGTAATGTGATTATGCATATGAGTTTGATGCCTAATGTGATGCAGACATAATGCGTTTATGTTGCTAGAGATATTGCCAAGTACAATATTTTACCAGTAGTCACTGGTTGTGTTTTATGTGTGCTACTAGTGCGTTCTAAAGGTTCTGACAGTGGCCCGATTGGCCCTGTCCTGTATATAATCCCCTGTAAATATTGCCTAGTGCCAGTTGGCACAGTGTAAATGTGTGATTATGATTCTAATGTGTTTTGGATAATACAAAGGCTATTTTCATATAACCTTGTGTGGAGTTTCTTTTGTGGTGTGCCTAGTGTGTTGCTGCTGTATGTGTGTGTTGCGCAAACGATTTACACATTGCCTCTGGGATAAGCCTGACTGCTTGTGCCAAGCTACCAAGGGGGTCAGCAGGGGTTATCTTCAGTGTGTAACTCCCTTGCCCAGACTAGAGTGGTGGTTTCTGCCTGGCTTAGGCGCAAGCTCTAGCCAACCAGAAATCCCATTTCTAACATTAGTTGTGAGCGGTGAGGATAGGACTTGCGTTTACGCAGTACCACAGCGACAACTGGTTGCACTACAAACTCTGCATTTAGAGAAATCACATGTTTAGGGATTATTTTTCCTGAGTTTTATTTCTTCTTAAAAGTGTCATTTTTGAATTGTGTATTCCTGCTTCAGCTCAGACGCCTAGGTCTCTTGTGTTGCACTGTGGTTGTGTATTCTGCCAAGATGGGAGTAATCTATAATGAGGATGACCTTTGGGAGTACACCCGGGAGGAGTTAGAGGAATTCTGCAGAGAGAGGGGGATACCAATAGTGGGTAACATCCTCAGAAAGCTTTTCCTTTATGAAGCACTCCTTAGGGGAGAACCCTTAGCGTGTGGCGGGGACCTGTCTGATTATCCCTCTGCATACCAAAGTGGTGGTTTTGAGATAGGGCCTGAAGAGTCTGAAGAGGAGGAAGAAAATGACAGGGCAGGGACGCCAGTAGAGAGTGAGGACCCCATAGATAGGGAGTCCCTTGCTGGGTCCGGTGCCAGGGGAGTGCCACATCCCTTTCTCTGTCCCCAGAGGAGTGGGTGGATAGGAGGGAAGAAGGGGAGCATCAGCTGGCTTTAGAGAAGCTCCAGAAGGAGAGCCATGAGAACATGGAGGCTCAGAAATTGGAGTTGGAGAATAGGAAGTTAGCCTTAGAGGAGGAAAAGGCCTTGTTGGCCCAGGAGTTGAGTCTCAAGGCGTTGGGCCTTGAAGAGAAAAAGCTAGAGACTGAGAGGGTCTTAGCGCAGGAGAGGATGGCGGAGGCAGAGAGGGCCTTCGTCAGGGAGAAACTAGCTCTGGAGGGTAGATTATCCCCTGAGTACAGTTTTAGTTGTCTGGATTCACCAGTGAGGGTGGGGTCCAGTGGTGGCAGCAATATGGAGTCCAGTGCAGGAAGTCCCACTCCCAGATCCCAGAGTATGGTGCCTAGTTCCCAGGAAGAGGGGTACAGGTTGAGGTTCAGGGGCAGTAGAAAACTGTCTCACCAGTCTTGGGGGAGTTTGTGGATGTGTGTTGTGATGCACTGGAGGATTGGGTGATGGGTAGCACGGCAAATGATTGTGAAGGGCTGTTCAATCTGGTTGTCAGAGAGCACATGTTCAGTAATTGTTTTCTGGGGTTGAGCCAACACCTGTTGGAGTGTGAGTTCTCTGATCCCAGGGAGCTTGCACAGGAGGCAGACCTCTGGGTGGTAACTAGAGGTTCTGAAGAGGCATTGGGGAGTGACCCTAAGAGGAGTGGCTCAGGTATCTTCCAGCCCAGAGTGGTGGAAGAGGTTCAGAGTAGCCCAGCTAGGTCCCGTTGTAGTGGGAGGGTTGTAGGGCCTCACGTCCTGTCTTCGAGGAGAGGGAGTGAGACTGGGATGCGTCCCGATAGTGCCCAACCTCAGTCTCAGGGCCTGGATGGTTCCTTAAGGGAACACCAGGTAGGGAGCCTAAGCTGTACTAGTAGTCCATTTGAGGGGGATCTCCTAGTGTCAGGAGAACGTGGAGTGTCTGTAAGCAGGCCTCCATCAGTTCTGGTGTCTGGCAGTGCCACTCCTAAGTGGAGGGTGCAGAAGTCCAGATTGAGGGGTGAGAGGGGGAGAGAGTCCCCAGTGGAAGAACCAGTGGGTCAGGGGCCAGCCAGGAGGGATGAGTCTCCTAGGAGTGACCATGGTGGTCTGCATCTCAAAGGCAACTGGAGAGGTAAAACTAGCCTTACAACTATAGGAATCCTCAAAGGACATTTACCTTCAGCAAAATAGATCTGGGAATAGCAAAATAAAAATTATAACATATCTAGGCTCTTTATGTCATTGTGTGTTATGAACATCACATGTATTCCACCAACTGCTCCAGGACTGGGAACTCGATTGTGGAATTGAGTGCCAGACCAACTCTGAATGTATCCACCTCTAAATTGCAAAAATATCAGTAGACTAAATTTAAAAAATCCAATGAGAACAAATATGACAATGATGAACAAGAAGTGAGATTCATAAACCAGTAATAGAGTATGCGTCCTCTGTCCAACTTACAAAGTTCCTTTTCCATACATGAATCTGTCAAGTCCAACCAGCTGGTCATAGATGTCATAATTGTAGGGTATGTCTTCTGGTCCATTAACAAAACATGATTGTGGACCTTACGCCAGGAACTGTTGTTGTGTCAATTTGATAGACGTTGCTACTAGGCAGTGGGGCCATAATAAGTTGAATATGGGATCACTCATTATAATTTGTGGTAGACACGTCTGCAACGGTAGTGCCCACACTGCTTGTGCTCATCCTTTGTGCCTCAAATTGAGTGCTTCACATGTGGCAGCCGGTATGTAAAGTTGCAAACACACTTAGCATTGTAGGTCCAATGATGTCCTCCCAGAGTCCAAGACACACATTGACTTCTGCTACAAGGTTGCCTGTGACATCTGGTCGGGGACCACACACTAGGCAGGTGCGGGGCCATGGTAAGGAAACTCAGGAACAATGAACCTGAATGCCCATGCCCATGAATGTGCCTCTAATATCTGCTGTATGTTGTATGTGTATCACATAACTGTTTTCCTGCATCACAATGGGCCTGATTCACAGAACTAACTTACGTGAAATACGTAAAGTTAGTAATTTTCGGTATTCACAGAATACACTTACCAATACTAACTTTATGTCCGCTCCGGGCCGGAGATTCCGGCCCTGTGGCGGAATTTCCGCCTCTGGGCCGGAATCTCCGCCTCCGGACCGAATACCCTCATTTAGGCCGTTTCAATGCTCAAACGGCCTAAATGAGGGTATTCCGGCCGGGAGGCGGAGATTCCGGCCCAGAGGCGGAAATTCCGCCACAGGGCCGGAATCTCCGGCCCGGGAGCGGACATAAAGTTAGTATTGGTAAGTGTATTCTGTGAATACTGAAAATTACTAACTTTACGTATTTCACGTAAGTTAGTTCTGTGAATCAGGCCCGAAATGCCTCCATATGGCATTGAAACATATACCAGGTCACACCATGGTGGCTAGTGAAAGGATGTCACAAAACATATGACAAGTGAGTGTAGAATGGACATAAAAATAGTATATAGTGTCACATGAAGTGTACTAGACACAACTGGATTGTAAATCAATGATATGATAACTCCGTAGCAGAATTCCAAAGGACAAAAACATTTTGAAATTGGTGTGGATGATGCTTGCAATGATGCCAGTTCTGTACATTTGTGATGGATGTATGGGCTGCCAAGGTGAATCATCAGGAAGTCACAGTCCAAGATCTCGTGGCTGAAAGGCCAAAACCAAATCCAGTGTAGGCGTCAACCATGAAAGATTCACAACTTAACCACAATGTGTTATCCTAATCAATTGTTGCACTCTGCTTGCCTCCTCTTCTACTGTGTCCACCTATATAATTGAGTGTATGGTATGTGAGGTAAGGATGTCTGCTGTACAAAACATCATCCGTTGTCAGCTTAGTTCAACCATGATGTAGGAAATGGATAATGGGAACAGATGACACTCAAATGCTGGACATAACAAATGTGTGATCTCTCAAGCCAAAATGAGCTTTGTGAATCCATTGGTAGGGAAGCACAAATGACACACAAAATGTACGTGATTATTGCACATCTCACATATGAACTCTGCTATGCAATGTTTGAACTGATGTGCAAATGTGAAACTGCTCAGCCTGTGGATGTACACTCCTTTCAACTTGTCAACACACAACATCATACTCATGAGACATATTAGTCTTAACGGTGAAGGTGTAAGCATTGCAATATGCTGGCGTCCAGATCATTTTTCCCTCCCTTCCTATATCAGTAACCTTCTCATATACGTTTGTCTGTTGATGTGTCATCTCATTGATGTCAGTGCTGTGTGCATGTAACAGCTGGCAACTGCTGCATGTCAGCAGGGGCACACATGTAAAGTCCATGAGGTAAACATGCTGCACATTGTCCAGGAATATCCTATCAGTGGTCATTGACAATGACATATACATGTTAGCTCATAGCTATTATCTGGTGTACTGAAATATGGATATGTATGTCTCAACACAGCTTTGGAGAGAATGACGCCAGTGCAGCGTACAACATCATCCCGGGAATGCATGACATCCTGGCTGCAGCAGTGAAACCCGCTCGCACATGTACATCAGGTAAATGTGGTGTGAAGTGTTACCCTATGTAAACCATGACAAAGATGAAAATCCCCTTCTGCAGATAACCTGCAGTTGTTGTTAACAAAGTTCCATCCATATCATAAGTGTCACATGTGCCTCTTTGTAAATTGGTAATGCAGATGATTGACATTGGTGTCACTTCCCACTACAGCTGCTGGATCGGGGACCACTTTGTCAACAAAACCTACAACAGGGGGAGCAGAAAAGGACACAAAGTTGTGGATGGAGCTGGTAAGTGTGCTTTTGAGTGTACATCTACGTTTCACACCTCAGTGCCATTGTGTGAGCTGTCACTTGTAGGGGTACCAAAACCAGGTCACATGTGCATCATCTGTCGATGCAAAGTACAGTAGAACCAACCCTTGTGTTTCACGATATCTCATACTCGGTCAATTACTTATCCTGTTGCTACCTCTGTGTTCCAGGTGATGATGACGATGAGGAGGAAGGACCTTCCACCAGTGTTGGGCGACGGGCAATTAGAGGTGAGAATCCACTGCTCCTCCAGGCAGTGATGTCAGCTGCAAGTCATGTGCAGAGGAGGAGGAGGAGGAGGGAGGAGGAACTACCTGAGGAGGATGAAGTATCGGACGATAGTGAGTGTCTGCGCATCCACTCAGGGGATGGAGAATCTGATGCCATGGACAGTAATTTGCACCGATCGCCCACATTTAGCAAGGTCTCACACCCTCCCCCAGCAAAGTGTGTCAGCCTCGTGCAATGAAAAAGGTTGCCTGTCCCCAGCATAGAGATAACCAGCCACAGTTCAGCCCCACCCCAACACAGACCTCACTCCCTCACAGCCCTCACATCCGGGACAGACATGGTGGTTACCCTACACACTCCTCCCCAGACAGTGTATCCCAGGCATTATCTTCGCCATCTGCGGGAAGTACCAACCCTGCTGTGGTGCAGGCATCCCCTGGGCACCATTCACCTGTCCACAGGCTTCCACATGCCAACATCCCCCTGCTCTTGGACCTGGTGGACTCATCCATGGCCGGGCCCTGCATGGAGGGCCTGCACATGTCCGTGGTGGCCAGTGGCAGCAGGACTTCTTCCAACAGCAGGCAGATGTGAGGCAGGACATACGTGCCATAGGGGCCACCCTGTCAGACATGTCTGAGGCCCTGCGCCAATTCCCTCAGGTGGTGGACCGACAGACCCATGTTTTGGATAGGTTGGATAGAACCTTGCAAGACATGTCCAAGAATATCAGAGACATGATATCTTTCCAAAGGGAAGAGAGTTTAAGACACCATTCCTTGGCCATGAAGATGATGGACGGCATGATGACAGTGTTCCAAAGTCTACCTTCACGGGCAACGCAGGGAGGGGAGCCATCACATATGCCTACATCACATCACACCCACACACCTGTACCACAAACTGCACAGGACCACAGCATGGGTACACATCCACCACCGTCCCCCATCCAGCCCTCCCCCACATGCACATCCACCACCACCCCCTGAACAGGCACTACCACCACCTGCACAACAACACCCTGTCCATGCACATACACCAAGTGTACAGACACAATCCGCCCCTGCACATGGACTTCACCCTGTACAGGCACATGCCGGAGACCAACCTGCACCTCGGCGTCAACCCAGACTTAATCCCTCACAGCGATCATCACCCCGGAAATTGCGAAGTCAAAAGCACAATCCCCAGTGACCACATCCCAGGAACTTGTTGTCCAGTGTGAATATGTTTAAATAAAAAAATATCAGATCCCAAGTAAAATCTCTGTTGTGTATCATGTCCTGATAGACTAATGTTCACCAAGTGAGTTGGCGTAGAGATGAGAGGATGTATGTGTGTGTGTGTGACACATCTGCAAGTTGAACCCCATCATTGCAGCAAGCCCTCATGTGCAGAGCAGATGAGTACCCAAATACCTTGGCATTTTTTGTACAAGACATTCACAATGAAGCAAAACAAGATAGACAATGTATGAATAAAAATAAGTGTTTAAAGAACAAATATGTAAGGATAGAAATAAAACAACAGTCCGTCTGGAAGGGAGAAAGGAAAACAAATGATGTCCTTACTGCAGAAGGAGAAGGGAACTTGGATTAGGATGGAGCAACATAAATATAACACGTCAGGGAGCGTCAGGGAAACCAGTCTATTTACAAGGGGAAAAGTAAATCATTGTCCAAAAACAGAGTGTCTGTCAAACTGTTCAATTGTCCTTCTGGTCATCCTCTAGGACCACAATGTCCAGATCCTGTGAATCACATGCCTGCTCCGGGCTGGCCGGTGCATGGACAGGCACCACACGGGGTCGGGATACATGAGGAGTAGGGGGGAAAGAGTGTGGGGCAACGGACAGGGGGAGACATTGACGGTGGTGTGGGAGGAGAGTTGGGACACAACAGAAGACATGACTGCACTCAGGGAAGTGAAACCGGCAGTGAGGGTGGCCAGAGCGCGTAGAATTTCCTCTCGCATCATGCGCACCTCTAGACACAGTTGCAGCAAGATGCGAGAGGACATGTCTGGCTGACCCTCACATGCCCATATCAAGTCCTCTGGTACATCCGCAGACGGAACAACAGAGGGAGGGTTTTGGGTCGCACGTGGGGGTGTGGTGCCTCAGGTTCGGAGTCAATGTGGGTGTCGACCTGGCAGCTATGATGAGGGGGACAGATTGCAGAGGATGCAGCTGGAGGCCCCCATCGAATGGGGGCCTCAGGAGTTAGGGAGGGGCTGAAGGCAGGACCAGGTTGCATAGTGGCCTGCCCTGTGGACACCTCGGAATAAATATGTTCTGCATGGTCCGTGGGTGAGTGGCTCTCCACCCCAGCCTGGCCAGAGGTGTCCAGTTCATCACCCCCCCTTCACTGTCCTCAGCCTCCACCCGGTCTGTGGCACCAGAGTTATCCTCATGGTCAGTCCGGGTGGGCGCAATCCCCATGCCTGCTGATGTTGAGGGTCCCGCCTCATCGTCCTCTTCCTCAGTACTGGAAAGAGGTCGTAGCCGCCGGCGCACCACAGATGTCCTGCTCCGAACCCGGTCCTCTTGGCCAGCTGAGTCCACTGAAATGTGAGACAAATCATTATGTAGTTGGTGTACACATCAGGTTAAGACACATATCAAGCGTAACGACCGCTGTGGCACTAAGAAACCTCAAGATTAATATCTCTGGTCCAAATCTTCTCCCCTTAAGCAAAGTGAATCAGGCAAAACTTATACCATCAATCAGTTATGTAAGCGAAGCTATGCGAGGGAGAGAAACTGAAAATCTGGATCGTACAATAACAAGAGCAATTCAAATGCAATTTTGGCCTACCAGGATACACATCCCCCACACAATGAAGTCTGGAGCTCGGGATACAAAGGCAAGAGCTTGCCAGCAAAGGGCCGTTCATCAAAAGTTGGATCAAATTCAAAAGGGGTCCACCTGACACACTAAACATGCATCTGTGTGAAGAACTGAACAGTAAGGTGGCATGTCCAGCCCAACCCTACTTGGACAACTCACTTAATCAACTGGGACTGCAGGAACTTTGGTAGCTACCAGCGACCATCCTCAGCTTAACAAAATATAGTAAATGATGTGATCACAAAAGAATCACTCATACAGGACAAAGCTGCCCTGACAGAGCGCGCTCATGGCTGGGTCACCTTGCAGACTTACAGCAAGGCAGCACCGCAAGCCTATCTTCTTACCAGCTTTTCCAGTGCAACAAAAGAGAAATTCCTGAGATTCCGCCTAGTCATACTACCATCTGCATATCACATGCCGCCTGGCTACGCCCACAGATGCCAGCAATCTGCAGACTCTGCGGGGAGGGGAAGGAGGATATAGTGCACCTGCTGACTATTTGCAAGGCCCTAAAAGGGGAATGACGGATCTTGCTAAGACCCCTCTTCAATACGACATCCATTAGAACTTGCAGACAAGCAGTGTTAGCATCCTTTTCTGGCGAGGATGTTCAACTAACCTGCCGGCTGGTAAAATACCTATCCGATGCAGTAACTACCATAAAAGGCAGGCCATCCAGTTAGCAGACTGCACTACAGCTGAACGGACTATGGTTCTTTGAAGGAATTCTTATTAGTCACTGCCTGTGCTGCTGCCCTATACGGGAATTTTAGCATGTCAAGATTGGTACTTCACGCATCTTAAAGAACTGAGCAGGCGCAGCAAATGGGAACCTTGATTAATGTCAAAGACTGGCACACCATGCACTTTCAGGGTTTTGCACCAGGCAGAAAGCCCTCTTCAACTCCCTTTTATGATGCTCAAATCACCCTCCTCCAACACCCAAAGTCCCATTATCCTACTGTAAGTCCTTGTATATATCATAGCATTTATTATCCAACAATCTCCAATTAACGCACTGTTTCCTACCCTACTGTGAGATATCTGGAAAACAGTATTCTCAGCACTCATCCAGCACTCAGCACTTTACTCTGCTGCTAGTTAGGCTGAAAACTGACGTCCCTCAACAACACATTGCAGATGCCTAGCACTTTCCACTTTCTATCTGCACGAAGCAACTTATCCATCTCCGCCCCTCCACTCTAACTCGCTGCCTGGCACTAGACCAACGTAGCCAGGCAACCTACGCTGCCTTTTAAAGCATGCACTGCTCCCTTGTCTCTCTCCATAGCAAGTTCACAGCCATAGCCGCCCAGCTCTCAGCTCCCCCAAGCACCCCATGGCCCTACGCGTACATCGCTTTACTACACAGTAAAACCTCAGCAAGCAAGTGACCAGTATTCCTTTTTTGCCGTTAGACAAGTAGAACACTATTGACTTTAACAAGAATCAAGCAGAGGCAACAACTGCTGCCTTGCACTCTGCACTTCACTTTATAATTTTCTTTTTCAGCTGTTTTACATCACTTGTGGGCCACATATTATTGACATTTTATGTTGTTTTAATACTGATCTGTTTTAAGTCATAGAAAATGCCAAATGATGTAATGCATGATTGTAAAGGTGTTAATTAACTGTACAATAAAATCAACTTCAACTTCAAACACATATCAAGATGAGCCAAGGTCAGACTTTGTTCTCCTCTGATCACACTATCGAGTTGTGTGTGTTTACAAACTTAAATTACGTGCATGTTCACTGTCATCTCCTGATTTGAGTCTGACATGGACACCTCACAAGATCATTGGTGGTTAGCACGTCTGTACTGCCAACCCTCAGTTATGGCATTGTTGTGACCTGTGTGTCCTGTCACTGCGACATGTGCAGGTTCTACAACACTGTCCACTAAAGGAGCTCAGAGAGAGTCCAGATGAAATTGGAAAAAGCCTGTGATATGGAGTGTCTGCACTTTCACGTCTGGACATATGTTATCTGCTGTGTAGTATTGGATGGGACAACACTAAGGCCGATTGGGGGTAACACATCCATTTAGGGTCTGGGCAAATATGTTTGTTAAGTTGTGAATCTGAGCTTTTGATATCCTCTCTCACAAGCTGACAATCCACTGCCACATATTGCCTTTGGAGGTTGAGCAGGTAGTGCTGTGCACTGATGAACAGTAGTGGCTCGTTGTTATAGCGACCTGTACATGGGAAATGGCATTCAAGCTCCTGGGGGTACGACGTGTGTCTGTGGACACACTTGTCTAGATTTGCAACACTTATGAGTGTGGCAAGGCTCTCAAAGTCTGTCTTGACTCAATGGCACATGATGATCTGTCTCTATCAGAACCCAAACTCAGCAACAGCAATGTAAGTCACAGCATACAATTCCCATTGGCCTCACAAACACACACTGGACAGTGTCTGTACCATACATCATCCAATGCACACATCAGTCATGATTCCCTTGTTTCACAGTTAGTGGTGCTGGCAGTGGAACTTTCATCAGTAATGCAAATGTGTGTCTCAAATCCCCAATTGTCATGATGACACCACAAGTCCCAGGATGCACTCAGCCAAGTCCAGAAAATGGGCTACATTGAGCTTTTTGCTGCATGATGAGTGCTGCATACACACAGATTAGGAGACTGGAGGCATGGGACTCAGAATGGTACAGCTCTGTCTGCACTTGCATCATACTTCCAGACACATTTAGCCTATAATGCACTTACCATGTCTCTGCTGCTCTTGCTCCTCCAGCTGAGCATGGAGGGTCGGAAGAGCTGCACGCAGGACCCTCCTGTACAGTGGCGAGAGGCGAGGACGATGCACATGGTGCTGGGAAGACTGGCCCAGTAGCTCTTCAGCCTTGATCCGGGCCCAGCGTTTCAGGTCCTCCCAGCGCTTGCGGCATGCCCTCGCGTTCCTGGTGTGCACACCCACTGTACTGCAGCGCTCACCAATTCTGGCCCACAATCTGGTCCGCGCTGCATTGCTCAGCTGTTCCTCTGGCCCCCCATATAGCTGAGGATATTTCTCTATCACCCCCTCAGATAGCATGTCCAATTCCCTTTCACTGAAAGGGGGTGCTTTCTCTTCATAACCCTCAGCCATTTTGGGGGAAATGAGGTTGATGAGAGCAGCAGGATGTCACAGGATCTTATCGGTGAGAGAGGATGACTCAGAATGAACACTAAATGTCTGTCATCAACTTTCTGTGATGTATTTCCTGTCCCCCACTTCCTGTATGTGATTTCCTATATGAAAATTAGGCTTCTGGTCAAATTTCGGAGTTTACGGCCCGAAAACGGACTTTCCGCATGCGCAGAGTACGCAACGCTATCGCAAAGTACTCTGCGCATGCAGCTAAAGCTACGCTCACGCTATCGCAGATTACGCTGCGCATGCGGAAATTGCGTTTTGGGCCGTAAACTCCGAAAACTACCCAGAACCCAAATTTTCATTTAGGAAATCACATACAGGAAGTGGGAGACAGGAAATACATCACAGGAAGTAGTTGTCAGCCATTTTGTGTTCATTCTGAGTCATCCACAACCACAGAACAAATCCACTGCCATCCTATTATTCTGTAGCAGATAAAAATTTAATGACTGTGTAAGATTAATTCTTACACATGAAACAAAAGGGAGAACAGACCATGTAATGAGATTTGGGCTGGGACAAGGGGGGAGGGGGCTGGCACAACATCACACCCCAGTTTACTTCTCAAATGCTTTGCATTATGGTACATGTAGTCCATATTTAGTGATCAACACAAGAGTTGTCTGTTGTGTTACAGTGTATTAGGGGGTAGCAGTGCTGTACTTCCCAGACACATAGTGGCATATTCAGCCACAACATCATCACTCACGTTGTGGGACCAACATAATTGGTGTATGCTAATCATTTGGGGGCCAACTATCAAAATTCCTATAGTCATGCACTTTTTACATACAGACTCCCATTGTCAAAAGGTACAGGAGGGTCTCTCAGAACATGTACATCTCATCCTCAGAGTCAATAGACTCCTTGGGAAATCCACTACACTGATTGCTGACATTGGCACATGACCTGAAGCACGGTCAATCTTTTGACTCATGTCAACAGTTGTGGCTGACATACAGTTAGTGTGGTTTGCAAAGTTGTCTCAGGATGGATTTTTTGGACAGAGTGGTAAATATCCATTTTTCATCATTGACAACAGACAGCAAACCACATCTTGTCCATGACACATCAGGTTGCTCACGTGAAAAACGTGGCAACCAGCTGATCACGGACTTGCATACCCTGACCTCGGTTATGTGCAATGGCCCGGTTGCCCGGATTCAGAGCTAGCCGAGGTTCAAGAGGTATCTGTAAGCCATGTGTTAAAGCAATATTGTGCAACACACAACAGGCCATAATGATCTTGCACACAACTTCAGGGGAGTACGTCAGCACACCCCCTGTACGGCTGAGACATCTGAAACGCGACTTCAACAGACCAAAAGTGCGCTCTATGATGGCTCGAGTTCGTATGTGTGCCCGATTGTACCTACGCTGAGGTACAGTGGTTGGATGTCTGTACAGTGTGAGGAGTTGAGGGGAGAGTGCATAGCCAGCATCGCCTAAGGAGGGAAGATAGGGCAATAGGTTACATTTCCAAATGAAATTTGAACAGAACATGATCTTTACTTAGTACATGCAGTGTCTGTTGTGACCGTGTATGTGGCTTGGTGATTCTTATTGTAGAATGGTTGTTGATATAAGGTGGCATTCATTCATTACTGGGCTTCTTGACAGGCCCCTTGTGCCACCAGTGCGTCACTTTTCATATGTGATACAGTGACGTACTGGCAGCGCAAGGGTATTGTAACTGAGCCCTTTCATAAGCACACATCACTCTTTTTAGTACTTGGTACTTACCCAGTAACCACATGTTGCCATATTCTCCCGCAGCCAACCGCCGGGCAAGAGGTGACATACGGAATACGAAGCTGTCATGGGTACTGCCTGGAAACGCTGCATGCACATCTGAGAATCTCCCACTGGCATCACAGACAGCCTGCACATTGATGGAATACCATCGGTGTCTGTTGCAGTATATGTGTGCAATGTGGCGGGGTGGCTGAAGGGCCACATGGGTACAGTCAATTGCACCCAGCACACGTGGGAAGCCGGAGATGCCCAAAATTCCCTAGCTGCCCTTTGTCTGCTGGCCAGTGTATGGGGCATTCGTATGTGAAGGTGGGCTCTAGAATTGATGCAGCGCAGTACCTGATGCAGGCACCGGGACTGGCTAGCCTGGGAGATGCCCACAACATCACTGGTGACCCTTTGGAATGACCCCGTAGCGAAAAAATGGAGGGCAGAAAGGACCTTCAGATAGGCTGGGATGGCATGGGAGCAGCATGTAGGTGAGTCAAGTTCCTCCTCCCAATCACATGCCATCTCCAAGATGACTTCTGGAGGGAAGCGGTATCTGGCCCTTACTTCTTGAGTGGACATCCCAAATATGTTGATCCTCTGTCTGAAGATCCTCTCTCTCCTCCTCCTCCTCCTCAAGTCTTCTTGCTGCATGGCAAGGGGCAGAGCAACAAATACATTCAGCGACATGTTGAAAGTGTTTCTGTGTGTCTGCTCTGCTTTCATATGTGCAGCAGGGCTGGGATTGGCTGCAGTGTGTCAGATGATTCATCATGGGGGATGGTAGGCAGTTGGACAGGTGTATGGCATTGAGGTAATGCTCAAACGGCCGATAGGCGGATATTCCGGCCCGGGAGCGGAGATTCCGGGCCGGAGGCGTAGATTCCGGGCCGGACGCAGAGATTCCGCCATTGTGCCTGAATCTCCGCCAGTGGGCCGGAAATTCCGGCCCGAGTGCGGACATAAAGTTAGGATGTGTAAGTTCATTCTGTGAATACCCATATGTGTAAGTTCATTCTGTGAATACCCATATGTGTAAGTTCAATCTGTGAATACCCAAATGTGTAAGTTCATTCTGTGAATACCAAAATTGTTGTAAGTTTAGGATTTTGACGTAAGTTAGTTCTGTGAATCAG